>JAODKC010000043.1:2361728-2385082 GCA_026777985.1 Mormyrops attenuatus
GGCCACGCCCCGCCTGTCCGTGTGAGGCCACGCCCCGCCTGTCCGTGTGAGGCCACGCCCCGCCTGTCCGTGTGAGGGCCTGCACCTCCGTCTTGGTGACGCCCCGTCCTGCCCCCCCCCCAATCTGTGTGAAGCCCCGCCCCCGTGGGCCAGTCTGTCACCTTGGTGAGTGAGGTCCAGACGCGGTAGCAGCTCCTTCCAGGCAGCGAACTCGGTCAGGGCCGCCTCCACCTCACCCCGCACATACCGCAGCCCACAGGCGAGCAGCGGCTGGGAGCAGCCTTCCGGCGTGAAGAGCTGCTCCACCGCGGGCATGCGGGCCGCCACCATCCGGAGCCGCTCTAGGACCACGCAGCACGTCTGAAACTGGGTCCTACATAACCGAAGGAGAAGCCTGACTCAGCAAAGCCACAATCGAGCCGGAACCTTCAGCTGGTCTGAAGCCGTCCCTTATAGACGCGATGGCACTGATGCTCGGCGAGTTTTAAACGTGCGGCTGCAGAGGCAAATAACTGTGGACAAAGCGGAGTAATGCGCGGCTTGGCTGACATGCTTGTACCTTAATGCATGATTTTTATGTTTCCAAACTGAAAACGTATTTGTCAGAACTATTATCCTCTACCACTGATTAAACATTTTCAGTTAGTGTCCATTCATTTTTAATTGTTTCTAAGTCTGAGGTAGTATTAAAGACTGTAATCTGGCACTGACGGAGTACTGCGATTCACCCGGTTAGCACCATCTGTGCAGTTAAAGGCATTCAATCAACACCCATCTGACCAATCAGATTTGAGAACTGTGGTATAATATTAAATGTCCCTCCGGGCGGCACGCTGGCTCACCAGGTCTGCAGCTTTCCCACAATGCACTGCTGCACCAGTCCGTCCAGCTCCACCTTCAGAGCCTTGGTGTCAGTCAGCATGCCTGTGACTGTCTGCATGGCCTGCGCCCAGACAGGGTCGCCCCTCCTCATCCGGCAGCCGGGGGGGCAGCTCTCCGCGTCTAAGGGCGAGGAGTACCTCAAGGGGACGCTGTGCCGCATGCTGGAGCCCTCCCCCTGCAGCCCCTCGCCCTGTGGGGTCGTCTCGGGGCAGCACTGCAGGAGCAGGGACAGCTGATCGAGAGCGACGGTGCACTGCATGGCCAGAGAGTGGGCCCTGTCCACCCAGCTCCTCAGCGCGTCCTGGGGAGGTAAGGGGCCACCGTCCCATCCCGGCTGAGCCGCTGGCGACTGGACGTCCCCCAGACATCCAACCATCTGTCTGTGCACCAGGGAGGAAGAATAACAGGGTCCAACATGTTCCAACAAGTTTTTAAGACCATTTTAAGACCATTATGAATGCATTTTAAATATTACTGGATTTTAAATGTTGTACGACTTTTAAGGGACCCGCAGAAACCCTGAATAATAAGGCGGGTAGAAGTTACAGCTCTCTTCATGACAGTGTGTCTGCAGAAAATTCTGACTGGGGGGCCAGTTATATTTTTGGAAGTGGTCACCACACACCTGGTCCCTTCCATGTGCCTGCTTAGAAAATAAAATAACCCATTTTTCATTTTTATTATGATGGTGGGCATTTCCTAGGGCCAACCATGGCCCCATTTAGGTGCCCCAGGTCTGCTAGGAGATCACCGACTCGCCCAGGGGGGGGCGCAGTACCTGAGGTGGACCCACTGCTCCGTGAGCCGAGCCAGACGGCGCCGCTGTCTGAGCAGCAGCTTGAAGAGGTGGTTGGAGAATCCGCGGCAGCGCTGGATGGCGCCCAGGCCGAGCTCCTGCACAGAGCGAGACGCGTCAGCGGCATGGCGCGACACTGCTATCCTCCGTAGACACGCACCGTGATGCACAGACCGCCCACGCACTCACCTTGGCGGCGCTGTTGAGGGCCGTCTGCAGGGCGTTCCGACGCGCCCACGAACGATAGAAGTATTTCTGACAGCCTTCCCATGCGGACGACATCTCCGCGGACAGCCTGGGGAGAAAATCAGACCCCGAAAGTCCCCGTCAGCTGGGGCAGCAGCGAATCCCGAGCCAAATGCCAGCTCCCGATTTAGACGCAATTTAAAGCGTCACCGTGACGAGACAGGCGGCCACATCGGAGCAGAACGCCTGCTGGGCCGTCCCTCACCTACGCTCCGCATCCACGCTGCTCCGCACTGCAGACAGGGCGGCGCTCAGCTCTAGGGGCTGCAGACACAGCACCTCTTCCTGGCTGGCAGTGCGCTCCCATGTCAGCCCTCTGCGGTACGACAGGCCTGCAGGAACGACACCCAGCCAGACTCAGCGCTCAGAGTCACACAGGGACTCCCGAACCCTTAAAGCACAGCCTCTTCGCGACTCCGCTCTCTCGCCACGTACCGATGTGAGCCAGCATCTTGAAAAGGTCGGAGAGCGCTCTCTGCTTCTGCTGAAGGATGTGCTTCGCCTCCGTCTTCTGTTTCTCCTTCTCTGCCGACGGGTTCACAGAGAGGCTCTGCAGCTCCAGCACATGCCTGATGACCTCAGCTGGGGGAGAAGATGGTCATTCATTAGGGGCTGTAAGACGGCGGACACCACGGCGACCTTCATAACCGGATTCTGCAACGGAGGTGCTGGTCTTAACTTCTTACCTGTGAACTGATCCAGATCTTCTGACAGCTCTGGCAGAGGGTTCTTCTCCAACATCTGCACGCACATCTTCCTCATCCTCCTACTGAGGAAAGGCAGGCGTCCCTGCAGGGTCGAGGGGTCGAGGCCAGGAAGCACATCTTCAGAGTTGTCAACCTGATGGATAGAGGCATGTCAAGTGTCATACTACAGTCTAAGAGAGTCTGAAAAGGGGACCACAAATCCAAAAAAATGTACCTGCAGTACCTGGCCCTTCCTGTGGAGGGCGCCCTTGAGAGCACTGTGCATCCTAATGAGGGGCGTCTCTTCTGAGCTGGGGTCCACATTGGGATCCAGACTGGCGTTGCTACCCTGCTGCACCAGCTCTGGGGCACAGGGGGTGTTCAGGACTGCCTCAAACTTCTTCACAAACTTGAAAAGGGTCCTGGATTCAAGAATTCACACAGGGTGTGGTTACAACAGATAGAAGGGGGAAAGGCCCCGTTAGACACTCTGAAAACGCGCCTAGTGAAACATACCGGTGCGTCTTCTCAACAGACTGCTTTATGGACCAGAAGCTGACATCATTCCACCTGGAAATTTTGACGAAGTCCTGGTGATGGTAACATGCATGGTTAAGAACGGCCTGGATAGCAAACAAAAACTTTCCAGAAACATCCATGAAGAAATGCACCGACCTTGAGCTCCTTCTCGATAGGCTGCCGCAGCTGTGTGATTTTAGCCTGCACGCTCTCTGCGAATTGGCCGTAATACTTGTACAGATTCCAGAAGAGGCTGATCAGTGGAACTGTAAGGGCAGATAGATTCATATTTAGCTGTGAAATGTCAAAAGGCTACTTTCAAAGCACATGACTATCCTGAAGTGATGTTCTGTAGATACAGGGACTCCCCAGGAGGGAACCCTGAGCAACATCGCCCACCTTGACCGTCCTGCGCAGCAGCCACCAGCAGGTGGCAGTGGAAGGTGAGCAACATGACCAGGCGTGTGTGGAACTCTCCCAGCGTGGAGCCCTCTATGAAGGCCTGAAGCGTGGAGGACGCGGACGAGATGGACAGGCTCTCTACATTGCCTCCTGCTGTGGGGTGGGAGAATAGCAGTCTGAAAAATGGGTCTCGATCTTACAAGATATTGGGTTTGTGTTCCAGGGATATCCCAAAACACGGCGTGTGATACTTTCTGTATTGGGGGAGACCTCTGCATCACGTGTATGTTCATGACACCTACTCATTACCGTACATCTGGGTGGTCTATGAAGACCTCAGGAGGACCAAGACCATTTCTAGTCACACTGACACACACGGTCAGAGAGGCCCTTGCCTGCTGCGGTGTCAGATCCGTGCTCCTGCAGATACTTCTCCGTCAGCTGGTAGATGGAGAACCAGTGCTTTGTGGACTTCTCTGCGTGACGCTGCAGGGCGTTGTCCAGGCTGCTGGACCAGCAGCTGAGGGAACCAAGGTGAACGCCGTCGTTCAAATGGGAAACTCAACGACCCCCCCGATAGGAAAGATCCAAGAATCCAATTGTAATCCAGCCCAACTATCTACCTTTATTCAGACATTAATAATCAGATTTGATTATTTTTACATTAACTGTACCTTCATAATGCATCCATAGAACATTCATAAGCAGCAAGGCTACCTTAAGATCAAAACAAATCTTAACAGCTTTAACATATATTATTAAACATTATATGATAATAACAAACATTATAATTGTATAATGATATAATGTTTCTTATTAATGCATATTAAAGCTGCTAAGGTAAGTTAGGATGTTAAGGGGTACTTGCATGCTGCTTATGAATGTTCTATGAATGCATTACGAAGGTGCAGTGAATGTAAGGGGTCACTCTCGCTATACCACCCCCCTGAGCCCCATGGGACTTCCCATCATGCCCTGCTTCCAGTCTTACTTCAGCTCCAGCTTGCGCCACTGAATGATTAGTTGGGTGACGGCCCCCAGCTCTGTCCCGAGCGACACGGTGCGGCTGGCGTTGTCCTCCCAGTCCTGAGGGGGCGGGAGAACACAGGGCAGAGTTGAGGACAGCTCCACAGCACCCCCTAGCCCCACAGCCTGATTCTGCCCTCTGGACTGACACACTTTTGTCTGTACATAGTTAGCATACCCGCAGCAGCCAACAGGGTCTAGCCTGCCCAGCCCCGCCAACGTCACCACACCATATCAGTCTGTTACGCGATGCCTCACCTGGGCCTTACGCAGCAGGATCTCCAGCCCGTTGAGGAACTTGGCCAGAGGACTGGACAGACCGAAGGCCAGGACTCGTTCGATTACCACCATTATCTGGATCAGGGAGAGATCAAAGACTTAAAATTTCACAAGCGCACAACGTCGCACACTTGTCACAGCTCTATACACAGAAATCCAGTTGGGATTCCCAGCATGCCCTTCGCCGCACCTGCATGAGGGCGGGGTGTTCTGGCCACTCCTCCAGTCGCTGTCGGACTGCTGCAGCCACCTGCTCCAGGACCGGTAAGCACCTGCGGACTTCGCTCATGTTGGGGTGCTGGTAGAAATCGTAAGGCCCATCGGTGTGCAGACAGGGGGCGCCCTCCCCAGCGGAGCCCCGCACCGTGTTCTGGAGGAGGGTGCTGAGGAGGAGCTGAGAGCCAACAAGCTTCTGGTCCATCTCAGAGTCTGTGAGGAAGCAGACATGGTAAGTCCGTCTATAATAAAGGCATTAAAGGTCTCACATATTTAATTTCTGTATAGAGCTTCTCCCTTCAAAAATAAGCAAAAAATATACAAGTACAAGTGGAAAAATTCATATAACTCAAAGAATGAATGTGAAAAAAGAGGGGTGAGACAGAGAAGCAGGAAGTTGTCAGGCAGGTACAGGAAGTCAAACTCCAGCACGGCTCGTTTTTCCATGCGCATTATTGTCCTCAATTATTTGACACCAGTCAGTTTGTGCTGCTGATTTAATACACATCTGTAGCAATATAAATGAATTTTTAAAATTCAAAGCAATATTATCCATTTAATACATGCAACCCACCCATTAGGTGATAGAAGTGTGAAATCACAGGCGCTGAAATTCGATAGGCCGATATCAGAGGACTGATGTGTTCTTCGCCGTGATTGGCCGTCGGCGAGCTGCTCCGATACCAAAGCGACTGGGAGAAGCCAAGACAGAGCCGCTGGTGCACTCGCACGACGGCACGCATGCAGGCCTCCGAGATGGGGCCAGGCTCGCCGGGCTGGGGGGGGGTGGCCCCCGCATGACCCGCATCCCCCTCTGGCTCCTCCAGCCTAGGTTCTGAGGCGATGTCAGCAAAGTCCTGGGGAGAAGAGTGGCGGGACGACAGCTTTAGTTGGAGCAGGAAGAACCTCGTCCAAAATGGCCACAGTCGCCGTTATAACAAACATCATAGCCTAGCCTAGCCTACCTTAGACATGCTTAGAACACTTACATTAGCCTACAGTTGGGCAAAATCATTAACACAAAGCCTAAGTTATGATACAGTGTTGAATATCTCATGTAATTTATTGAATAATCACACCCATCGTAAAGTCGAAATATCGTAAGATGGATCATCGTTACCCGGGAAATGTCTGTTCACCACTCTGGATAAAAGTGTTGGCTAAATAAAACGAACGATATAAGACAAAGCGGACTGGCTGGTGCATGTAGCCTGAACCGCTAAGACAGATGGCAGCTGGGATACCTACGTGGTTATAGAACCTCTTGCCTATTAAATATGACTTCATGCACCCAGGGCGGGTTCGTCGCGACCCCCCCACTGCCCCGGCATGGCGCGGCCGTCACCTCGTCGTATTGGGGGAACGCGCCCCGGAAGTCTCTCTCCTCCTGCTGTTCCTCGCTCAGGCCCGTGCCGTGCAGCCGGCTGCGGTACAGACTGTTCCCCTCCTCCTCCCGCTCCCTCCTGCATCGCTCCTGCTCGTCCCACTCGTTCACCAGCGCCTGTGGGGGGGCCAGCAGGCGCTCATCAGAACCCCCGTCCCCCTCCCATGGTGATAACTTTCACGCTCACACTTTTCCTTGGGGTGCATAAATAACAATATAGATGACGTGCACTGCAGTCTGAGTTTATGCTGGAAAAACAGGATGCTGATCGCCAACAAGACGCTGATCTCCAACAAGACGCTGATCGCCAACAATCATTCTCACTTATCTGATGCCCGAGGGGGGGAGTCTGACAAGGAATAAGACAGTCCAACCTATTTCAGGGTGTGTGCACACACACAGACACAGACAAACAGACACACAGACACACACACACTACCTTAGAAATACCCTTGATTTAAAAAAAAAGAAAGTTTTGTCCATTAAAATAACATCAGATCGATCAGAAATACTGTGTAGACATTGGTAATGTGTAAATGAGTATCGTGGCTGGAAACATCTATTTTTTAATGGAATATCTCCATAGGTGTACAGAGGCCCATTATCAGCAGCAATTAGTCCTGTGTTCCAGTGGAATGTTGTGTTTGCTAATGCAAGTTTATCATTTTAAAAGGTTAACTGATCATTAGAAAACCCTTTTACAATTATGTTAACGCAGATGAAAATTGTTGTGCTGGTTAAAGAAGCAATAAAACTGGCCTCTTTGGACTAGTTGAGTATCTGGAGAATCAGCAAATTGTGGGTTCGATTACAAGCTCAAAATGGTCAGAAACAAAGAACTTTCTTCTGAAACTTGTCAGTTTCACTCTCTAGGGCAAATTAAAAGAGATCGATCCGTTTAATATGCATCTTTGAGCTTGGGCTTAATTCCATGTGGACCTGGAGAAACCCCAATCACTCCACACTCTCCGTGTGCCGTACGGATGCCCACCCTGCGGCACTCTGCCCGCCCGCCCGGCATGCTCACCTGGCAGATGTGCCGGAGGAGACAGCAGGTGGCAGGGTCCAGCCGGCCGGAAGCGAGGACATGGCTCTGCACAGAAAGCAGGGCGCTGAGCAGCAGGGCGGACGGCTGCGGCAGGCTGGCCTCAGGGACCTCCGTCTCGGGCAGCCGCCTGGCCAGGACCCGCAGGGTGTCCAGGCAGGCCCGGGAGCAGAGGCGGTCCGCGCGGGCCAGGTACGAGGGGAGGTCAGGGGACGGCGAGGGGATGGCCAACAGGCAGGAGAGAAGGCTGGCCAGGCCGGGGGCGCGCGCTAACGAGGCAGACAGCTCTGACGCCACCAGCCGCATGCCGTGCTGCAGCTGCAGGATGCCGGCCCGTAGGGGGCGCACCACGTCCGGGTACAGCGGGTACTCGGCCAGCATCCTCTGCAGGAAGCTCTGCTGCGAGGCCTGCCACACCTGCTCCTCTCTGAGCAGCCCTGAATGGGCCCCGGGGTCCCGCAGGGCCTCCAGCAGCCGGCCTAGCAGGGCCTGGACGGCGGCGGGCCGGCCGACGCTGCCCAGGTAGTGCTGCAGCTCCTGGTGCAGCCGGCCGTACTGTGACTCCTCGGGTCGGAAGGCCTGCTTCCGGGACAGCTCGCCAATCTGCTCCTTCACCCTCTGCATGCGGATCCAAAGATACCTGTAACCACGGCAACCAGCATCGTTAGTCACCGCCAGGGACTGTGACTCCGGGAGTCCGGACAGCCTACAGGCTGGTGAGGGGGGCACGCACCGGACGCGTGGGTGCTGGAAGCAGTCTGTGGCGCTGCTCTCCTCTAGCTCGGCCCCGGTGAGTAGCTGAGAGGACAGGCTGCGGGCCTTCCACTCGTCCTCCAGCAGTGCGAGCTGAGGCACAGGAGAGAGAGTCAGTCTGGAGTCACAGCAAAGCAAGACTCAAAGGGATTCTGACTTATACAAGAGCCAGTTTGGCTGCAGAGAGAAAGCAGAACAAATGACGGACACAGTAGAGATTTGTTTGACCTGGGCTTCTTTGTGTCATTAAGTGTCATATTTCTCCGATTGCTGGACTCAAATTTTCTATGTTTTTAAGGTAGTAATTCACCAATTACTAAAGCCAATATTCCTTTTTAAGGTGGTAATTCTCCAATTACTAAAACCAATATTCTTTTTTAAGATGGTAGTTCTCTAGTTACTGAACCCAATTCTCTGTGTTTTTAAGGTGGCAAGTCTCCACTGGCTAGACCCATTTCTTTTTTTCTGTGATACATTTTACTGCACACCACATCTATCTTGGGGCCTGGGCCCCTGATGCAGCCACCCGCCCAAAATATGGCACCCCCAGCAGCTGCTGACGGTGACGTGGCACCAACCTCCTCCTGGGCGTAGCTGAGTTTGTAAGCCCGCTTCAGCGCCGGGTCAAAGATGGTCTGGGGCATCCACAGCTGGATCTGCAGCAAGCCCATACTGACCCAGAACACGCCGGACCGGGCCAGCTGCACTGGCTCCTTGCCGCAGTTCTGCGCATATTCCTGCAGGCAGGTGGCTACCGTGGCCACAAAGCCCTCAGGCAGGGTGTGTGCTGGTGCCACCTCCTGGAGTGCGGCCAGCACTTCCTGTGCGGCCGCTACAGGCTCCACCCCCTCAATCAGGAGCTCACAGTGTTCTGTGTAGACCTCCTGGCCACCAGGGGGCAGTATCTCTGTCAGCGACTGCAGTAACCGCCGCAGCACCAAGCCCTGCAGCCTGTGGTCTGCGCTCCTGTCAGAGGGAGGGGTTTGTCAGTGACTGGACCATTTAAACCTTTATTCCTAAGCTGTCTGGTGCCAGTGGGCCGCTTACCTGAAGCTCGTCTGGGCAGTCAGGCCCATGTTGTCCCACAGCAAGGCACTGAGCTCCTGTAGCTGGACCATCCTCTCCCTCCACTCCCCCAGGGTGATCCGGGAAGAGGAGAGCAAGGAGCTGCCTGAGGCGTCCCAGGCTGCCCCTGTCTCAGTGCCTGTCAGGACTCCCTGCACACACCGGGACCACACAGCCCGACCCAGCATCGCCGGGCCCTGGAAGACAGGGAGACGTGAACATTTTCTCACTCCCATGCATGTCATATAACGATATAGTAACACACACATACATACACACACACACACACACACACACACACACACACACACACACACACACACCGTGTCCGCAGAACTCAAAAGTGTCTTCTCGATCTTCTGCTCTTCTGGTCGAAGGGGATTCCAATCCAGCCAGCGCTCAGGGTCAGAGGTCACACTGCTAGTCCAGCAGGCATCCAGAGTCTCAGACAGCAGCTCGCAGAACACAAACTGTAGCTCCTCCACTGGCTGGGAAGACACATTACAGCTTAATGGAAGCTTAAAGCCGATTCACACAAAATTTTTTACTATGCAAGTCAAACTCATTGACTGGCCGAGTAAGCCAGCCTGCGGGATGGCATAGGGGTCCAGCGACTGACCCGTTCGCAGTTAGCGAGGGCCCACAGGGGAGCGAGCCGCCTGGCGTCGGTGGTGGCTGACTGCAGGCAGAAACGCTGGTGGTGGCTGAAGCGCTGAGACAAGCTGTCCACCGAGTCCTTAATACTGAGAAACAATTGAAGTAAACAGGCAGGATCAGTGCAGCACATGTGAGATACAGTTACGGTGGGCAGGGTCAGTGCAGAACATGTGAGATACAGTTACGGTGGGCAGGGTCAGTGCAGCATATGTGAGATACAGTTACGGTGGGCAGGGAGCACGGAGTACGAGGTAGGGGACACTGCAGTGTGTGTCGTGTCAGTATGATGCAGGACGGACAGACACAACGGGCAATTAGAAACGTCAATCAGCTTAACCACAAGCTTTCAAAACGCAGGAGGAAAACCAGAGTACCCAGAATTCCATGCTACACAGGCAAAACAGTTAAATTCCACGGTGGAAGTGGAGTGGGAGGGAGGGAGATCAAACACTCCCACAGTGAAGGTGTGAAGAAACACATTGGTACCCACTGAGCCACCACGACCCTGTATATAATTCTTTACAGGCAGCTCTCTCGATGTAAAGCTGACTTGCCTCAATCTGGACACCCTTCCGGAGATACACCCCGCCGCGCCCGTAAAGTCCGGCGCCAGCGTACCTGTGTGGCAGCTGCAGCAGGAGCGCAGTCAGCCTCAGCTGGCTCAGCAAGCCCAGCTCCTCCAGCAGGGGCCACAGCTGCCCCTGGCGGGACACCTGGCGTAGGAGCTCCTCAGTGGGAGGGGCCTCGGGGCCCCTTTCGCCTGCCGTGTGGGTGGGAAGGCCAAGCGAGGCCAGGACACTCCGCTGCCGCTCAACACAGGTCACAAGGCGCTCCACCACACCTGCCATCAGGGGAGAGCCGTTAAGAGGGTGACTGCCATGAAGTGACACAGCCTACACATAGGGGGCGACAGTCAAAAGACTCTGAAGCCCTTTTTCTCAGAGTCAGTATCAATATAGTTGCCATGCTTTGCATTTGTGGGACAGTATAGAGGAGCAAATTCATCTGGGGATGAACTGAAGGGAATGTACCAGAATGCTGTGGCTGCAGCTGGTGATTGGCTTGAAAGATCAGGCCCCAGGCCTGCACCAGGCCCCCCCGGGCATCCGCCCCCAGCGCGGCACTCCGAAGGCGGGCCAGCTCCTGTGCCCCGATTGGCCGGCTGCCATCTAGCCGAAGGTCGCTCAGCTCCAGTGCCTTGCTGAGGCCTCCCAGCTGGGCGGCGCATTCGGCGACAGACTCCAGCTGCGGGGCGGGATTGCAGTGTTTCACACTCCAGTGGGGACAGACATCCCACGGAGATGGGAAGCCATTACTAGGCGGCCTATTACCTTATAAGGTAACAGCTTTCCCAGGGCTTTCTGGATGCTTTTCAGAGCGGGGGCCACCAGGCCCGGGCTGGATAAGCAGTTCTGGATCGCTGTGGATACCGCCTGCAGTTCTGGCTGACAGCTGTTGCCCAGAAAATAGACATGTTCGTTTGGCAATGCAGAGCAACATACAAGCATCACACGTACAGCACATGCCAGCATTACTACATACAGCTAAGTGATGCTTACAAGGTTTAAAATGCCTAGGCACCATCTCTACTGGCTTCAAACAGTCCCTAACACCAGCAGTGTGAGTTTAAACAGGACAGAGGCGGCGGGTCTCACTCGTACCCAGGATCCCCCAGCAGCAGCTGGGGCAGCCTGGACAGGAGGTGTTTCTGCACCCAGTGCCAGTGCAGGGACAGGATGGATGCAGCCTTGGGGTCGGCGGTCAGGGAGCCGCTCACGTCCCAGAAGTGGTCCCGCCATCGCAGGAGCTGCAGCACCTAGGGGTGCAGGTGGGAGGGAAACCGGAGACCCGGATCAGGACTGTCCCCAAGTACCCGGGCGGAGCAGAGACCCGGTTCAGGACTGTCCCCGAGTACTCGTGCGGAGCAGAGACCCGAATCAGGACTGTCCCCGAGTACCCGGGCAGGGCCAAGAAGTGGACAGTGCTGAAAAACTTCAGGATTACATTCAAGTGGGGAATAAAACCTATTGCTGCATTTCAGCTCATGTCTTTGGCAGAGAAACGGCTTACGGCCAAGTCTGACTGACCTCGAACATCAGGTGGTCCGAGATGTAGGGCTGCCCCGTCTGCACAGCCTGGAGCACAAAGGAGTCCCACAGCTGGAAGAAGGTGCGCAGGTGGGCCAGGACAGGGTGCGGCAGGTGCCCGAAGTCCACCGTCCCTTTTGACACATTGTTGCATACATCATTAGCATCTTCACATTAACTTCAAACCCATTTTACTAGCAAATCTCTGGTCCCAGGTAAAGGGAACAACAGCGCCCCCCTCGGTGACGGCAATAACTATGCCGCCGCCCTGCTGGAAGCTGCAACAGTATGCCGGCCCACAGAAACACCCAGTTGGTCCTTTAATTTATTTCTAGTTGAATTGAGGTACAATCTAATTATAGGTTCTTAGTGGGGTACTCCCCGGTGATATACAGGACGGAGAAAACATCACACCACTTAACAGCTAAGCACAGGTGTAATATACATATATCAGTGTGGTCACACCTGCTAAGCATTTACTCATTATATGTGAATATCATCACTAAAACACCAGGATGAGGTCTGGTCGCTATCTGTTCTTATACTGTTATACCATCCAGACATTACACCGCGTTATACGGCATCCTGACAGTATTTTCCAAAGCAGCGCTACGCTATTTTGAAATCTTGCCAATAAAATTCATTCAGTCCCCCACGATAAAAGGGGTGGCAGTGTAATTTTGCTTCACAGTCACTAAGATTTCAAAATACCATGATATACCCAAAACACGGCGGCATTACCGCACCCCAGCCAAGCCCAGGCCGTACGTGATGTTACCGGGCCGCGGCAGAGCCCGCCGGCGGAGGTTCCCGTGCCTGGCGGAGGCGCCGTACCTTTGCAGAAGGCAGACGCCAGCCTGAGGACGCTGTTGTGGGGCGTGGTCTTCATGGCCGAGGTGCCAACAGCAGCCTGCTCCTCCCGGTCTGTCAGCAGGATTATCCTGCAGATTTGCAGTGCTGAAGGTTACAATCTGCACCTGCAGCTCGAGTCTCTATACTGTGGTACTAAAGTGATTCATACTGTGGTACTAAAGTGATTCATATTCAGGTCTGATGTTTTTATACTGGATTGTGGTGTGACCATGTGGTTTCCAGCCTCCGTGTAATGCTTTTGAGAGGTATGCTTTATGGATTTCTTGGTTTATTGCTTTATTGATTAATAATTTCACAGGACCAGATGGTATTGTGACTATTTCCTGGTTGGAATGTATTTAAACACATGGCAGTTTTTTGTGTTTTCCTCTTTGGTTTGCTTGTTTGTGTCTGAACAGACTAACAATGTGTGGTTCGTCGCTTTGCTTTTATAATCAGTTTTTTGTTTGTTTGTTCTTTTAGCCTAGTGGTGGTTTATTTTTGTGTAACTCTTCCATCTGTGCACTTTACTTCATAAACATCCAGTTAACACCCCCTGCTGTAGATTAGGACTGACTGCCCACCCAGGCAGGTGCGTTATCTTTACATTCGTGGGGGTTCTGCCGTCATGTGACATGGACAGAGGGGCAAGGCCGTCCCGTCCGCCGGCACCCACCTGTTAGCCACGGCGTTCAAGGCGTCCATGAACTCCATGTAGCGGTCCTCGTCCTCAAAGCTGCAGGTGTTGGCTAAAATGTCCAGGTACTGCTTATTCCAGCGCATGTCCACCAGAATGCGGTAGTCATCTGCCATGGAGACAGGAACGAGATCAGCGCCGTCCAGTTAAGCTCTGGCCAAGACGTGGTGGGGATGTGGGGGAGGGAGGGGCTATGCCCTGTGACATCAAGGGGGCGTGGGGTACCTGTGTCATGCGACATCACGGGTGAGGGAGGGGCTATGTCCTGTGACATCACGGGGGCGGGGGGTGCCATGTCCTGTGACATCACGGGAGCGGGGGGTGCTATGTCCTGTGACATCACGGGGCAGGGGGGTGCTATGTCCTGTGACATCACAGGGCAGGGAGGTGCTATATCCTGTGACATCACGGGGCAGGGAGGTGCTATGTCCTGTGACATCACAGGGGAGGGAGAGACTATGTCCTGTGACATCACAGGGGTGGGGGGGGTACCTGTGTCATGTGACATCATGGGGGAAGGAGGTGCTATGTCCTGTGACATCACGGGGGCGGGGGGTACCTGTGCTGTGAGGCTGCAGGAGCTCGGTCAGGTTCTTGCCCTTTTCAGTCAGCTTGCTGCAGAACACGGCCTTCAGCGCCCGAGTTCCTGCCTCCAGGCGGACAAGCGCTGCATCTACAGAGGGGAATGGGCCCGAAATCCGGCATCAAAAATGCACAGTGCCACCCCTACCACCAGAACTGCGACAGCCTTCGACCCGTGGGGGCAGGACCTACCCGGAACCATGCTGTAACTTTTGGCGAGGTGCGAGAGCCAGCTACTCCGCAGCACCCAGTCTCCGTGCGATGCCCTCTCCGTCACCATCTTAACGGCAGTGGGCAGCAAGCGGAGGGTGACCCCGGCCCCCTCCTCCTCCCCACCGCCACCGAACAGCTGACCATCCAGGGACGAGCCGCACTGCAGCGCCCTCTGCAGGTCACTCAGCGTCAGAGGACGACTCCTTCACACAAACACATATGGAGGGCAAATCACAAAGCTGCCCAGCTGCTGATTCCCTGTTACTCTCAGTATTATTAGTATACTAGTATAGAATACTAATAGCTGTTACCACAGGTGCTAAACTATACTGCTTGCTCTCAAGAGTAAGTCAGGTTACTCTCTAAGAGCTGCCGGCACTCAAACCAGCAACGTCCCTGTTGTGTTCCTAGCCACTATGCTGCCCGTTGCCCTTGACCTTACCCAGGGAAAACAGTGACATGAGACATAGGCCTGGACCTAAACACGTACTGGCGCACAGAGCTTTCTAGCCCAGCCCAGCCCAGCGCGTGCCGTCTCACCTCTCCCCCTGCAGGCTGAGAGCATTCAGGCAGAAGAGCAGAACCTGGCCGTCCCTCAGGACAGCAGAGAAGCAGGAATCCTCCGCAGAGAGCAGGGCAGGGGGGAGCCTGTCAGGCCAGACCCCGGCACAGAGCAGCCGGCGCCCCCAGCTGTCCACGTCCAGGGCAGACAGATGCTTCTCGATGATCTCCAGCGCTTGCTGAAATCACAGTGAGCCTTGTTGGTCCACGTTCCTAAGATCATGGTTTTATGGGACTTGCACACTTCCTAACCACATTTCAGTGCAGTGGGATACCTAAAATCTCAGCCCACATGTGGAAACACCGAGCGCGAGTACTCTGGCAAAATCATCCGCGCAGCGATACGATCGGTGTGTGGAATTCGGTAGAAGATAAATGTTCCTACATTAAACTGCTCACTAATTTTGTGGATTATCTTGAGTGACCGCATCATCATTTCTGGTAAGAGGAGGTGATTCCACCAGACAGCATGTGAGAACTTAACGTCAGAGTCCAGCCCACATTGACCTGTGTCCCGCTGACCCAGTGCCCAGGGTACCTTCTGATTAGCAGCACTGCGCTGGCTGTGGGAGTAGACCTCCACACAGGCCTGCTCCACAGAGTTAAGGAGGTCCATCCCGCGCTGCAGCTGGCTGGACAGCAGGGCGGCGACATGGAGCAGAGAGGTAAGTGAAGAGGCTGGAGAATCTGCACAGAGATAGAAAGACCCATGGGCTGAGCTTCACACAGCCATGTTCAGGGACCCAAACATGCCCATTACTTTAGAAAGCTCACCCCAAATGGCAGCTTTGACCTCTGCATGGATGGTGATGAGCAGGTCGCACACGCAGTCCCCAGTCACACCGGCCGCCTTCAGCATGGTCTTCAGGTCCAGCAGGTCCCAGCCGCTGCCCTCATGCTCCCCGGGGATGTAGATCTCCACCCCGCGGTTCCGCATGGCTCTGGAGATCTCACCATGGGCCGGGTCCATGGTGAGGAAGAGTCTGGAAAGAGGATGATCAGAGATAGGGTTCGGTGGACAGCCGGCAATGCACGGTGGCCTCATCGCCATGGTGACCACAAAAGGTGTCTGAATATTGGGGGTCATAAAGTCACGTCCAGCTCTATGCTTGCACTTAGAAAAGCTCAGATGTAACCTTCCGCCTCTTTTTCCTCGATTGCAGAGGCCTGCTCATATCACACTTCGCGATGCACGCTGAGATTTGGCCGATGGTTGTGACGGTGTGACAATAAACATACAGTCTAAAAATACATCTGATTGGTAGATGTAAAAATCACAACAATCAGAGTAACCAGTATCGTTTGCCTTGACTAAAAATCACATTTTTGTTTTTAAAAAACATGCATATAATTCAGGCTTTTACTAATAAAGTGTTATCCGTTTGTTTAAAATAATTTGTGGGTAGTATTTTCCATGACAGTTCATCACTGCATTCTTAATGAATCCAGGAGATGCAGCTGGGGTGTCGAAGAATGGGAGCCGACCTGAAGTTGGGGTGGGGCGAGATGCAGGGGGTGTTGCCGTCGATTACACCACGCTCGCTTATGGTCAGGCTGCCCCCAGGTTCCAGCAGCGCGTTCAAACGGTCCAGAACTGAGGGGCTTCACACAAAGAGGAGCCAATGAGTGATGAGAGAGACACAAGGTACGAGAGAGCAGATCTGAAACATCGAGAGCAGCACTGACCCACAATCCTCATGGTGCTCAGGAAAGGGTTTTATTACTGATCCCTTTGTTCATTTCCTAGAAATCTTTAACACTGTCCAAGGAAAAGCAGCATATGTGATGACAGAAGCTGATCAAGCAGGAAAGATTCTCAGTGACCTACCTGCAGAAGTTCACGTTGTCCATGAGCAGCCAGTCACCGGCCTGAAGGGCCTGGACAAGCATGCCATCCAGCCACTCGAAGCCGCCCTGATTCCAGCCGTCCTGCATCTGGGCCAGCCGCTCACGGAGCAGCGTGAAGTCTAGCAGCAGCTTGGACATGTCTGCAGGAAGCCAGACCAGGTGTGGCCATCAAGACCATGGAGATAAACCCAAGAAAACCCAAGTGTTTATGCTAATGGCGAGTCCAACTCCGAGCCCCGTGGTGACTCTAACCTGCGAAAACCTTGAGTTTCGTATTGAGCTTCTGCAGCAGTGTGATGATGACCTCCAGCTTGTCGACGGCCTCCATAGTGACCAGCCCGTCTGGGCCCACCAGCCTCTCCTCCTTCAGCCATCGGCAGAAGACGCTCCAGTTCCTCAGCAGGAACTCGATGTCCTGCACCGCTCCCTCCAGCGTCATCAGGCCGCGGCGCGTCACCATGGCCACCACGTAGTCCACGCTTTCCAGGAGCTGCTGCCATGGCCGCATGATGTCCACCTGGGAACGGGGACACCTGAACTTCACCGCAATGGAGGGGCCCAAAAACAGGGGCAAGTCAAGGCTGAGACAAGTGGGAACAACCCTATCATTAGCCAATGATATGCTTTGAATCGGTGACTGACAGGGGAGAGGGCACTCCAGGGGCCAATCAGCTTTCAGCTGCTGCCCCAGTGGCTCCACCCCTGCATACGCCTTTAACCAAATACAACCTAACCAGGATGACTTGAGAAGGCCCAGAACAGCCTGCAGGTGGTCTCCCCCTACACGTTACCTGCTCGAAGCCCCCCAGGAGCTCAGTGGTGTCCATCGCGCTGTTCATGGCCATGACCCTGAGCCGGTGGCCGGCCAGTAGGGCCAGGACACGCACCAGGCTCGTCTTGCCGCTCGCCGAGGGGCCCACCAGCACCGCCATCCAGCCCATCTCCACACACTTCATCAGCGACTCCAGAGGCCTCAGTGCCTGGTGGCTCACGGACAGTGGGGGTTCCAGGGCCACGGAAGGGCCCCCACTGCGCGGGAGGACTGAGTAACCCACCTGAGAGAGCCAGGAGAGAGGCGGGTCACCGCTAGGGGGAGCTCTAAGAGGCGGGTCACAGCTAAGGGGCGCTCTGAGAGAGGCGGGTCACAGCTAGGGGGCGCTCAGAGGGGCAGGAGAGAGGCAGGTCACAGCTAGGGGGTGCTCTTGAGTCAAGACGAGACCACAACAGAACACACATTCAGAATGCTGGACTGACCTGAAGGTTAAGCGGTGTAATATGGAACTGCCGGGAGCCGGTGTAAGGCTCAAAGTCCTCACCGAAAACCTTCCTGAACACAGAGAAGACCTTCAAAGGAAAGAAAAACACGATCAACACAAAATTAAATCACTGGTGTCATGTGGCAAGTAACACACCGAGCTCAGCGACAAATCGATGGAGGGTGGCGTGTGAGCAGCGGTACCTGGGCCTTGTCCGCCTCCGTCCGCATGCGGTCAGCGTACACCAGGCCCACATGCTGGCCCGGGTTGTAGAAGCCTGGTGATTGGTCGGCCTGCATCAGCTGACACCAGCGGAACATGTCGCGCAGGTTGAACTCCCAGGGGCCCCCTCTCTGGCCCCACCTCCTCTCCAGTGTGACTTCTTGGACAAGCTGGGAGCAGGAAGGTGAACCAATCAGGAGAGCAGCTCTTGCTGCAGTCAGAGCGATGCTGATATTACAATCATTCTCATTTGTTGAAGTGTATTTTAATGCCTCGCATGGCCAGACCGACAGTGTAGAGACATTCTAACCTAGTCAGCTAGTTGCTAGCATTATAAAGTGCGATAAAAGCAGTTTAGATGTGTACAAACGTGTGTGCCAGCGGTCTCTTTACGGGTTGGGATGTCCACAGACTCCCTGCACACATCACCATATGACATACTGACGGACGCGTCCTTGTATGTGGGGGATGTCACCCCACCCGGCCAAGGCAGAAGCACAAGCCCAGTCAAGTATATTTATGTTTTTTTCTCCATATTTAGTTATGGGATTGGGCCACACTCTCAGAGCTGCGCCAGCAGGGGATGCTGCGTACCCGGTTACTGAACTGCACCATTTTGGAAATGATGTGGTCATCTATGGAGGCAAACATGGAGCCACCGATGAACTCCATGTCCTCACTGGACAGCTGGTCCACATAAACCTGGAGGAGGAACGCAGAGACAATCATCAGCAGGGCCGGGACACAGCGGCGATGTGACGTGAGGGTGAGTGCCTCGCACCAGCCCACCTGCGTGAACCTGTTGAGGAAGGACTTGGGCAACCCCTTACGTCCCCCGCCCTGGGTGAAAGGGTTCTGGCAGCCGAAGATCTTCGTCTTCTCGTGCTGCACGTGGAAGCTCATACCAAGCTCAGGGATGTATATCTCGGCACGGTGGTCGAAGCAAGCGTTCAGGCCTTCCAGGACAGACTGTGAGGCCAAGTTCAGCTGGAAGAGAAGACAAGACGTAAGCGTGTGCGTGTGTGTGTGTGTGTAAGTACGTGTTTTTAAGCATGGGTTCAGGTGCGTGTACCTCGTCGAGGACGATCCAGTGCCCAGCTTTCAGGCCAGCCAGGAGCGGCCCATCTCTCCATGCAAACTCTCCGCCTTTTCCTCCCTCCACCGGCAGGTCGGTCCCAAACAGGTCCGTCACGTCCTGCTCACAGAACATCACCCTGAGCTTGTCACCCCCTACGACGGATTTTCAGAGACCTGGTAGAACCTCCATGCGGTAACTCGCGCAGGACATTACAGGCCACGCTGCCTACAGGAGACGTACCGTTTGCTCGGAGAGGTTGATCCGGACGAGATGGTGTCCGGACGCTCTGGCCAAGGCTGCCACCAGGCTGGTTTTTCCCACACCGGGAGAACCTTCCAGAAGGACAGGCCGCTGAAGCTTCAAGGCTCGGAGGACTCGCTGGGCGTTGATGGCGGTGGTCCCTGCTCCCAGAGCGTAGTCCTGCAGGTTCTGGGACTCAATCTCCGGACCTGTAAGAGGAATCCACAAAATTTAACCTCCAGCACCAATCTCCTACATCTTAATAAGAATACTAGCCCTGGACTGCACATAACTAGCAGTCCACTGAAGACTTCCAGGCTTTAGAGACCTGTGGCGATGTAGAACGGGTGGATGCCAAAGCAGCGCTCTCCCCACTGAGGTTCCCGTGACGAGACGACATCATAGACGCGGAAGGTTCCGGCATCTCGCTGTAGCCTGCTCTGCAGGAAGGCCAGGCAGGCGTGGCGATGGAGCAGTGCGCTCTCTGCTGAGGACGCGGTGGTGCCTGGCATTGTGGAGACACAGGGTAAGGGCCGCTGAGCGCCATGGCGACGACCAGCCTCTAAAGAGTCACATAACATGTTTCCCCCGTCTTCCATGCAGCCTGACAGTGACTGAACACGCCATACACACACATATCCACATGTGAACATTTACACTGAAACATACAGCGGTCACAGAAAGTCTGGGGAGGCCTGCTTAATTCAGCAAAAATCTTGCAAATTTACAAAATATATCACCAGTAGTTCAATTCATTTTAATTAGTAATACACTGAAACCCAAATTATAGTTCTTAAAGAGCTGTTCTGGGTTAAAAAGTTCACTGAAACTCTCAGCAAATGCAAAAACAGCAAAAAGGCAAGAACAGAACTGAATGATGACATTTAATATAAGGAAAATGTTTGAGGAAGATATATGCAGATATGTTAAACATTGCTTGTCAAAGGACTTCAGTTATGAAACTAAATAAATTTGCAACAAGGCAGCGATTTAGCTGAAAAGCTGGCTGCTTTTCCATCTTCGTCCGCAGACTCACCGGAGCCGATCCCGTCGATGTACACGAGGCAGGCCGCGTGCACGAATGCCGTCAAAGCGTCCAGGGCCGCCTGGCACTCCTCGCCCTCCTCCTGCCCGCAGACGCGGTTCATGAAGTACACCCAGGACAAGATGTCCCGCACACTCAGGATGCATCGCCTCCCAAAGTCCTGATTGGTCAGCCAGTCGATGAAGTCCAGCATTAAGTGGCCGATGTCCTTCCCTGCACCCAGGAGTAAAAGGGGGCGGGGCTATCCTGACACTGTACCGGGTACTGACAAGAACATTGACTGAACGGAATAAACAGTGAGAGATTAAAAGCTTACGGAAGGTGAGCCCTCATAGCAGACTATGTTTATATTCTGGTTGTGCCAGCAGACACAGCAAAGCCTTAGAGAAACCCGACATCAGTTCATGCATCCAGGGAACGCAGGGCACCAGGGAAACATCACACACACACAGACTCGAACCCTCAACCCCAGAGATATCAGGCCACAGCACTACCCACTGAGTCAGGGGTGCTGCTAGAGATTTTGGGGCCCATTACAGCATATCGTAATGGGCACCCGCCCCAGGCCCGCCACTCCTGCCAACTCTCCTTTATGCCGCACCTGGTGCCACATCACATGTTTACTTTAAAACATGGAGTTAAACACTAGGCTGATAAAGCAGCCTGCGTAAAGCGAAATGGTCTTTCGAATAGTGGCCATAAGTGTGACTGAAATGGGGGGGTGGGCACTTGGTCACATGACAACAAAGGCCAGCACACACCTTGGTGGTCCTGCAGGTCCAAAGAGAGACCAGGATGCAGGTTGTGCCGAATAATCTTGACCAGGTCGCTTCGGGTGTTACTCTGGGGACACCAGATCTCAGTGAAGCGGTTCCTCAGCGCGGGTGATAGCTGCGGGGCGGAGGCACAGTGAAGACATTCATCAAGCGATGAGGAGCGACCCAGCACTTTGGTCTGAATTCCTCAGCGGTGGTGGTGGGAGCGGGTCTCGCCTCGGACCCGGCTCACCTCCTTCTTCCCGAAATCGCCACCAGGATTCATGGTGGCCAGCAGGCGGAACAGCGGCCCTGCTGTGATGAGCTCCACGTCGTCCTCGTCCCCACTGCCCTTCTCAGCCAGAACCAGTGATTTCTCAGTCTCCAACACACTGCGGACATGGACAGCGCCATCAGCGGAAGCCCACTGGGGGGCGCTACACAGAGCTAAAGTGCATCGCAATGAGGCAGCCAGCCATGTTGGCTGTGCCTATACAGTGCAATAGAAGGGGCAGGCTTGGCCGTCGCCATGTCGGCTGTGCCTATACAGTGCAATAGAAGGGGCAGGCTTGGCCGTCGCCATGTCGGCTGTGCCAATACAGTGCAATAGAAGGGGCAGGCTTGGCCGTCGCCATGTTGGCTGTGCCAATACAGTGCAATAGAAGGGGCAGGCTTGGTCGTCGCCATGTTGTGTCGGCTCACCTGTTGAGTCTCTCCAGCACCGAGTCGTCCGCCAGTGAGATCTCATCCATCAGGAACAAGCCGCCCTCCTTCATGGCCAAGACCAGGGGGCCGTCGTGCCACTCAAACAGCCGAGTATCTTCGACACCCTCCTGTGGTAGGGAGGAGCTTTTACCCTGGTTTATAATCAGTAAGCCAGTGTTTGCCTATATTTAGAAAGAGCGCTACCTCCTCCATGCCCGTGTGCCGCACCGGCCGAAGCCCACCCAGGAAGTCCGACGTCTCCATGTGCAGGTGGCAGTTCAGGGAGTAGAACTTCTGCCCCGCCAGGGCAGCGAACAGCTGGCAGATGGTGGTCTTTCCACAGCTGAGCAGAAACCTCACATCAGCCTCACCTTGGCCATTTCCAGCCCAAGTTCTTCACCCACTGAAGACAGGGGCGGGCGGAGCTTAAGGCGGAGCTTACCCGGTGTCTCCCACCAGAAGCACGGATTCGCCGAAGCGCAGCGCCCGTCCCACCAGCACGGCCAGCCTCCTCATGCCCTGAGTCCACACCACGTGACGGAACTCCTCTGGGACCTCCTCCAGACTCTCCACAAAGGGGCCTGCCAGTCAGGAGAAGACCAATGATGTAAGGGCTATGGTGGTGCCTGCATTAGGGCTACCGTGGCGCCCCCCCAATATAAGGGCTATGGTGGTGCCTGCATTAGGGCTACCATGGCGCCCCCCCAATATAAGGGCTACGGTGGTGCCTGCATTAGGACTACCGCAGCGCCCCCCCAATATAAGGGCTACGTTGGTGCCGGCATTAGGGCTACCGCAGCGCCCCCCCAATATACGGGCTACGGTGGTGCCTGCATTAGGGCTACAGCAGCGCCCCCCCCCCAATATAAGGGCTACGGTGGTGCCTGCATTAGAGCTACCGCGGCGGCACCCCCCTAGTATAGGGGCGACCGCGGCAAATGCCCCCCACCGCGTTAGGGCCTAGACAGAGTGGAAAGCCCGTTATCTATAGGTCTGTATATGTCAGTCACCAGCAAATGGCCCTTAACATTCATAATACGACATTGCTGCCGTTTTGAGGAGTGAACACTGAGATGTTAAAAGCAGCATCCGCCGTCTCAGTTTAAGAAGAATCTACGCTTTTGTTCACCAACGAAAAAGTACCTCAGAAACTATGGTATACGGTTGAGTTCTCTGCTATGCCTTTCAGCTTTATATGTGCCTCAGAAACTATGGTATACGGTTGAGTTCTCTGCTATGCCTTTCAGCTTTATATGT
>JAODKC010000043.1:2394214-2404585 GCA_026777985.1 Mormyrops attenuatus
GCGACGTGACGCCCCCCGCGCACACAGCGACGTGACGCCCCCCGCGCACACAGCGACGTGACGCCCCCCGCGCACACAGCGACGTGACGCCCCCCGCGCACACGCACACAGCGACGTGATGTTCCAGTGGTTGCCCATATGGGGCAGAGCTCCTGCTAAGTACAGGCTAATCAATGGCCCATCGACTACGTTGGCGGTCAGTGGGAAACTAATCAAAGGGCCCAGGGTCCTGCCGGTTACCCAAAAGCCACACGCACACGTGGACAAGCTGGTCATCGGAACGCTCTGACAAGAAAGGGAGGGAGGGAGAAAAAACGTGGACCGTCTGTGGGTCCCGAGGACTGGGTTAGGAAACACTTGGGCTTAGAGGAACCAATTAAACCAGCCTTAGTCAAGGCTTAGACAAGTGAATATAGTAACTTATTTGATCAAAACAGAAATTGCAACGTTTGATTTGGGTGTAGTGAGATAAAAAACAACTCATTAAGTTAACTGATGTCTTCATTTCTGCTCCCTACAGCCCCCAGTCTTTTCTGCGTCAGTTTCTTATTCCAAATTTTACAATACAGACTTGTTAATGTTTTTAACAGATTTTGCCGCGCCGTGCATGTAAACACCATCGTCACCAGGCTTCACATCACTGCACGTTCCGTATCGCCTTCTGATTCTCTGCACTGTAACAGACGTCTGCCTGACTAGCTTCCATTCCAGCTCATTATATCTTCAGGTTTTGGAACTTTGGAGACGAATATCAAGCCCCCACATTGGCATGAATAAATGATGGCCATCTAACAGCGTGGATAAACGGACTGGCTTCGTGATGGATGTTTTATGTCTCCTTGGGCACGTCTGAAGGGCCCCCACCTTAGAGAGAGTCCCCGGGCCTCCTGCCTCTGCTGAAGCACCTCCACGCTCTGCAGGCCCCCCCGGTGATGCGTCTCTGCCGAGACGCCGTCCTGGTGTTTATCACCCGTCAGCTGGCAGTAGATGTCCAACAGACGCTCCACGACCATGGCCAGGTGTGGGTATCTTTCCAGCAGGACCTTAAAGCACGGTGTTCTTGCCGTCACAAACAATACTGCAGAATGCTGGTCAAACTTACCGCAGGTTTCTTTTCTTATGGTGGTTTTACCTGCTTCAGTTCCTGTCTTGACATGTTCCCCATCTGAAGCTTAGTCCAGTACTTGTCCAAAAGAGCAGCGTGTGTGTTCTGGGGTCGATACCAGCCCCCACCACTGGAGAACAGCCTGCACACAGACGCAGACAGACACACGCAAGGCTAGTACTAGCGTTCATACTGAAATATCTCATGAAACTGTAAGAGTACGGTACGCGGCACTTTATCAGGCACAACCGCACATTTACATCAAACAGCCAGAATCACATGGACACAGAAAGGATCAGGAGATTGGCAATGACTAATGACTAAGATGCGTGACCCAAGCGATTTTCTCAAACGTGGTGCTTTTGTCAGACATCCAGCATCTCATTTCCATGCACTTTCCTGCCTGTAGCTTACAGAAAATAAATAAGAATGGCATTTCTGTGGCTATAAACAGGTGGATGTGAAAGAGGTCAGAGGAGACTGGCCAGGAAGAACAAAAATAACGGGTCAGCACAACAGTACAAGCAGTGTGCAGAATGACTGCTCTGAACATACAGCTGGTGGGTACCACTGACTGGGGGAAAGTCTAATTTCCTGGCAGGAAATGTCACATTCATATTTTCATGAAAATTAAAGGTTTTTCTCTTTTTCCCAACCTGTTCCTTGCCGTTATTTCTGTCAAAAACCACACGGAAATGATCACGAAATGACAATGTTCTTTTTCAGCATCATTCGGCTAAAATATTGGTCAATTTTACCCTCAATTTTCCCAGAGAACCTTACAAAGACAACAATAAAAAAAAACACACTACTGTCCGTCTGCTAAATCAAGGACCAAAATATATCTGGGAAAAATACAGTTTTTCAGGAGATTTGTAGTGAAATCCCACAATCAACGGTGCGGAAATGAAAGTGAGGTCCCCATTCATCAGGTCCGAGGGCACGTGAGACAGTCATGTCTCATAAATCAAAGATAGTGACTTGAAATGTGTGTCTTTATTTGGTACCAAAAAAGAAGAGCAGAAGAGGGACATATCGGGTATTAAGTGTGTGCAGCTAATAAAACACCTGCTGAGGACACAGTGTCCGTGCAGAGGTAAGAGGACAGAAGCTATAATCAGTTAATCAACTGCTGCGATGATGCAGAGACCTGCGGAGAGACAGCGGCGGCTCACCTTCGCGTGGCGAAGAACTGAAACCCAGAGGCCTCTTCGATGCAGTCGTCCCGGCCAGGGATGATGAGCTTGCGGTTCTCCATCAGGGGAAGCAGCACAGAGATCTGTGGGACAGAGACGTCCGGAATGCTGTGTGTTAAACACGCCATCGCCGTCACCGTGGCAACCAGGCCTCGGTACACAAAAAGCTTTGGAACACAGCCCCCAACGGCCGAAGACGACACTCACCACATCCAAGGGCGCGTGGTCGATGTCCTCCAGTAGAATCCAGTGTCCCTTTGACACCGCCTGCGTCAAGGTGCCAGGCTGCCACACGAATTTCCCAGCAATGTCGGTACAGCGATACATTCCCAACAACATCTGAAATGGCGAACGGCAAATGGCAGACATACATAGTTCAATGCTTTAAACAGAAGTGCATCAAAGCTGTTCAAGTTCTACGTATTGATCTATGACACCATCTCAGCTCCAGAGGCGGACAAGCACAGGGTCTGGTATAGAGCCTTTCTTTAAGAAAACACACGTATGCTGTGGTATTTTTGCCTATAAAATTCGCCATGATAAATTCCAGTCCCCCCTCCTCATCTGGCAAAACTTATCGCTAAGGACCCCTCCTACTTGCTGAATTTATCACCCAGATTATTACTTTAGAAAATACCGGAAAAACACGGTATAATGTGCAGAAAATATGACGGTATTAAAAACGGATGCCGCCCAAGCCTAAGTGCACCTCTATTAGCCTACCCCACGCCCCCCGAATGCTCTTAGTGCTGATGCCTCTGATGCAGAACGCCCAGCTCCACCTTGCTGTCCGTCTGATCTCCCAGCTGAACCTTCAGTATTTCCGGAGCCTTGACGTGTCCTGTGACGGCAGCCAGGTGTTCCAGTAGGGCCGTCTTGCCGCAGCCGATGGGACCCTCCAGAAGAACCGCCCTGTGTGAAGCCACAGCCAGAGCCAGCCGCCGCAGGGTCTTCCGGCTCAAATCCACCAGCACCAGCTGCTTTGTGAAACCCTGTTAAGTTGGGAGAAGTAGGTGTTAGGCTTAGGGACTGCAGGCTAAAGCAAAGCATGCGCCATTAAGAGAGAACTCATTCTTCAATTTACAATACTATGCTCTTCTTAAAAGCCGGTGACAGAGGTCATGTGTAGATTGATCAGTCTCACCGGTTCCTGGTGCTTCAGTGTCTTCCTGGGCAGCACCACGCCACAGACAGCCACAGCGTTGCGGGACAGGTCAGCAGATACCACCTGGCCCCTGGTGTACCTGTTCAGCTTGTCCTCACACCACTCCACAGAGGCCTGATTAGCCAAAACCAGAGCCTTTTCTACCTCCAGCTGTCCAACTTCTTCCAGAGACCTGAGAGAGTTTAAGGAACCACAGCAGATAAGCAATAGCGGCTCCTCTGATCCAAACCAGGAAAAGAACCAAACTAGAACATGAGTCGACACAAGCAGCATACTTTATTTTAAGATGGAGGATTTCTTCACTGGACAGGACCTTTCTCAGGAAAATTGTTTTCTGATTATCGGTCATGTGGGACATCAAAGCCAGGCAATGTGCCGTGTACCTGAAGCAAAACAGAACGAGAGTCTGGAAAATCACCAGGGCAAACAAAACGAACACGAATAAAAACACAACCATCAAGGAGAGGACTGAGGAAGACAGTACGCACCAGCGGACCAGGACATCGCTGGTGAGCAGCTGCGAGACACAGGCACTCCAGTCCCACAGCTCTCGGTACTTGGCGCAGTCGCTCTGCAGGAAGCGGAGGGTGGCACCCATCAGGTCACGCAGTTTCATGCGCCGGGGGCCATACTGTACGGACGAGGACTCCGCGCTGGTGAAGAAAAGGCGCTGGAACACCGGCGGGGCGTTGCTGAAGTAGCGGGCAGCGAACCTGCAGGGGGCAGCAAACATCAGAACCATTCATCCCGCATGCATATAGCTGATCTGTCGTTTAAAACATTGCTGATGTTGCTTGGCAACAAGACTGTGCCAGCGATCAAAAGGTCGCCGGTTCGAATTCCAGGGTCAGCCGAGTGATTTCACTGTTGAGCACGGCCCTTAACTGCAATTGTTCCAGGGACACTACACTCTCTCAATCGTATGTCGCTTTGGAGAACACGCCTGCTATACAAATGAGACGGGAATCATTTCTGGGTGGGCTCTCACAGCTGTGCGTCCGGGCAGATGCCAAGCAGCTTGCTGAGGGCCACGCAGAAGCGCTCGTGTTGATCATGGTTGATCCGGCCTTCCACTTTGATCCTCTCGGCGTTCCTCTCCAGCAGGTCCAGGATGAGCGGTCGGAGGTGCCGCGCTATTAGAAGCGTGTAGTCCTTTTCCAACAGGAGCTTGGCCAGGCTCGTCAGGATGGACTGACGGTCCTGCTGACTCCATATCTACAGACAGACAGACAGACAGACAGACAGGTCAGACAATGAGAGAGACGGGTTTTGGCGAGGTACATCACATCACAACATGCTATTTTTAATTTATCAAACTTAAACTTAGTCTTAAGCTGCAGTACGAACATCATGAGGATACCTCATCAGTAAAATTATATCAATAGCATTATTTGACGATTTACCTACCTATTGCAAAGCAATGCTTACGAGAACTAATTAACTATCTCTGTCAGTCCAGGCCTAGTAGTCTGTTAAAATAAAACTAAACTGCTAACGGTTCCTTATGGAGTGCTTTACTGTACCTGGTAATAACCCGCACTGGCTGGTAATTATTATATTAGCCATCGTATCCTCACGTATTAATCACCAGCCACATAAGGTCTGCAACAGCTATGAAAAACTTGCTAATTAAGCAGGCTGTAAAACCTCGGCTACACGGCTAGCAGATTGGATAGCGAACCAACAGTTTAACCAGTGAGTTACAAAAGTCACGAAAACCTTCTGACTAGGCGGATTGTATAGGTAAACTACTGACTATTAAATAAAGTTATTAAGTCATACCTGCTTCGCCAAATGCTTGCCAAGTTCGTTGCGACTCTTCTCAACGTGTCTTGAAATGATAGTCAGAGATGACAAATTCAGGTCTAAATGTTCCATCGTTTCGTGCGTTGTTTTAATAAGATCGCCACCCTTTCAGGAACGGAACATTGAAAGAGTACGCAGTGCTCTTTGTAGCGATATTTCACGCCTAGGGAATCATATTCTAATGACTAGCATGCCTTTCTAAGGTGCATCACAACACAAGAGTGCACGTTTGCCGTCAGTGTTAAAATCCACCAGTCCACATGTGGATACACGCGAAACACTTCCGGGTCAGCGAGCAGTCTCGCCTCTGACATCCGGTCCCCTCGCGGGAATCATGTGGACACCGCAGCCAAAACTGCTGGTACTATGTTACCACTTACATTAAGTTTTTTAATCTTATAAATAAATGCATTGTTTATTTTGATGACTGGGTATACACGAACATGTATATGGATACGTTTATTATGTCTTTGCAAGGTATTCGGATTTCTTAATTATAAATACATTACCAAATTCATTATGATTAACAAATTATCATAAGTTGATTTCTGCATTTCACGGACTTGCTCGAGTTGGGTAATAGAAATACTTATTTTAATAAAAAAAGAGAAATAAATCCAGCAGCAAATATCGAGCACAGATCGCAGATAAATACACCCAATAACTCTGAGATAGAGAAGGATTCAGGGATGCTGGTTTTTGTAACGTCTAACAGTCTTCGCCCCATCGCCCTGCCCGCGACTTAGCGAACGGAGGGGACGCTCTCTGACGTAGGTGGAGTGGGCGGGGACTAGGGCTTGCAAACTTTTTAAAGGGGCCGCCTGGAAATCATCAGATGATAACCTTTTCAGTTAGCCATAATTTTGTTTAGATGTAATTGTCAAGAAAACATTTAGGCCCTTGGACTTTTTCTTGGATATGGTCAAGTAATGAAAACTAATGCAAATATAAATGCACAACATAGCTTTTAATGGTTAAATATAAATAGAATTAAGTCAAATTAGGTTCAGATGTCATTTTCTATCGCGCTTAAGTGAATTTCCATTTGATTACAGTATTCTTTTCATACTGGCTTCTACCTGGAAGTGTTTACGTTAGAGCGTCTAAGGATTTTTGCCTGTGTATCAAAAGAAATAAATTTTATGTAATACAGAAATGAACATAATAAAATGTACATAAAACATTTCTGTACAATGGTCTAAGGTTAAAGAATATTTTTGTTCATCTACAGAATAAGGTATAGAGACGGACAGAGATAATTCTGAATCGGGAGTGTGAAAATGTTTATGTTTGTCTCTTTTTCTAATAAAGTACATACACACTATTACTGAAACTGCCCAGATATGTAATCATGTGAAAAAAAATAGGACACACATTAAATATTTAATCCTTTATTAAGAAATATCAAAATATCAATATTAAATCTTCTTTCAAATTATATATGTAGATAAAGGTGATGTTTCTGCAAAGGTGATGCAATTACAAGAAACAAATTCACTTATTTAACAAAGGAAATTAACTAAGATGCCAATTCCTACTGAGGGAAAAGTTAGGGCACAGGGTGTCCTAATAACAAGTATTCCCCCTTTGGCTGAAAACCTCAATGAGATGTTTCCTATAACCATCTATCAATCTCTGACATCGACTGGCAGAAAGTTTTCCTCATTCTCCAATGCAGAATTCCTTAAACTGTGTGAAGTTTGAAGGGTGTCTCGCATGCACTTCCTCTTCAAATCACCCAACAGCATCTCAATAGGATTCAGATCCGGCTTTGACTTGACCGTTCCAGAACTCTCCATTTCTCTCTTCTAAGCCGTTCCTTGGTAGATTTACTGGACTCTTTGGGGTCGTTGTCATTTGCATGGTCCACCCCCACTTCAGCTTCAACTTCTGGACAGATGTTTTCACATTGTCCTCAAGCACCCTCTGATACGATGAAGAATTCATAGTGGATTATATGATGGTGAGCTGGCCAGGTCCTGCTGCAGCAAAGCAGCCCCAAACCATGACATTTCCACCCCCATGCTTCACAGCTGGTATGAGGTTCTTTTGCTCAAAAGCTGTCTTTGGTTTACATCAAGCATGTCCCTTGTTACTTTGCCCAAATAATTCAATTTCAGATTCATCTGTCCAAAGCACGTTGTTCCAAACGTCCCGGTCTTTGTCTAGATGGTCTCTGGCAAACCTCAGTGTTGCCCAGATGTTTCTTTGGCAGCAAGGGTTTCCTCCCTGCACGCCTCCCATGTAAATCAAACTTGTGCGTCTCTTTCTGATGGTAGATGTACCTTGACATCAGCTGTGGCAGGAGCTTCCTGTTTGACCCGCGATGACCTTTTAGGATTTTTGGAGACTTCTTTCAGCATCTTGTGGTCTGTTCTTGGGCTGAACTTGCTAGGACAGCCTGACCTGGCCACGTTAGCAGATGATTTAAATGTTCTCCACTTGTAAATTATTTTCTGGATAGTGGAATGGCTGATTCCAAACTCTCTTGAGAACTATATATATCCTTCCCAGACTCATATGTATCTACAAGTTTCTTTCTGAAGGCCTCGGAGAGCTCTTTGGATCTCATCATGATGATATCACTCATTTCAACAATCAAGAGCAAACCAAACTAAATGTCTGTGGTTTAAAGAAGACAGGCTCCACCAAAAAGTTCTGTTCTAATCATTTTCACCTGATATGGTGCACCTGAATGTAATTCTAGGAATTTTAAATATTGATGAATGTGAGGGTGTCCTAACTTTTTCCTCAGTGGAAATTAGCATCTTAGTTCATTTCTTTTTGTAAATAAGTGAATTTCTTTCTTGTTTTTGCACAGATGATGCAATTACATCACCTTCATCTACATATATAATTTGAAAGAAGATTTAATATTGATAATCTTATATTTCTTAATAAAAGATAAATATTTAATGGGGTGTCCTAATTTTTTCACATGACTGTACTTTCCTCAGAGTGGTAACGAGTCAGTCGAATCGTGGTCGGTTATTACGCATCGAAACCAAATGAAGTTCTGATGGTAATCCTCGTTAAATGAAGACTCCTACAGGCACAAGTGCGTCATTGCATACAGTTAAGGTGGACCTGAAAACTCGAATAAGGATCTGCGATTAAGGTGCCAGCTTCAGCCTCGTTCGGCGAGGGCATGCGGCGCTTATGAAAAAGCAGTGGAGGTAAACTGATTTTAAACATACATTACATAAAAAGGAATAATCGTTAAAATTGCAAAGCTAGCTAAGCTTTTTTTTGTATGACAGAGTAAAACTGTTTTAGCGAAAATATCCCGCCATGCGTCGTGATGTCATTGAGTGCTTTTGGTATGGTACTTTGGGTTTTTCCTCTTTTCTAATGAAGTCATTAAAAGAGAAAGTATCGTGCCAAAAATGGGGTACCTGGTGCGCTAGAGAAGCCCCTTAAATACGGTCAGTCCAGTCCAGGCTCTGGGTAAAGGAAGCAGCGCCCGTCTGTAGACCGCGGGAAAATATCGTCATTTCCTGTTTTGAGGAGGCACTCGGTTGGCGCGCCTGTGCCTTGCTAACTAGCTTTGTGAAAGCTATGTTGGAGGAAAGAGAGCAGTCCAGCAAATTACAAAGGGTAAGTGCACGTTTGATAATTTTGTTCCGTCTTTTATATTATATATTACAACAATAGAGAGATCGGTGCAGAATCTATAGTAACTGTTTTAGACTAATTCTCATGCTAGTCCTGATTATTCTTGCTAGCAAGATAAAAAAAGCAAGTGTTAGTGTACTGTCACTTAACTATCGACCTTATTCTGTTAAGTTACTTGTAGTCTACATGAGGAGCGGGTACTGGCAGATTTTTCTTCGTCAGATATTATGCTAGTTGTCCGGCCGTATGCTTAGGAGAGCCAGCAAGCTTCGTCTTATTGTTAAACGTGCCTAGGACCAGAATGAAGACTCCAGTTGCCTAGTTTGAGATACCTCAGTTAGATACGTTCCATTTTAAATAATTGTACGTTATAAATAACAAAACAAGCATTTAGCAGTTTATTTCAGATTTCTGTATGTTGTCGTATTTTAATTGTCAGAGATTGTTTACAAACTTTGGCATGAATTTCAGAAATTTTTAAATAGCTGAACTTTTAACGTTTGGCACAATATAGTGCCGGTAAGCAGAATGACTGTTAACAAATGACCACGTACCAAATGCGATGAAATATTAATGCTTTGTTAAACTTTAAGTGTATTTGCAGTGCCGTCTGTAAAAGTATTTATGGATGAGCCAACAGGAAACAACATGGAGAAGATTTTCTTAGATGAGATGTACGGAGATCTCAGTTTGAAGAATTGTGGTGCGTTTCTCTCTTTTTTATTTTGCTATTGTGCTCTTAATGTACACTTTAAGTATATTTTATATGGTGACATGACGATGCTGCTCAAATGTCAAAGTCTTGGAAAGCTTGTAAGGCTTCAGATAATACTGATAAACAGCACTTGTGGGGTATCATGACAGTCAAAACTAATATGTCTCTCTTTCAGACTCGCCTGTGGTTAATGATGAGGATTCAGTGGATATTTACTCGGGGCTGGACCAGAGTCCCAGCAACAATAAAAGTGCAGGTAAATCTAACGGGTTTAAACAGGATTCTTGAGATTTTAAGAACAAACGAATGGAAATTTTATTCTGAAATGCTTAGCACAAAGCCATTTCTGTGTGTAGCACCGCACAATATGCTAAAATTATGAAAACAGTCTGTACTCCTATCATGAGAGGAACTGATGTAGTAACTATATTACTTGTAATAAGTGGTAATTGTGCTGTTAATGGAGCCTTATGTATAATCAGCTTCACAGTAATTTGTATGTTGTGCTTGGATTTAGAGATTGTTAGTGCACCCATCTTATGCCAGAAGTTAAAAGATTCCATGGATTTATATGAAGAATTCATCACTGAGGAACAGCAGCATAAAGACGCTACTCACAATGAGGTTTGGGCCGTTTAAAATCGCCTCTAAACAACAGAGGTGGATGGTTCAGGTCCAGAAAGTAAAAATTTCCAATTTCCAAACAAACAGTGCACTGTACACTTTTCTTGTTAAATTGCTGTCATTTCTTATATAGACTTTTTATATA
>JAODKC010000043.1:2415185-2422685 GCA_026777985.1 Mormyrops attenuatus
CCGAAGAATATAAGGATCAGAGGACTTTGAAAACTGACAGAATCCTGCACGTGAACCCATAGCCGGAACGGAATCCTTCCCATAGCCGGAAGCCTGAATTAAAGTAAAAAAAAAAAACTCACACTGCTGCCTTGACATCTGGCAGGTTACTTACTTGTTGGGTTGTTTCACCATCATGTCGTTCAACTGATGAGAGACAGGGTGCCTCGTAATATCTCACAGTTTTATGGGCAGAGAGGCGGAGCCCAGCTCAAGGAGAAACAGTATTAAAATAGACTAACAGAAGGAAACAACTGTGAAAAAGTTACGCATTAAGCCATAACATCTTCCCTACTTACCTTCAAGCAGCTTGGCTTGCAGTCCTAATGTGGAGCCAGTGGAATGAATGAAACATCTCAAGGGTCACTGAATTATTAAAGGCTTCAGCAACAGCCTTTTGCTTCCGATTCACATCTTGTGACTGAAACTTGTGGCAAAACTTGTGAAAGTTGTCCTACCTTCAGCTGAAAACAGCTGGTCCTCCTGTCTTCACACCAGGACATTTCTGTACACCGTCATTTACTGACCACACCCAAGGGGTTTCCTTATCAACAGCACTAATCTACTGGAGCTTAACAGCAGAGGTGGACAGTTCCGGTCCAGAAAGTAAAAGTCCAGACCAAGATTTTGTTTCAACCAACCAGATGAGTGTAGTCACAGTGTATTCAACTTTTTGCTTGAAATAAAATCTTGGTCTGGATTTTAATTTTCTGGATCAGAAATGTCCACATCTGCATAACTGACGAAAATGAGACATCTGACACATTTTATACATCTGTTCTTTATTTCATTAACAGAAATTGTGTCCAGACAAAAAAAAAATCATTTATATAACACTACCATTTGAAATGAATGAAAATGAGGTTGCACAATACTGTATTTACAATTGGGGAAAAGTAATTAAATTGAATTAGGGTTGTGTAGCAAAAAAGTAAAAAGTCTAGGTAAGAGAATAAGCATATCACAGCTATCTCAAAATCGACAATATTAACACAAAACAGTCATCTAAAAAAACCCAAGAGAAAATAAATGAACTACAAGCTTAAGAACCGTTAACATTTAAAAAATGGTGCACCAAAACTTACTAATACAATAATCCATATAATCTGTGTAAAAAGCATGTAGAAAAAACACCTGATGTGGTTGCTGATACAGCCATTGACCAGTTATGAGAGGTATGAACATTTCACAGGTAGATAAGTGTGAGAAAGTCTATACTGTTGACTCAGCAAAGGGGCACAGGCCCTTGCATACACTTCACTTAAATGTGAATTATGGCCTCTGTAAAAGTCTAAGGCAAAAATTAGAGGTGCACTTGTATCCATAGTAACACGCCGCCAGGGGATCAGGTCATTTGCAAGATTAAACGCATAGTTAAGAGTGGCCATTTTTTTTTTTCAGTTTTGAACAGGCTTCCAAGAGCGGAACATTCAACCCGATTGAATCTCATTCTATATACAGGACGAGTCAACTGAATGCACAACACGCGATGACTCTAGTTTTGTAAACATTATTGTTTTTTCGTCCTCTATACATGACATCAACCTGTGCGTTCGCTCGTATTTCCAAGAATTATAAAGTACTGCAAATAATGAAGAATGACTCCTCTGGAAAGCAAGTGTTATTTTTCAGAAGAGAAGCAGCGAATATACAAACACGAAGTCCAACATAAAACGCTAAGAGCATCACTTTAATTATGCCAGTCGGCAATTACAGCTTTCGAAAACACGGTGCGTCATTCGTCAGGTCGAGCGTCTCTGTCCACGGCCAGAATGAATTCTCATAAATGTCCGGCTCAATACTTGCACGGCCCAGGCAAATCACCCATTTTGGACATCGACCAGGGAGCGTCGCCTTAGATAGCTGAAGAAGGAAGCCATCCATACTGCGCATGTCTGATCTACACTACTGACAATGACTCAGAGATGGCTACATAGAAAAGTGTGAGATATGGTATAACTGTACGAGGAGAATACCCAAAAGAAATATTCACTAAATGCTATGGCAGAAGAGTCAAAATGGGGAAAAAAAAATCTTACACTGTTGGCACCCTGAGACGATATCAAAGAACATGTTTTTAAAAAAAAATAACTTCACGGTAGAATCACCATAAACGTCAATGTATTACTGAGATGACAGTGCACAAAAGCTTATTAGACGTGGGCATGGAGTCAGATCTGGCCAGGTAGTTGTCAGTTGCCAAGAAAATGGAGTGAGAGCAGAGCATAGAGGGCTGGTCGGGAATGTGGGCTCATTAAGCCGCTGCAGGAAAGTCCCCATAAGAAAGAGGAAGTACTCTCACCCCGCAGAAAGCACCGTGGACGTGACTCCAGGTGTGCATTTGGTACAGTAACGGCATGGATGGGAGCGATGACACGGAGAGGGACTCAGCACAACGCTACAGACAACGCTAACAGTACTAAACATGGATCATGGGTGACAGTAACTACCTACTGCAGGACCCTTAAAGCGTTTATGAAAGTGACAGCAGCCAGTGCAAGGCTGCCCCTTCATTTCTGCCATCCTATTTTGAGTGTGCTTTTCATCGCATTTACTTTCCACGGCACCTTTGAGGGGAAAAGTTCAAAGCCAGGGCCAGCAGGGGGCGCCCTGCGTGTTTGTGTGTGTGGTGTGTATCTGACATCGTTCGTCATTCCCTTACTTTTCACCAAATGATTTCATTTCCACTAAACGCGAGTGTGGTGGTAACATGAGAAAAACACAAGAGAAAAAATAAATTAGAAAATAAAACAAGGATACTCACGATCACATTCCATCCATTAAAAAAATCTCTCAACAACCGCAAACACACATACATGTGTGCCTGCGTGCACAGACACACACACACACACACACACACATTCAGACTCACATACACATGCGCAAACTAAGTGAGCCAAAGTGAGACAGAAAGTCATTCATTTGTTTGTCTTCTCAGGGAACTTGAATAAAGATGTCCTACCTTTTACACTGAGACAATATTCACCCAAAAATCACATTCTCTCTGAATACAGTACCATCACGACAGGTTTCTAGCTGAAACACTGCACGTCTGATTCTGCAATTCCTGCTTTTGTTTTTGCAAATATCAAGACAATGGAGACTAAATATTCATCTGTGGACTACAGACCTAGAAAACGCAAGACAAGAGAAATTATACAAGGAACATGCATCCCCACTGCAGAAATAGGTCGTTAACAAAATGTACAATTAGGGAAAAATATGACTATTCCACATGATTGTTCCACTATCTTTTCTTTTAAAACAACATCTAACTGACCACATGGCAAATGAACTCAGTCCTTAATTAGCTTATTCTATCCTCAAACAAATACAAACACAAATACTCAATATCTCCACAGATCGCAAGAGCTGTATTCCTATTCTGCAATTTAAATAGTCTGCATTTTTGAATAAACTTTTATTTTCATATTAGACACTAAAAGACAACACAAAGAGAATAACACACCAATTCTTTAGAGGTAAACCTCAGATGCCAATTTAAGTGCTTTCATTTTCTACCTTTCTGGGAATTTGAACAGAGGGTGTACCCTCCTCGAAGTGCTTACTGGTGTTGCGAGTGCCTAGTGCGAGATAGAAAGTGCTAGAATCTAGACTGAAGTCTGTGGAGATCTACATCCCTACATAATGTCTAAATGGATAGCTCGTTTCCTTTGTAAACGGCATCAAGCAGTTCATCGCGTCCCAGCGGCATTCATCCTTAACATCAGGACATTTAACACTGATGAAATTTCCCAACTCTTTTCTTAAGAAAAGGATTTCTCCAGTACATATAATAGCCTTTAAAACCGATAAGAAGAAAGACAGCTCAACACATTCCAGAACTTTCTCTCAAGCCAAAACTGCTTCCATAAGATAAAAAAGATTCACATAAAATCAAATTGAAAGCATCCACTGTTTAAAAACATACTTCCTATTGACCTCTTCGTCAACATCCAATTTGTAACATGCAAGGGGCTCCGGATCCCATTCGTGTGAATATGCAGTGTGTGTGTGTACATGTATGTCTTTGTACGTCTTTGTACGTGTGTGTGTGACAAGCTGATTTCCTGAGTTTCAGAATACTCGACTTTCAATCTTGACAGGAAACAGCCAAATAATATTTTCCAGCAGCAAAAGATGTCTGATGTAACCCAATGGAAAAAAAAACATTAACCACTACCTGTACAATTTTACTGTGACAAATGTCACCATGCTTCATATTATATACAATACAGTTCTGGACAAACGAGCACTTAAATATCAACTGTTAAAACCGCCCATAAACAATGGTATTGCTGATGTGTGAGGACTTTAGCCATGTGACCACGTACCAACACTTGTTTCTGTCTTTTTTCAGTTTCAGCACTGCAGAAGGCAAGAGAGGAATGTTTAGGTACAAACGTCTGTACAATATATGTTGGGAGTTCCAGTATCGAAACGCTATAAATGAGCTGTACAGGAGACATTTTTGCATATGGACACGTACAGTCTTGGGGCTGTATAAAATTCCCAATGTACAGAAGTTGTACTCTTATTTTCATGAACAATATTGAACATTCAGAAAACATTTCCTGAGACTGAATTGCTGTGACAAGGGCCATTGAAAAAGAAAGGGAGAGAGGGAGAGGGGGAGAGAGAGAGAGAGAGAGAGAGAGCGTGAGAGAGATCAGAGCTGCTTTTAGGTCCAAGGAGCTTTTTAGCTTTGAGATGTGAGCTGCCCATCCCTGTTGTGAAAGTGTAAAACACGGAAGCAGTGTTTCCACTGCAGAGGTCACAACTAGGGTGTGGCGGGGTAGCACCGTCAAGAAGAAGTTCTGTGAGAAGATCTCACAATGTCATGGTTTGGAGGAAATACCTGGAGATAAGTATTGCTGCTGTTAAGACCACTGTAGTGTTGACCTTCAAAAAAATACAACATAATACAAAAATACAAAACAAAACGATTTTTTTCTGAAGAACATTGGCAGATCTCGAGAAACTTAACCTCAGGCAGAGGTTTGTCAGGAGAAAATTAAATAAAAACAGGATGTGATGTCCACCGTCACTAGGTGTACTCCTTTCTGGGCTGTTCATCAGTGGTACATTTATCGGTCATTTCCTGGCAGAAATCGGTGACTGTCTGGTTTGTCTGTTCAAATGTCAGCCCTGACTCCAGGTACATGGCCGACTCTCGGCCTTCGTTGGCTAGAACCACACCCCCTAGGGTGTCGGCCCCATTGCCCAGAGCCCAGCGGGCGGGGCCAGCTTCGCTCTCAGGAGGGCATGGGGACTTGAGGGCACGGGGTTCTGGGGTGGGTGAACTGCAGCTGGTAGTGAGGTCGATGCTGGTGGAGGCAGCGGCAGCGGCGGGGGAGCAGGAGGTAGGGGATGTGGCAGTGGCGGTGGGCTCGCTGGGCCGTAGCACTGGGCAGTAGCGGTGCAGTGACTGGACCTGCTCTGGACTGAGCTGCACATCCCGGTATACCTCCTGCGACAGGCAGGAGAAGTTCTCCCACAGCTCACCCATGCAGGCCTCCAGCTTGCTGCGCTCTGTCAGCAGCTTCTCCTTCTCAGTCACCTGACAGGGAGTCACACAGAGGACACTCAGTGTCATACTGCTGCAAGACATCACAGGCTAACACAGCTACAGGATCACACAGCCTAATGCAGCTACAAGACATCACAGGCTAACACAGCTACAGGATCACATAGCCTAACACAGCTACTAGACATCACAGGCTAACACAGCTACAGGATCACACAGCCTAACGCAGCTACAAGATGTCACAGGCCAACACACCTACAGGACCACACAGCCTAACGCAAGGCTTGGCATCCGGACGCCGGCATTTCAGTACTATACCGGCGTTTACTTACACCAACACACAATTTGATGAGCAGATTAGTAGCACGCCTAAAATATTAATGATAGGCGTATTGTGACTCCCAAAGGTTAATCTGTATAAATTTCACGTACCCTTATCAGACTTTAAACTGCAAAAAGTACAGTCACACCACCAATCTCTTTTTATCTTGTTAATCCACAATATCTCCTCTGTTAAAACATGTTGTGGCTATTGAGCTGTACTTTTCTTCACCGCCACTTCAGCGCTAATCCCTTCCATGATATACCAAATTTAATAAACATCACAATAACCTTAATTTATACAGATTACTCTGCAGGATCCTTCATGTAATCTCTGTGAGATTACCTCAAGGACCCCCGGAAATACAAAAGAGGTGTCTGTCTGAGGACATGGCGTGCTCTACACGGAAACAGCGTGGGGCCCAAGACAGTCTCCCCACCGCGGGTGCCATGGAAACCCGGGGGTATGCTGGAAACTGCCTCCTCACCCTGCCTACACCTGCCAGCAGTTTAAACCTCAGCTCACATGTGCAGAAGTTCACTGCTTGATATAAATAATGCAGAAACCATCCATCAATCCATCCTCAGGCCTTTTAAGGGTCACAGATGCATAAACTACAGATCTAATATTACAAGATGTAACACAGAAGAGTTTTGATAAAACGTTTACACAACTGGAATGAAGTATCTGAGTCATAGCTTTCCTCTGCAAATTAAGGGCTTCTGGCAGTAATAACTACTGAGTGAATGCTTTGTGGTGACTGAGTCATGCACCCACTGTATGTAAGGACATGCACGTCTGTGTGAATGCATGCGCACCTCTATCTGTGGTGTCAGTGTGCAAATGGTGTGAGCGTGCGTGCGCGTCAGGCTGCGTGTAGCTCACCAGCTTGCGGATCTCGCACTCCAGGTTGAGGATGCAGTCCAGCTTCCTCTTGCGGCAGCGCTGAGCCGCGATGCGGTTCTTGCTCCGCCGCCGGACATCATGGATGAACTCCAGCTGCTCTGAGGTCAGCTTGTGCATCTTCACCATCATTTGGAAGTCATTCCGTGGAAGATTTGTGATTTGATCGACAGGGAAGGGAAGTTTGACCTGTGAGGAGAGATGTGCACGCAGCTATTCAAGGCTGGTCATGCATTCACTCATCCATCCATCCATTTTCCAGACAGCACATGCAGGGACCCCAACATACAGGGCTCATTTCCAATGGAATGGATTCCAGCAATTCTGGGGGATGCCAAGATATTTCTAGACTTGCCAGCAGAGCTGTCTCCAGCTTGCATTCCCAAAAGGAGCCTCTGGGGCCTGGACCATCTCAAGAGATCTTTTATCAAAATAAAGGAGAACCAACAGCTCTCAAATTTTCATTCAGTGTATAAAAGTTACAGCCACCTGTGAGGATGGTCAGCAAAGTTTAAAAACACAAGGAATTTTAATCCACTATAAATCGAAAATAAACCACAAAGCAAAAATATTAAGACTAAGCAAAAATCATAACAGAATTTTTAAAATACTTTTATTTACAATACACATACGGTTTTAACAGAAAGTAGCTTAATAAAAACTAACAGTATAGAAGGTGGATAAAATAATTTCTTGTGTTACCCATAAC
>JAODKC010000043.1:2427685-2439674 GCA_026777985.1 Mormyrops attenuatus
CGGTGAACTAGATTTGGCTGTCGGAAACGGCGGCATTGTATTCCCTGGGCAGCCCTGTCATTTAGTGTGACCATCTAAGCCGTAGCCGTCCCACATGCACTAACTTCTAGAACTAATTTCTAGAAGCACTGAATGGTTCACCAGGAAATGAGAAACTGAAGTACAATTTCTACAATGACCTGGAAATGTACAGGTTAACTAATATGAATACTGTGAGTCCTAGTTTCATACATAGGTTTGAAAGTATACTTACTCATATTTATATCCTATTTATTTCTCTTTTGCACTATGACCAAAATTTTCTGTGAGATAAAAGGGGGTCTTCTAGTGGGTGGCACTGCGGAGAGGGGGCACAGTGAGGGGAAAAAGAGAAACTGTGTGGGAAGTTTGAGAAGGGGGCAGATCCATTTTGAAATGGCAACCCTCAGAAACATTAAAAATAATGTACACATTAAATGACGCTAACAAATCGACATAATGAAAATGTGTCAGATAGACAGGCACCACATACTGAATACATGAAGCCTGAACACCACCGGTATATGCAGAGGTCTGTATGGGCCGCGGATAGCAGCTTTTCTTGAGCACACGATGTACATGTAACTCATTTACATTTAACTGCCACTTTTACAATGGGCATTTGAACCCACAAGCTACTGGCTGTCACTGCAATCTGTTGAGCTACAGGTGAGCTGTTGATACAATATTAAATTGTACATTTTATTTCTCAATATGTGGCTATCATGCAATATATGGGATGGATGCAAAGAAAAAATGCCCCATACTGGTGCCAGTCAAACGCCTGAGCTGTCAAATGAATTATATACCCTCTGGTCCTCAGGCAACAGAAGCATAACTGCACCTCATGTGCCGTTGGTAGTTGACATTATAGTTGCTCAGATGTCAGCAGGCGCCTGCTGTTATCAAGTAGCTATCTTACACACTGCTAAAGCATGTAAAGCGAAACGGTCCAAAGTGTGCCTGTATTTTACTTGAAAGGATTCTGACACCTGGACGTTGTTAAGTAAAAAATCTCAAAATTTAAATGATTCCACTTCAGGAACCGTACAATGCCTCTGCAAAGTTTGAAGGAGATGCATAAAAAAAATTGAGTTATCATCTTAATAAGAACAAGTATCAGAACAGCTCTTTTCTGCTATGATGATGCAATGCGGCTTCAATTTTGGGGTGATCTACCTGAAAATTTAATCAGTTTTAGCTCATCACCCATTCAAGCCTGTAAAATGTTTGAAAAATATGTTGAACAGTTTTTGAGTAATTGGCTCACATATCGAAGTGTCTGTGGCGGCGGACAGGTGCTGAAACATGCACCAGTGCTCCTCAAATCTGGCCCTCGATTCCAAATGCAGACCTTGTTTTCAGTTCTCCCAGGTAGTTAGCTTAATAATTACTGATTCTGATTAAGTACAGCGGCTTCACACCTGGCGCACAGGTAGAGGAAGGGTGGAAATCAGCAGGGCTCGGACCTTGACAATGTGATTTGGACAGCCCTGCCATATGTATTTCCCAAAGGCCAGAATACCATTAATGCTCCTAATTAGAAGCTGAGAATCTTCTCTGTTGTTAAGAAGCTAATTTAATCAGAGGCATAACTTTGTGTGGAAATGTGGAATTACCGCCAAGCTTCAATTAAAATATCTAAAACTAATGAGCGTGAGATAGATTTCGACACATGGCTTTCGTGCGGTTATGGTCTGTCCTTAGCCAGGCTACTTCACTATGGCTATTCTCCCTGCAATAAACAAAGCACTCCAATTACGGCATGGCAACCCAGGTGTCTAACAGGATAATTGCAGAACTAACTAAGTTAGCAAATTCCATCACTTAAATGCTAATCAAATAGCAATCTGCTCTAGGTCCCTGACAGGACTCCACAACATTTAAGCAGAAATCAAAAATATTACTTTGAACTGCAGTAAACATCCTTCTATCACTTATATTCTGCACGTACACACACACGCACGTAGAACACCTGGCCTCCTGTCAGGACAGGCTCCACCCGGTGTGGATGTATTCTGGGGCAGATTTCAGGAACTGTTCACTTCACACCACAGGGTTTTTATAAACTCAGGGCTCTAGATTAACCTTTTATACCCGTAGCACTGGTATTCCTTACTGACTATTTCAGGAACACTGGCACAAAATTTAGCCGCACCACTTAAATTTACATTCAGTGCAACACATTCCTATTTTTCCCCATCCTTACTGTATAACTGATAAATACTTTGGCGATAAACATACAATTTACATACATAACAATGTTTTCTTTTAAAAGAAAAAAGTCACAGAGTGAAGTAGTGCTTTAAGAGAAAGAAATCGTTAAAGTTAAATAGTGCTTTTTTAAACATAAACACCAAAGTTTGTTTCCTTGTCACCAAAGGGCCAAGTGAGAGTAAGACCACTTATTGACCAGCCACAGATGACGTCCTGCTCAGAATCGTCCCCAACCTGCGTTATGATGATGAAAGCCTTACAGTAGCTTTCCAGTCTAATCACTGTCTATCTCACTCACACACACAACAGTAGAGTGGGGTACTTTTGCATTTTAACGATTCTAAATCTGATTCAAATTCAGTTCTTATCAATTCTTGCTTTTGATTATAATATGGCAAAAATTGTCACAATGTTTCAATAACACTGCATTTAGTCTCTTTAAAGAGCTAAACTTCAGCTTTTACAAATGTTTAATTGAAGCAGTTACGTAATTTCCGTATCTGGTTAAACAAAGACAGGGTATTTCAAGATAAAATGAATGAGGTTAACAGCCACACTCTGAACCTTGGGCACCAGTTTGCAACTGATGTCAGTAAGACTTTACATTTCTGTTTAATCTGCCTAAAGGGGATGGTATGCGGGTCCGGTTCTAATCGGTAAATGGGTTTTACCCATAATGCAGCTTAATACCAGGAGGTACACAAAGCAAAATTAACGAAACGATGTTTGAATAAATATGTGGACTTTCCCTCCGCAGCTGCGTGTTTAAAAACATAACACCCATTTTAAACCATGTTTATAACGCATCTGGCGTTCACGTTTGTAGATTAGGACTGGCCTTGGGTTTAGTGGCAGGCAATTTCCAAACTAGTGACTGGTTCTTGGTCTTGACAGAGAAGTATTTTCGAATTAACGATGGCGGCTTGGGACATATATAACCAAAATATTTAACAGCAGTAGGCGATATCTAATTATTGAAATCATCTAGAAATTACACTGAGGTATAAGGTATTTCAACTGTACTTTAAAATGCAACGCTATTCCGGTATTTCGAAATGCCCCATGATTCAACAAAAGGAACTACCGCGGTATGCCGTGGTGCCATTATACCGCCCAAGCTGAAATGTTAGTTCTACTAATAAATGTACTTTCTGTTCGCAAACGTGAAAATAAGTTTAAGTACATAAAATGTACACATAAACTAGAGATACACTGATCCAGACCTTTTTGATGGATCAGGTATTGGCCATATGTGACCGATCCACGTCTGATACAGACGCTCCTCTACTCTACCTCTACGAACTTTCAGACATATGAATTGTGTTTATTGGGCTCCCGTTTCCTGTCATTTTTCCTGCCAAAAATAACATTTTTTTTCATGCGACTAGTACGACTTCTGGCCACTACTCCCACCGTCAATGAGTGGAACTGTAATTCAAATATCTTATCGAATTCCCAGTTAGAATCATTTAGATTTAGAATTCAGAACCGTTTCTAATTTGGAATACCCAACCCTACACACCAGTCCTCGCTCCCTCCTGCTGCATGTGGGAAAAAAAACAAACTGCAAGTCGCACTGGCGCCTAGTCATGAAATTTAGTCGCGCCGTCTCCAAAAATGGTTGCAAAATGTGACTAATTGGACATAGTCTGGAGCCCAAAAGTTAGTTCTAAAATAAACAGCACTGGATACACCTTCATGGACTAGGATTGTGTGTGAATTAAGAGTTGCCATAAAAGGGACAGTGGAGTAGAGAGTCGTTTTCGGCTACATTCGCTTACCTCTGGCCCCTGGTCTTGCATGTGGCAGGACTCGCTGTCCCCCTCCGACAGCGAGCCTGACTCGTCGCTGGAGTTGGTGCCATATGACTGCTCGCACTTGATCTTGGGTCGCGCCCTGCCAAGGATGGTGTCCCCAGCCTGCACACCCTGGTCCTGCTGGTCGGCAGAGAGGCAGCGTGCGGCATTGGAGCAGGGCGACGAGGAGAGCTCGAACTGTGGCAGGCTGCAGGGGGAGCCCCCACTGCCATCCTCAGCGTAGGAGTAGGAGGAGCATGAGCTGGAGGTCCGGGTCCTGGTTTCTGAGGGAGGTGAGCGGGGGCACACTTTGATCGGTACAGGACAGCTGGTGTTGGGCCGTGACCGGAAATGCGGTGTGGGCTCCACGGCACCACCGCTGCTGGGTGGGTACGCTTGGGAGGTGGTGAGAGACAGGGCCGTCCCAACCCACAGGCTCTTTGAGGCGTGCTCTGCAAGCTCCTTCTCAACAGAGTTGCCCCTGGGGTAGGAGTGCACCGGGGGACCGAGTTGCTCACATGAAGAGAAAATGACACTCCTGCGGTCGGGCTCCGCCTCCGGCCTGCACACCCCATCGCAGGAAGCCGCCTTCCAGGGCAGGCCCCTGGGGAAGCCATCGAGCTCCTTGGGGGATGTCACGAGATCGCCTGTCTCAGTGTCGAAAGGCCCATAGTCCTTCCTGCGGTCGCCCTGAGCGGCCCCCTTGTCCTGGGGGCCGGTCAACTGTGCGGCAAACAGCTGGCCCACCGTTCCGGCGGGTTTGCGGAGGGAGGCTCGCTGGCAGGGGGGCGAAGGCGCACTGAGCTCCTCGTCATCCATCTCCATGCCGGCCACACCATCTGGCTCGTCTCCCGACAGGCACAGCGAGACAGCCTCGTCCTCGGTGCGCGGCTCCTCCTTGATGTGCACCACTGCCGGCCTGGCCTGGCCGACAAAGCCACTGCTGCCTCCGCTGCTCTCCACGAGCGTGCTGGGAAACCCTGAGGTACTGCTGTGTGAGGGGTTGCTGTTATTGTGCTTGTTGTAGCCCTGGTACTTCCTGTACTTGGGGCAGCGGGGCATGTCCGAGGCACAGTCCCCAGGGACCCCCACCGCGAGCCTCTCGTCGTGGTTGCCCATGGCGCTATGCGGCGAGGTGGAGGCGGGTGCTTCTGGTTGCATGGCCTCATCGTCTGAGTGGTCACCAGCCTCCCGGGTCGGGGGCAGCGGCGCCACCCTGTGGCAGAGCAACAGGCCGTCCTCCTCACTGCGCAGTTGTGCCTCCAGGAAGCGGAAGCAGGAGTCTTCCAAGTTGTGCATGCGCAGGAACTCAGCGCACCGGATGACCTCCTGGATGTTCTCTCGGCTGAGCAGCAGCTTGGCCGTATAGGCGAACTGCAGCAGCGGGCCGAAGCCCCGGGCTGTGACCTGCGGGGAGCGACACAGAGAAACAGTTAGATTGCTGGCGGTATGGATAGAGCTTGACTACTGAAGTGTGGTGAGGTAACCCCTGCGTCCCCAACACAAACCCACTGCATGTTTTATTGGTCCAGAAAGTAATATGGTTCTACAGTGGGATGGCCAAGCCCAGCACCGCCACATTCCAGCAACAGAATGCTCCCTGCAAGGTGGCCCGCCCTGGGGGAGCCCCTCCTAACTCATTCTGGCCCCCATGATCTGAAAGAGGGGGATCCAACAGGTATTCCTGCTTTCAATCTGAGGAAATATGGGTATGCTTAAATTTGTAAGGGGGCTTGGGGAAGGGGGGGGGGGTTCCCAACTATAAAATTTGTACAAAATATTTATGAAAATATGAGACAAACTGCTAAATGCAATTTAAAGAATTATTTTTAGGGAGGCTAAAGCCTCCATAAAGAAGGTCTAGAATTGCCTATGGCAATGAACAAATCCTCCCCCTGAAGGTTAACTCAAAAGCGGTCACTATTTGGAATGCTGCAGGATGCTCAGCTGGCCAGCCAATCTCTCCCCCCCCCATTGGCAAGATTTGGCAAAAAGACTAAACAAAGGGTGGGGTGACGCAGCAAGGCTCAAGGTGCCGTGGCCGACGCCAATCATGGCACCCAACAGAGTGGCCCGATACCCTGTGGCCTGCACTGCGTCACATGCCCGGCCTCCTGGACCTGAGGGCAGTGCTATTAACGCGTTGGTAGAGAGTGCCACCGTGACCTGCGCTGTGTCACATGCCTGGCCTCCTGGACCTGAGGGCAGTGCTATTAACGCGTTGGTAGAGAGCGCCACCATGACCTGTGCTGTGTCACATGCCTGGCCTCCCGGACCTGAGGGTAGTGCTATCAACGCGTTGGTAGAGAGCGCCATCATGACCTGAAGCGCTTCAAATGCCCAGCCTCCCGGACCTGAGGGCAGTGCTATTAACGCGTTGGTAGAGAGCACCACCATGACCTGAGGCGCGTCACATGCCCGGCCTCCTCGACCTGAGGGCAGTGCTATTAACACGCCAGCAGAGAGCGCCATAATGGCCCGTGCTACATCACCTGCCTGGTTTTCCGGACCTGAGGGCGGCGCTATTAACGCACTGGGAGAGAGCACCACTGTGGCTCGTGCCGGGTCAATTGCCCGGCCACCTGGACCTGAGGCAGGCACCATTAACGTGCCGGAAGAGAGCACCACTACACCACTGATCTCTGGGAGCGACCATACAATGGAAATGCTGGGACCGGCGCGGCCACACTTTGCTGCCCCAGGCACACAGGCCCATGTCGGACCCCAGGAACCAGGCAGAAAAACTGCAGAATCTGCTCAGAATCTAATCTGAAACTTTACTAAAAAAAAAAAAAAAACATTCAAATATCCTTAGTGATTACAGCTGGTGGAATTAATAATTACAATTAAAACGCCCAGCACATTTCTTGAACTGCTAAAGACGGTGCTTCTGTCAACTGGGGATATTCAAAACAAAGGAGTGTATTTTAAGTAGACGCAGCGAGTCCTCCGGCAAAGCAGGCTTAATGAGGTTACGTTCTCTGGACGGCCTTGTGATTGGCGCTCTAACAGGTCCTCAGGTACCACAGAGCCGCACAGATAAAAGCGGGTCACTTTCCTTTGTGTATCAGGGCATACACACAGTTTAAGCGGACTGAGGTTCCTCCCACAATGACAGGCGAGCTGCTGCTGCCAGATTCTGCCCCACGTGCCTCTCTGCTGATGGAGCTGCCCCTCCTCACCTCCCCATCCACCCCCCATGCCTGTGCAGCTTGGCCGAGTCCTGCTCCCCAGGACAACACACCAGCGCCAGTGCACCATAACTGCGGAGAGCCTCCTAGCTGCCTGCCAGGAGATGGGTGTGTGCTGACACCTGCCTATCTGCCCGCCCCTACAGTCGCGTGCATGCGTGCTTCATGTGGTGCTGGGTCAAACCCGGGTCATGAACGGGCCACCCCACCCGGAGTCCACCCGGAGAGCTGTCTGTGGGGGTGAGAGCCACTTGAAAGCCACTCCAAGCAGGGCACAGGGAGGTGGTGGGGGATGGAAGGAGCGGGGGGGTCAGGGCTGGGGAAAAGTGCTGAGCATACGCTGGATCTATTTTCAGCTTGCATCAGCAGCTGCTGCCTGCGGGGGCACATCGCTGCGTGCCCCCCCGCACCATATGCACTACTGTTACAACCAATGGCTACATGAAAGATCGCAATGGGGGGAGGGGGGCAGGGACAGGGGCTGAAAACAACAAAAAAAACATACTAGACAGGCATATCAAACAAAAAAGGGCACCAGAGAACAAGAAAAGAAATGGAAAAAAGCAGAGAGGTGGGGGCAGAATATCGGGGGCGATTCGCAGCCATTAGTGGACAGGCTATACCACGTAACGGCGCTGGCTGCATGAAGAGAGGCCGGTGGCCACATTAATCACGGTGATAGATCGGGGCCGCTTTACGTTCACGCCGAGCCCAGCCCAACCATGCTGTCGCCGCTCCCCACAACTCACACGGGCGTCCTGGGAGCGCTGCCAAGACCCTTGGCGAGCACACACTGGAATGCTACCCCCTTCCACCTCTTACGATGGCCTTTTGCCTCCTAGTGGCAGAAATGGCTCATTAATTTGAGGCGGATCTGGAGGATTCACGCCACACACTTTAAACGCGAGTGCGGTGTGCATGACAACAGAGCGGCTTCCCGCGCGCGGTGGGAAAAGCGCAGCCCCAGTGCAGAGCTGAGTGACATTCGCGGCCCGATGCAGCCAGCCGGCAGCTTGACACACTTCCCTGGAATGTTCAGCAGGAGGCTCGTCGGAACCCCGCAAAATCCCAGTGGAAAGGTACATTCAGGCGAGTCTGGCAAAGACTCAACGTGTGCTGCAGCTGCCTGAGGCCGGTTTGGGGATTTCACGGAGCCTGATTTCAAAACAAACAAGGCCCTCGACTTTTTTTGGCCTTGGCAGCCAAACCTCTAACGCCTACGCAGAGGAGCCGGGACTCCAAAAAGTCTCGTTCCCGTAAGCAAATGCCACACTAGGCTTCTGGAGAACGATGGAACAGGATCTGAACTGGGCCCTAGGAAAAACAGAGGCTTTGGGGAGTGTGGGACCTGAAGGGATTGAATCATGGCGAAGGGCAGGATCAGAGATGCGCATGTGACGAATCACTCCAGAGGACAACAGCAGGCCGTCCGCCCCTGGCAGGAGACGGCAAAGGCTTGCACTGGTGGGGCATTCTTACCTGGGGATGCCGGTTCGGGGGTGGGACAGCACCATAACTGAGTGCCAGCATCTGTGTAATGGCTCTAAATGTGCCATAGCCAGATCCTGCTGGCCAGGGGAGGGAGACACGCGGCCTCTCCATGCTTTGGGGGCGTCTGCCTCATTGGTGTACAGCGACTGCCTCCCCCTGCTGGCACTCACAAAGAGCTAGAGGGTGACGGTAAGCCTTAAAAGCCCGTCTTGCCCCCCATGCAGGAACATGCCTGAAACACATCTGACTAGAAGATATCTGAACATTACAGACACCTATTAATCTTCCTATTGTGTATCCTGAGCAAGGGTGGCGGTGGGGGGGGAAGGTTGGGATGGGGGGCTGGAGCCTATTCCAGGTAGCAGGGGGACTCCTGGGACGGGATGCTAGGCCATAGTGGGCACACACACACACACTGGCACACAGACACACACAGACCTGTACTCACACCTTTGTGAGGACCGTCCATTTATTTCTATGGGCAAAACCTTATTCCTAACTTGACAACCTTAACCCTTACCCAATCCTAACCTTAACCATAAGTAACCAAAAAAAATACATTTTTAGTTTTTTGATTGCAGTCAGATTTTTATAAAACTGGTCACCTCAACGTCAAAATAACAGTTGTTTTATCACATTGTGGGGACATCTGGTCCTCACAAAGTAAGCTATACCTGGACCACAACACAAACACACTCGCACTCACACATTTAGAGATGCCAATTAGCCTAACTGCATGTCTTTGGACTACAGGAGGAAATTGGTACAGGGAGAAGAGCATGCAAACTCCGTCTAGATTACAGACGTGTAGAAAACAAACCAGTTAGATCATGAAAGTGAACAGAACAGGATGGACATGTGAACGGGGACACCGGGGATGCAGAAGTTTGTGTGTCGTCTGCAGAGCTTTTTACTGTTCCCAATCATGCCCAGCACAAATGCTTTAATGGCACGTAACGCCCCCATGCCGATGAACTCGAAATCTATTCCCAGGGGCTCCCGGCTCATGAATGACAATGAGAGGGAGAGAGGGGCACCGAACATTCCCCCCGTGCCACACGCGACCGCACCGAGTAGAGAGTCACCATTAGCACCGGCGTTTCTGATCCACTGAGACGTGACAGTGACATGTTGAGGGCCTGGGCGATACCCTGACAAAGGGCCGCAAGTGGTCACGGGAGAAGCAAGGCGGGCAGATCGCTGGGCAAACGAGGCGGCGCGCTTGCATGGGGTTTCATCATCTCCGCGGCGACTTGCTGGGAGTTTTCTCTGGCAGTCTGAGGTGCCGCCTGATTGGATCGTTGGTGATAACGGGCCTCCTTGGCGAGCAGTGGCACAAACTCCACCCCCCACGAAACAAGCACATGCGGCTTGAGCGATCCGATCTTGTTTACATAGCGACCTGGGTGAGCAGCCCCTAGCTCAACACTGGCAGGGCCATGATGTCACCAGCCCCACACCCCCACTCCTCACGTGCCCCACACGTGTCAAGGTCACCAAGGCGAACCGGCTCGGGGGGGGGGGATGGCTTCACATTTCAGCTCCCCTCTGCATCTGCCGTCCAGTATAGGCGTGGTCGGCTTCCAGGGGGCCGGGGGCTGGTTTTCACAGCGCAACGGGACACGTCCTCTGCAACCGAGCGGAACCGCGCTCCAGGGGTCTGGTGGAAACGGGCCGAGCGACCCCAAAGCCCACCCCTCATTACCCTACTTAGTTCCTACACCTCTAACCTGCAAGCCTGTGGGGGAGAGTCACGACAACGGAAGGTGAGAGAACGGCGGGCATGCAGCACCTGTGCAAAGGGTGACGGGGACAGGAGGAATCCCGTGGCTGATAACGGCGGCGCTGCTGAGCGTGAGCGTGGGCCCACAGCCAGACAGAGGCTGGAAGCCAAAGCGTCCAGAGGCACAATCCACACTGAAGGGCCACGATTCAAGGGAGAAATAAACTGGTGAGAAGCCCGGCACGCAGAAGCCGGTGCTTCTTCGATTGGAGATCACGTGTATTAATGTATTAAAACAGAAAGAATAACATTTCCGTCTCCATCTTACTGGTTTCTGGTCAGTCAGCTTTAAGCAAAAACAAAAATAACAGCGTTTAACGGTGTTCACAGATTTAGCAAATGGGGTGAGCGATTCAGATATAAACTTACAAGACAGACATCCTCTATATATGTTCAGGAAATGCTGAATTATAGATTTTGACAATACTTCACACATCTCTGTGTCTCTTTAGCTACTTCCCCTACTGTCTCAGACAGGAGGCAGGGTGCGATTACTGTCCACGGTAAGCAATACTTACCCGACCATAACAAAAAGGCAACCCTGACAGCATAAATCTGCCAGGGCTCATGAATAATTAACAAGGAGCAGACTGCATTAAAGATAATGCTGTGTTTTCTATACAGTTAGGCTGCCCCAAAGGTGACAGGAACCCAAAATACAGAGGAAATAATGAATAAAAAGGGGAGGAGGGCCTTCTCCCACAGAATATGATGACCAGCAGCTTTCAGTGGAAGCTGTGCCTTCGAGGTAGCACTCCACTCGCGGTAGCACTCCACGTGCGGCGACACTCGCGGCAGCGCTCCATGTGCATGACCTAAACACGAGCATCCTCGCTAATCGTGGCAGGCGCGCCGAGAAGGCAGGGCCGCGTTGAGAGGATAATGACTGAGATGGCGCTAATCAGGGTGGAAAACGCCACGCAGCGGTACTCTGGGAGAGGTGCTAATTGGTGATGGTATGAATGCCAGGTTTCACTCTGGCTGCAGTGTGTTAATGCTACCTGATTCGCTGCTCGCCCAGCTTTATATGTACATGGGTGCGTGTGTGTGTGTGTGTATTATATGCGTGCGTGAGCTTTGCTGTGCCAGTACAGGACATTAAAAGATTTTTACATACAGCTTGATACATTGAATCAATTATAATGATTGTTTTTCTTAACACGAGATTCTGAGGTAATAGTACTAATTACACACAGGTAGTGCAGTATGAGACTTTGTCTGCTTAGCTGGCAATATGTCACCTCATTTTCCTTACAATAATCTTTAAATGAGACTAATACCCAAATGGCCCTTACTTCCATGTCCGCATTAATGAATGAGTGAATGAATGAATGTTACATTCATATAGCGCTTTTCAAGACACCTAAAGCAATTTACCACCCTTACACGTTAGAAAGATGCCCAGGACATCGGGGTACCACCCTTACACGTTAGAAAGATGCCCAGGACATCGGGGCACCACCCTTACACGTTAGAAAGATGCCCAGGACATC
>JAODKC010000043.1:2444725-2463870 GCA_026777985.1 Mormyrops attenuatus
CCCCCTCTCCAGTGTCGCGGGTCGTCCGGCGCCTCCGGCCGGCCACCGCCCCCCCCACCCCCCACCGCCCCCCCCCCGCCCGGGGGGGGGGGGGCGAGTTCTGTACGCACCCCCCCGGGCAAAGTGACAAAGCACAGAAACCCCCATTATGACCTGTCCGTCCATATGTGACCCCCCCACCCCCCCAAGGAGGCCTCCAGTGTAGCAATAGGAGGTCTATCAATCCAAACGTCATGGAGCACACATGGGACCACAAACTGCCCTGTTTGAACAGGAAAGGCCGTTGTTTTTCCAGGGCTGGAAACTTCCTCTTTGGCTTTCCCAGACCTGGGAAACGCTCCGGCACTGTAACCCAGAGCACAGAGTACAGCCTTGTGAGTGTCACGCAAAAATGTGGGGTTTATTCAGCTATAATGGCCTATGACTCATGGATTCTGTGTCTTCTTTGCTGACTAATAGTCAAATGAGAGACTGGACTCAAAGAGTATGCAGTTAAAATCCTCTTTGCCTCATGTACAGTGTTTCCCTTCAGCTCCAAAGTAAATATTTTCCAGATCCACTTGAATGCACTTACTGTATAAGCAGTGAACTCCTTAAATTCTGCATACTTGTTCCTGTGTGAAATCTTTATCTTGAGACAGTCTGAACCATTGGTTGGATGTGTTTTGTTTACACTCTTGTCATGCATAAAACATTTAGGCATATTTTTGTGTATATGGGTTCCTTCTTGCTGCAGAAGTCTAAGACACCAACTCCACAATTCTTTTGTTCCCACTTTGCCTAAATGAAAATGATGACCTGACTTCTGGGGATACTGTTTTCAGATGTGATTACAAGGATCATGACAACAAAAACAGGCTAGTGAATAAAAGGACCAGTGAGCAATCAATCAGAGACGCAACAAGCCAGAAGGACACAAACGGAGGATGCCTGCACCGGGACAGAATGGCAGCGATGAAGAAGCTGAGTGCAGTATCAGACGACCTCTGTCAGGCTGAGTTGCCAGCCTGTTCTGTTAACGAGTTCCTGAAAGTATGTGAAAAGTTCTGCTGTCTGGGTTTCTAAGCTCATAGGCGGTACAGCTAAACTGCTTCAGGGCTGATGTCTCCACACAAACCACAGTGACGTGGATGGTTCAAGAACACCAAGGGACCATGATCAGCCAGGCCGAACCTGGGCCCTCGTATCCTGTCACCGTCTGGTGGGTCCCTTCTTCCCCAACCAAATGGACCGCCATCCCAGAGAAAGACTGGGGCAGCATGCGGCTCAGTGAGCTAAGCCTCTGTGCCTGTGATCGGAAGGTTCGGTTCGAGCCCCGGCCTCGGCAGAATAGTCACATCTGTGGGCTCTTAACCTATATATGTGTCATGGAGAGCAAGATGGGGCAGGTGAAAAGAGAATTTTCCCGCAATGGATCAATAAAGTGTCACGATTACAGAATGCGACAAAGCTGCAGTGCTTCGCATGCATCAGTGACTCTCCATCACTGACTCGTCGCTCTGTACTAGCCAGCAGCCACACAACAGACCAAACTCCCATATATCAGAGTCACTTCCTGTCTGTATGTATGTGGGTGGGCAGTAGTTCTAAGAGCAAAACTCAGAGAGCAGCACCGTGTGCTTTACAGCAGGCTCTGCGGATGTAATAATGCAAGATACCAACCAAGCAGCCGCAAGAATAGTCTGGCACTGGATGACTCACTGGCCACAAGCCCTCGCAGAGATGGTTATAGCCTGATTCAGTGGAAAAGTGCCCTCATTTTTGCTTCCACACCCCATTAAAAATAATCTAGCGGCACTATCTTCCCGCTCACCTGTCTGTCCCGGGCAGACTAAGCTGGAGGGAGCTACAGCCAGCAGCTGTGATGTCAAACCACCCGTCAAACCCAAGTCACTTTCCCCGCACTGGCCGCTGGCGTCATGACAACGCGTTCTTCATGCTGGGCTCCTGTCTGCTTGCTGTGTGCGCTCAGCAAACATGCCCAAGGCTTTTGTTCAGCCCTGGCTTGGCAGGGGAGGCCTTAACACTGTGAATGATCTGCCGCCGATAGCCCACACCTTCTCACCGCATCGACAGCATGGCGTCCAAAGCTCTCCGAATGGTACAGGGCCGTAATCTCGATCAGAGACGCACACCCTGCACGCGGCCACCTTCCCCGTGCCGTTTCCGACCCCTCCAGCATGGAATGTGGTACCGTGTACCTGTGGCGAGCTTCCTTTAGCAGTCTAGCCATAAAAACCTGATCCGACAGCGCCTTCAAGCTCTACTGGGCAGTAATGACAGCTTTCTGTGATTCATCTCCTGGTTTCACAGGCCTCCCGGCAAATGACGCTTTCGAACGTGGTGCTAACCGCTACGGAAATCTGGTGGCCGTGCTCACGGCTCCCGTCATGTGTGTTCAGCGTCGAGCTGTTCAAATCGGCACGTTACTACAAGCCTCCTCATGGAATGCCATCTTCAAAAACAAATGAGTTGTGTGCATTCTGTTCAACGTGTTCCCTTTGAACAGTATCCTCAGAATTATTTCTCTGCACTGTCCTCACATTATATAAATGATTCAAATAAGAAGGACGGGACAGTATGGCGAAATAAAAGCTTTGGACTTGTCAAGCTGGGAATTACACTGGTACTGTCAGAAAGAGCCGCATTTCTTTTGGTGTGGAGAGGGTGTGTCGCAGTCAGAGCATGACCTAGACGTGCAGCAGGACGTTCTCAAGCCGCGGAGGCCATTAGTGCTTTCCCGCAACAAAACAGCACGGTCGCTCTTTTAAAGCCATAAAAGCGGCTTGCGGCGGTAGCACGTCGGCAAGGTACGCGAGAGGGCGCCAAGCCACACGCCACCATGTTTCCCAGTCGTAAAATACGCAAGGAAAATTTCAGTTCAAATGAATTAACCCCATCCGATTATGATTTATGGTGCGAATAAAGGATAAATTACTGGCTTCCTTTGGAAGCATTTTTGAAGTGCCTTGAAAGCATCGACATTGCAAAGCAGCAATTTATTGCCTTGTCATTCTTGTGACACACACATAATCCCTGAGCCAACACCTGCTTTATTGCTTCGAAACCAGCAGAATAATAATGGGCACATCTCCTCCTAAATACGTTTAATACCCAACAGCCAACGGGGACGCCGCAGTCAGTACAGCACCGGTGTTTGTTACGATTTTTACAACATTCACTCAGAAATTGATTCTGATAGCACTGAATGCAAGTTTCCCAGCACATTATCTGGGAAGATGAAAACGGTCCAGTGCAATGAGATAGAAGACTCAGGTTTTTGATGTGTCCACAAGGACAACGAACATTTCCCACTGAGCACTCTGAGGAGAAGAGGTGCAACCATAGAGTCAATAAAGGCGATTTCATTGTCCAAGAAGTCATTAATTGAATTTCCTAAGAGGTACCAGTCTGGCCACTCAGCCCAGTTTGGAGATGAAGAAACAACCACTAATTTAAACAACAAAATGTTAACATTTATAACGTTAGCAAGAGTCTTTGTAAGAAACACTATATCAGAAAAAACTACCGTGAACTGCTTACAAGAAAAAACCGCCAAAAAAGGCTAGAAAATAATTTACTTTTTGTTACAATAGAGTATTGCAGTTCCCATCCCTGGCACGCTGCTGTTTTCTGTCATTTCACATGCAGACGTGTGCTTTCAGCCAGCTTGTTCTGCCCTGTCACATTTGTCCGTCCTGCTCTCCTGGGGCACAGACCGCACGTGGATCTAGACTAGCTTATGAAGGACAGACTGGAAGTCCCAAGGGATCTAGGCCCTGGCTTGAGCACATTTCCCTTAACAGTCATGCATCGGGGCGAGTCTGGTGCCGCAGGGCGTGCTGTGCAATTTAGAGCGAAGGCTTCCTACCAGATGTCTTCAATTACGGTCAAAATGAGCACGGCTTTCGCCGCGATTCGGGAATTAAGCGCCAACAACAAATGTGCTTAGAGTGGTATAAAAACTGCAAAAAGTAAATGGAGGGAACGAAAACACTAATAATGAACGAACAAATGTGGAGAAAGAAAAACCATGATGGGAAAGCATTTTTACAGGCGAATGCATTCTCGTGTTTTAAACCATGTCCATAACAAATTTAAAAATGTCTTTGTGAAGAGTTAGGTCTTAGAGGATCATTGAGGATCAAGGACTACACACAAATACCCCCAAGGAACCAGAGGTTTCAGTGTAACACTCTGACATGATTTCTCAGGCTCACTTTCTGCTGGCCTCTCACAGACTATTGTGAGTATTGATTATTCTAAATGGCTCGCCAGGTCACCCTGAGACATCCTGATGTCTTCTCAATGTGCTGGCGGCCAATCAACGGTGTGTGGCTGGGGGGTTGGGGGCAGTGGCCACCCCATCTCTGCAATGTCACACAGTTTAAAAGGTGGTTGATTTTGCTTTGACCGCGACTAGAAACACTTTTAAGTGGGTAAAGAACTACTGAGTTTTAGGGGGAAGAAAATAGAAATCTTGTTTTAACAGATTGCATGATTTGAAATGTAATTGAGGAGGAAAGCCCCCTTTTTTTTGCTTTAACTGCAATTACGATGACAAATGCGAGTCGTGACATCAGGCTTGCGCATACAGTGGTTACAGATCGAGCAGATTAACATGGCGATAAGAGTAAAGTCACCGTTATCTGTACATTTAAGAGCATCTCCATCTCAAAGGTTTTCATTTTGAATTTTCTCTGATGTGCATTAATTCAGGAAAGGAAAATGAGGCTGGAATGTCTATACACTTATACACTTATCTATGCATCTTAAAAACAATAGTTCTGACCAGCTGGGCTCCTTTTCTTTCATTCAATGCTTAAAGTACAGGCAGTACTCAAAACAGCCAGAGAGAGGTGGTATGGTGATACTGTTATTGCATGATCTTTAAACTAAACAATTTAATACAGTTAAAATTAACCAACCAAAACTGTGCACTAAGTGTAAGAGGCGTGAGATCAATGCAAATTTTTACAATGTGGTATTCGACCCAGTATACACTGTAGTCTATCCTGCTCACATAAAACCGACATATTAATGCTGGAAAATCATGACAGATGGAAGGAAATAATGGCTGGTTATTTATGGTTTAATCCAAGGTTGTTCCTCAAAGTCCCACTCGAAGACAGAAACTGTGTCAGTCTGGTGACGTTGGAGAAAATGATGTTTTACACAGGGGCGGAACCAGGACGGAAGGGTCCATACAGCGGCTGCAGCCCACAGAGGAGGCACCAAGGCGAATAGGTCCTCATTTCATCAAGTCTATCTATGGGCGATGCTGAGGGGGGTACCTCTAATTAACTGCTAATATATAGGTATGCAGAAATTTAATTGTTTCAGTTCTCAACTAGGTCAGACAAAAGCACGCAGGGGCTTTCCAGGTGCGGCGCTGCAGCCTGACGCGTGGCAGTGACATCAGTGGCCGTGCCTGGCGACAGCGGCCGCGGGCCCTGCAGATAAGACGGACAGAGTTGCTTTCACAGGGTCAAGGACGCCCAGATATTGATTCGCAGCTCGAGCGTGAGGAGGCATCAGAAGAGCCTTTGTGAGCCGTGCAAAAAGAGCCTTCACTGCGGCACTTGGTGGCAGACCTGCGACCTCACAGCTCTGCGCTGGCTGGGCGGGGGGGCACGCTCATACAGCCGTAGGGAAAAGTTTGAGAACCCTTTGGAATTATCTGCATTTTTGCATGAACAGCTTCCAAAACATGAGATCAGTTCTAATAAGAAAGACAGGTTTTCTGAACAAACAGCACACAGCATTTCACCTCGCTATATTTTTTATTGAATACGCGGTTTCAGAAATCAAGGTCATTGACTGAAAAATATGTAAACCTTTATGCTTAGATCTAACATCCTTTATTAACAATAACCCCAACCAAAAGCTTTGTGCGGCTGCTGATCAGACCCACACTGCACTTAAGAGGTATCTTGACCATTCCTCTATACCAAACCGTTTCGGTTAATGTATGTTTTGTCTGCTTTACATCATGACACAGCATTCCAATGAGATTGATTTCAGTATCTGCCAATTGCCAACGACCATTTCAGGACTCTCTGAGGTTACTGCCAATAAAGGAGGTTCTACTAGTTACTAAATATAAGGCTTCACATATTTTTTTCCACGAATGACTTGGCTTGCTTTTATCATTTGTTCTGTAGATCTGGAAAAGAAAAATGTTGTACATGTTATTTATTAAATACGGCCGTCTTTTGATCAGAACCGAGCCGCTGGTCATCAGTCTAAAACAGTAAAAATTTAGATAATTCCAAGGGGCTCACAAACTATACAGCCATTTTTTTTTAATAAATAAGAACTATACAAAAAAGGGTTTAAACGAATTTGGCCCGCACTATGATGAGCACTAATCGGCAACTTAACGCCATGATGTGCAGCAGGCGCTCTGGGGAGAGTGGACAACCGCAGAAGGAAGATCACCAGGTCACAGGGGATTTTGCCACCGGCTTCGTTAAGCGCAGCCGGATGCATAATCAGGCGCGGAGGCCCTCCCCCCCATTGGAAATTGACGCAGCTGTCTACCTACAGTTTGATTCCCGCTGAGGGCAAAACAGCAGATCATCAATATTGCGACCAGGTTTAAATATTCATTGTGTGATGCCACCAGGCTCCCGTGCATGTATGGATTACTGTATGGAAATCAGGAGCAGGAAGATGTGGAGGTGGGAGGCGCGCAGGTGAAACAAGTCAGAAAATCACTGATGCCTGGGTGCCGCGTACTCCTTGCGCCATGATGGATCCGCGCATACACAGAGACCCCTGCTCCTGGCTTCAGACGAAGGCAGGAAATCCACACGTCCACACACACGAGGCTGAGACAGAGAGGCCGAGAGGCTGAGAGAGACAGAAGGCCTGCATGCCAGGCCTTAGTAAAGACAATGGCATACGCACGTTTCTGGGTATTCGTCTTAAGTCAATATGAAATGTTAATCTTAAAGCCCCAGGCAACACAAACTAAGGTCTGGATCACAGAGTAAAGTGCAACTTAAGATACTGGTAGATCAATACTAAGTATGTTTCTGTGCGATATCGTTTGGCATGGTGATGCTGCGGATAAGACCCTGCTCCGGAGTCATGGCTCTGAATCATTCCTCAGAGTTTTGTTCATGTTCACCTTGTGCCCTGTACTTCAGCTCTTTGGCTATAACCTAAAGGCGGAGAGTGCAGAAAATCCAATGACTCTGGCTGTGACTCCGTGTGTGTGGGTGCGCCGCATGTACCGTGCTGTCCTGGATTCATAATCGTCATTTAAACAGATGACGGAATTTGCTCAGAATAAACACAACTGCGGAAAGCCCATACTGTTTATACAATCAAAAAAAAACAATTCCTCACTGAAAATATTTTTAAAAGGAGAATGTGTGAATGATGATTCCCTGAAAATCGACCTGCCTATCTGTCACAAAGGATGAAGCGTGCAGCATTAGATGTTTCCAAGATGATGAGGCCATCTGCATTTTAGCATCATCAAATTCCAGCAGTTAGCTCACAGCGCTATCATTCAACACTACAGCAACAGAGGAAAATAACACTAAATCCTTAAATCAATAGAACAAACACCCGTGCAGTTAACCAAACAAATTGGACAGTAATATGTTATATAATATAACCGCAAAGCAAATACTCAACTGAATTAAGTTCCTAAACACTGGAAGTTTATACTGGATTATGAGTTGAGACCAGGCTGAAACCGACAGGGCAGAGTGTTTTTGTCAGAGCGGTAAAGTGACAAGTGCATATTTTTTCAATATTTTCACTGAAAGCAACATTATCTATTACTACACACAGTTTCGCCACACTGCCGTTCACCGGTCAAGTAATGTCTAGCTGGATCAAACACCATTAAGTGCCCTAACAAGGCCCAGGCACTGGAGAGAGTTTAAGAAAAAAAAAACAAAATGACAGAAAAGAAATGTGCATCCATGTAAATGATAACGCTTAGATCTGCTCGAGGCAATGTGGTTTCTGAGAAATTCGTGCAGTATTTCTGGTAATTCGTCTGGCTAAGAAAAAAAAAAAACAGGGGAAGACATCAAAGAGATACACAATAATGCCCCTGTTACTCTACCTCATGCTGAGAACGCGCCTTTTTTCTGTAAAACATTAGCTCAGTTCCCCACTAGGTAACCAAGGAGGCATAAATACTACAGCCGTTATCTTAACACCACCTGATGCTCACACTGCAAAAAACCAGGGCACTGTTACCTGAGAGTCATGCTGTCACCGTCCTGGGCCTCCGTCCCTCCTAAACTGCTTGGTGGCACGGCTGGGACATCCTACCATTAAACAAGGTACCCTCTCAGGAAGGCGGGAAGAGAACTCTCCGAAACGGACCCAAACGAATGGATAGATAAATAAAAGAGGGGGTTGCTGGGAGCAGACCGGTGTGCCTCTCAGGGCGCGCGGTAGCAGAGAGAATGCAAGCACTCTGAGGCCGTGGGCTGATTAAGAACGACTCGCGTGAATCAGCCCACACCACCAGTCAGAAACAGGAGTGAGTCATATCAGCGTTCAGTCTGGTTACAAACAATACGCACGGCATGGCCATTCAGCGCCACCTTTCAGAAGCCGGAGTCTGAACCCGCATTTCTTCATTCGTCACTGTGACGACAACCTGTGCCGAGGGAACCCCGTGCTCACTGGGGTCCGTTTTAATCCCAGGGCAGTTTAAGGTGATGCCGCACCATGGAAGAACGCGGGCGCGGTCCACGCCACACTCGCCGATTCCTGGCCCCGCCCATCCCACACCTCCTTTCAGGGCTGAGGCATGCCCAAGTGTTAATCACTGCGTTTCGTGATGGCTTCTAACCCGCCGACATCTGGTATCTCAAAGGGGAGAATGGGGAAAAGGAGGGGGATTTCACAGCACCTACTCATCTCTGAAGCTGCTCTGCTCTGGGGTTACCTGGGGTTTAACGCCTCGTTCGTCATGGCCGTTCAAAAAGTGACGCATCAATGTTTCACAGCGAGAGAGGCCCGCGACCTGTCACACCCCATTACGCATCACAGCCCATTAACCCAGTGCTCCGCGATTTCCGGTCTGCAGTAAGTGCCACCTGAAGCCGCGGGTATAGGTATCACGGACGTCAGTGAGTGACACTGCACATCTCTCTCACGGACGGTTTAACGGTTTCTCAACCTGGACTTAATCACTCAGACGTCTCTGGATGGCCTCTCAAACAGAGGTATGCTCTGCCCGTCTCCCTTCTCGACCCCGCGGAAAAAGCACCCATATCCGACAGAGGCATGCGCCCCTACAAAGCAGCCTCCCATGGTCACATTGCCCCGGGCTAATTAACCCAGCGGCCGGGAGGCCTGGAGGCAGGCGAGACCGGCTGCCAAGGTGTTAACTAAAGGCAGGCGGGGCAACGGGACACCGCCCCCTGCTGCTTGAAACCATGCACAGAAACAACAAAAAAAGTAATTTAATAGGCAGGATGGTACACTGAGATAATAGCAAACACAAACATGAAAGGAACACAGTCACAAATGTCAAATCGGCAACAAACGGAAAATGTTATCATTGGGAAAGACAGACCACAGACAGCCGCCTACGAAAAGCCTCCCACTGAGACAGTGAGAGAGAGAGAAAGAGAGCGTGCAGGCGTACGGGCCTGGGTGTTGGCACTACCGTATACACCGCGCCTGTCTACCGCGGGAGCATCGTGAGCCCCGCCGGGATACACACGCCCCGTCCCCAGTGTCAGTCTCGCCAACACTCAGACTAAGCTGCAGGCCCGCACACATTTTCATTTTTACTAATTCTTATTCCACCAGTTTCAGCCCAGGCTCAGTTTAATTTCTGCTGTTTATGTGCCAATTTAGTCTTACATACTGCCTGTAGTCTGATTACTTCATGGCAGTTTGTAAATGTTGCTTTTCAGGTTTAGCGGATGATGTTAAAAATTGGTGCCTTCCCTTTCTGCTATCTGCTGTGCTTCCAAACATGCAAATACAATTCTCAGCTCTGCGGTCCAAAACACAGAGAAGCAAAGACTAAAACGATACCCACGCAGATTTACATACGTTTACAGAATTATTTTGCTTTTCACAAAAGCTTTAATCTTTTTAAAACTTTTTTTTTTAAACAAATTTGTTTTCATTTCATTTTTAAGAATAACAATCTTACACTGCTGCCTCCTGGACTGCTGCCGGAGAAGTTTCAGGTATCTAACATCACTGACCAGGGTCATTTAATACTGTGTCAGTCAAGCTTCTCCCTCATGGAAAAACTGAACACCCCCTATTGACTTCAACAGTCATTCACACAGCAGCTGCTCAGAAGGGGCTGATTCCTAATTTTTTTATATCCTTACAGGCTGGGACAGCCATTTACCTGCATTATGATTCATGCGCTCTTAAACTCTGAACACATATTTAAAACGCTCCCCATGAGACAAGCGCTCTCCAAACAAAATAGCATGCACAATCTATCTGTGTTTTACTACAGCAATCACAACAATCAGTCACGCCACACATGCCTTTCTCATTGCAGGTGAGATTAAAAACGCTGTACAGAATTCAGGGGAGTGGACACAACGACCGATGCGGTCCTTACACTTCCTCTGTGGAGACCCGGAGCACCTGAGGCATCGGCCAGCCTTCAGCGGCAAGCAAGTCAGCGACACACACACGGCCGTCCCTCAGTTTTCAGATCTCTTGTAAGTCCTGCGTGGGAAACGAGTAGCAATTAAGGCTGTATCTCAAACGACTCAAACAGAAGTAGCCTTCGATTTTCGAACCCTGACACACAAACGCAGTGCACTCACTGTTTCACTTTTTGCATTGTTAAAATATAGTCGCTGGGTACAGGTCTACACCCGAGCTGACTTAGTGCTTGAGCTCGCAAACCTTTAGGTCACACGGACCAAAACCAGCAGTGATCTGTAAAGCCAATCTGGCTCCCGTCTGGCCCTCATACTATGGCCACAGTAACCGCCCAAGGGAAGCCCATTCTTTAACAGCCACAGGGCATTTAATGTTCGGTCACATGACCCCCAAGGCCAACTGGAGAAGTCTGAGGGCACTGAGAGTGGGATCCAAACGATGTGTAGGTGTGTGTGAGCAAGTGAATGTGAGTGCAGTCCTCTGGGCAGTGATAACAGAATGTAGCACCTTCCCACATCAGCTCCGCAACAGGATGTCAAAAAAGAGTCTTGGTAATTGTCAAAAAAATGGTAGATAAATAAATAAATTAAACCCAAGACCATCGCTGACAATACGGTTGAAAAGCAGGAGTGATGCGTGGAAGGTGTTTAATTTGTCTAGGATGCAGATGCAGGGAGGGTTTTATACCCTGCCTCAGTTAAACCACATGCATGGATTAGAAAAGTCGGCCACCTATCAGTCCAATTCCAGCATTTAACATGCATCACTGTACAGTCAGCTGGAGCAGCGATCGACTGAGACCAGAAGATTAAGCTTTTTGTTCCTCACAGCAGTTAAGGCATCAGGTAGATCTCTCCACCGCGTAGCTAAAACGATGTCAAAAGGTGATCCAATGGCAGTAAGACATGTCTTGTGTCAGGTACAGTCTTACATCACCACACTGAAAAAGTCTGAGAAAACGCACCATATTGAAGATTAGTCAAAGCGTCATAATTTGTGGTTTCTTGACATCTGCCTCATGAGTAAAACCAAGAAAGGGGATGTAAGAAACCATGGAAATAGAGAGGGCGTGCTATCATGTACCTCAGACTGACTGCTGGTGAGTATCTGCTATAAATGGGGTCTCTCCGGTCACTCACTGGATAATCAGTTACAGTACAACTCTCACACATCTGGCGTGACACTCACGCTTTCAGTCTCGCACGCTCAAGCAAGAAATCTTATATATTATTCCATTATTAACCAAATCAAAAGTTCTAGGGTAGTCTGCAGACCCTACAGACTATTTCCAAGGTAATAACATACATATATGTAAATGCGTGTGCAGACTGGTCTCAAATTGAAAATGTCACGCCAGTCAGCTGACCAAAGTTGGCCACCCTGCATTTGAGGTCTGATCGTACATAGCAGAAGGTGATGATCCTCGTGCTGACGCCGGACCAACAATGGCTGCTGGAGGGGGTTCCTTCTGGGAGGGCTCTTGTTAGCCACAGGCAAAACCATTCCGAGCCTTGACACTCCCACGGGCCGACTAGGACAGGAGGGAGAAGCGACCATGTGCTGCCATCTTCCATGGTCACGGGATGGACCTGGAGGACATGGGTGGAGAATGTAGCGGCCGCTTCTGCGCTGCATATGACACCCCATCCTAGGGACAAGCCAAGACTCATTGCTCAGCAGCATCCTGCTCACTCCTTACCGGCAACACGCAGTAATGCCCCCCCCAGCACCTGCGCACTCCCAACGGGAAACAGGAACACTTCAAAAGTTAACACCGACGCCGTAATTACGGGATACGAGCATCGCTTGCCTGGGCATTTTCATGGTCTTAATGTACAATAAACATAGTAATAACATCAGTTTAATTCCTTTAAAAAAACCTATTTCGAAGCAGGAGAAAGAAACGCCGGTGAGGTACATCACAGAGATCAATGCCAACCTGCCGCCACATGCGGGCGTGGCTTTTAATCAGCTGCTACAAGAAAATAGGCTGTACAACGTAACCACTCACAGTAACAATTTCACAGTGAAGATTTTTTAAATTTCTTCTTCTTCTGTAAAATTCTATAAGCACGAGAAATCAGCCATTCGTTGTGCAACTTACCACAATAACTGCAACCTGAGATTCTCGCTGACTTATAGATTAACATAGATAAGAATGAGCATTATTATTATTATGGGTCCGTGTATATTTTGGCCATTCAATTTTCGTTTTGGAATCAATAATTAAAAATTAAAAAACCGTGTGAATTGAAGCTGACCAGAACTTGCATTTATTTGTATAATTTAAGTATATAAATCGTTTTGAGAGCCTAAGACTACCTGCCCTGTTTCATTCAGCTGCAATTGTGTGCCCGGAATGTTGAAAGTAGTTGTGCTCGCACACACGCGCACGGTTTGTACGTAACATCTGGTGCCAGAAAACAATAAAACCGCACTATTCTCGTTCTGGTCAGCTTCAATTTTTATTGTGCATATTTTAAAGGAAATTTTAAAAAATCGTTTGTTTTCTGATATTCTGACTTTGGACTTTATATTAAAAAACAAATCACCTGTCGTTTTTGTTTTTTAATTATGGATTCCAAAACTAAAATTAAATGGCCAAAATATACACGGACCATTATGGATGGATGGATATGCTGTGTAACAAGGCCGTTTTCAGAGTCTCCGGCCTCAAAGTTGTAGATTACAGACTGAAAAATCTCCCCAACCGCAACCGGTATCTTGGCACCCTTTTTAGAATCACCTCAAACACTCAAAGAGCTGTGCGAAATATACATATTTTTTTTCTGAGTAGTATTTTTCTCTAAGCTCACATTTCCTGTGTGAGAGTTCGACTCAGTCCCCATTGTTTTAATTCAAACGCAAACTACGCAAATTCAAAAGAGATGATACGCGCGGCGCGCACGCGAGTGGGCGCACCGAATGCGCGCTCCATCAGCCGCCAACGCCAACGTTACACGGACGAGCAAATCTTCCGCTCGTCTGGGTGGCTTTTAAGGGCAGATGCACAATCATTGCGACACCCCCGTTTGGCTTCTATTAAAAGCTGCAGGTGAAGGATGACACGACTTGTCATCGACGTTCGAGATTTTATCAGTAGACCTGCACTGGAATGATACAGACAGTTACCGTTTAGCATTGATTCCACAACGCTTTTTGTTCCCCCCACCAACATTTGCTATGCAAAAAAAACGGACGCTAAAAACCTGGGGTGAGTTTCTCAAAACCTTCTTAATGCTACGTAGTTCGTAAGTTCTATGTTAAAAGATAGAACTTATAAACGACGTAGCGTTAAGAAGGTTTCCAGAAACCGGGCCCTGTTCTAACCAAACTCACAATCCCGGGCTCTACTCAGTCATTTACTTCTTGGATCTGTGTGACATGAACGTGCTCAACTGAAATATGGGAACGAAGCTCCTAAACAGTCTGGACTAATTGCGCACATTGATCTGCCTATGCCTAAAAGTCATTATTAAGTGACGGGGCATTTACCTACCATGTGAGAAATTACAATGAATAAAAGGAGGGAAAACAATATAAGGTATAATCATCTAACTTTCCTCTCGGTTGTTCATGTTTAGCATAAAGCACATAAGAAAGTGCCTGGCCCCAGGCCTCTGCTCTGCCCACATATGAAAGCAATCCTCTCACCCAGTCGTGACTATTCTGCGCCATTCATTGTAAAACGTCGGTAGGAATGGCCCTACGTGAGTGGCGCTTTCATCGTATTGGGGCTTTTTTTTTGCCCATTTGGGAATTTACATGCTGACTGAACGTTAGAGACTCTGAGAGACGGTGAAACGGAAGGCAGGCGAGGCGAGGCGAGGCGAGGCGAGGTGGCTCTCAGCTCACGTGGCAGCCAACTGGGACGGAGAACTGAGTCCTGGCGCAGGGCCTCGGACTGGGACAGCTTGGTCCTGGCGTGGGGCTGGGGGCCAGGCCCCCCCCACGGTACCGCTCACCTGGGAGGCCTGCTTGACACTCTCTGGTGGACAGGAGCCCAGCTCCATTTCCAGCATGCAGAAATAATACCACATCCCAAAAAAAACAACGCAGAAGTACACCCAGCACAGACAAACATAGCGTTAGCATACTCACAGGGGACTCCTACAACATATTACGTCTAAATACAGCATCTTCATGATTTTCTGCGCTGCGGTAGACCTAATGATGCCACTGGATTTTCAATTCTGAGAAGCCAGACTCCTGTAACATTTACATCCACGGTGCGATACCCAAACTTGTAACTTCCTTTTGCACCAAAATCATCTTAAATTGCATTACAATTTTAAGTGACTCTGGAAATGAATAATCCCGAGTTCGCCTGTAACATTACCGAACATGCAAAGTGTTGAATTAATCTGCAGGGCTGGACTTTTTTACTTTATCATGAATAAGTGAAGCTGCGGTTCGGCACCTTACATAAAAGCTGGTATGGATCTTCTTTTTCCTGCTACCTTATAATGATTGAGGTAACTCTCCAAAAAAGAAAAGCCGCACATCACCCCCTTGGATTCCTCTGATGCCAAATAATTCACATTTGTCTGCGTACAGTTTAGCCAACCCAAGGAACTCTATGCATAACACAGTATTTTTAGAAAACTGACCCTTCATTGGAGTAAAATTGCCCGGACCTTGGAAAAAATAAGCTACCATCAATTTATGTCTGAGGTTTTTATGAAATATATTATTATTTAGGCCAAAAATATCGAAAAGCAGAGCTAACATGATGTTCTAGCCACTGTGATACCATGGATTTCAAAAGTGTGACCAATATTTTATGCCTGGATTCACTGCGCATTGCCTTGCAACTCAGAATGATGCTCTGTAATATAACATGTGCGTCATGCACCCTACATGAGTGTGCAGAGAGCGTCCATTTATTCCTCAGAGCTTAATCCTCACAGCCCTGCAGAACATTTCCAAATGCTGGAACATCACTAATGTAGTTAATACTATTTTCATGGTCTAGATTTTTAATTGCTGTCCATAGAGGAAATTACAACTACAGTGGAACTTCATCCAGACGCAAGATTATTGTCATAACACATTTTTATAAGTAGGCTGGTAGAGAAGGCTTGTTCGCCAAAAGAAGAGGATAACCCAAAGTTCACTGGAAAATAATGTCATCAGCCAGGGGGAAAGCTGAGATGCACGCATCCAGGCCTTTGTCTCACTTTGTGTCCTGTCTCACCTGGATGCAAACATTATCCAAAGGGCACCGGGGGCGGGGAGGAGGGGGGCCTTATGAAAAAGCTGCATGCCTGGCTCTGAGACGACATGTAAACTTTAGCCCCCCACGCCGGAAGGATCATCCCTGATAACAGCATGTGGGTCCCCCTTGTAGTTTGTGGCTCTGCCTTTTTCCCCTTCATCTGGGGCAATGCCGGCCCTGTGCAATGGCACTTAGTCAACGCACAAACAACACTCTGCCCCTGAGCATCACACTACTAATCTCATTAATTACAGATTTGCCAGTAAAATAATGCTGAGCTGGGTGCAGAGCGGCTGGAACTCTGGGCAGTCTGCTGGGGGCTATGACCTAGTGAGACATGACTGTGGGTGCCCTCTGGAAGACTGGACAATGGACGATGGCACGAGGGCTGCAAGGGATCAGATTTAGGATTAGCGTTTAGGGTTAGGGTTAGCACCAGTGCTGAGGGTTAGTGGTTAGGGTTAACATTCAGGGTCGGGGTCAGCGTTGAGGGTTAGGGTTTAGAGATAGAGATAGCATCGAGAGTTAGCCTCGAGGGTTAGAGTTCGTGTCAAGGGTTAGTGTTTAGGGTGAGGGTTAGTGTGGAGCGTTAGCGTTTACGGTTGTGTCAAGGCTACTTGTGGAACACCGTGGACTGCCTGTGTGGACAACCCAGTCTAGACCCTTGACTGGTTCACCATGAAAAGGAGAAGGGCTAGCTGATGTAGGGACATGGATCATATGGCGATACCCTCTGTGGAGAGGAGAATAGTCACCCAGCTTCAAAGTGTGGTGAAAGACAATAAAGGGAGATATCATTCTACTTTAAAAAAAATAAAAAAGTGGGGCATTTCTTATATAAATAAACCTCCAAAAAACCAACAAGCAACATCTGCCTCTGTGTTTACCAGTTATGAGTCATAGCCGAGTCACTGTAGCATTGCAGTGTGACTCATTCAATGCAAATTTCTAGGTCATCCAAGGAGAGAGATGATTGTGTGAAATGTAACATGCACCAGGATGGTAGAATTCCCCGCAGCAGCCGGGGCAGGACTCTGCTGAGGAGCCATTTGTGCTTCCCGTTATTCCAGGCTCCTGGGGACTTCATGTCTACCTTGCTTCCAAAGCCAGGCTCAAACCTCCTAACCCCCTACAAAGAGGCTGGTTTGGACACAAATCCCAGAATCCCCTGCTGCTGCAGCCTTGCTAAGGACAGACCACCTGCAGATGGGGGTCCAGTTGTGTAAATGTCTCCTTAGTCTGGGGAATTACGACAACTGCCAGCTAACAGCTTGCATCTGCTGAGGCATTATACTAGCCCCAAGCTCGGAGCTCCCTCCTCGAGCGCCGCGGGAACCCACCCGGAATTCCCCCTCCTCCTGAGCAAGGCTACTGCTCTGCGAAAGGAGCATCCAAATGCTAACAGGCTGACGCAGAGGCGCCGCCCACAGCCGGAGCGCCGTGCCACGCCGCGAGCGTCCGCACATGGGCTGGGCCAGGCTCGGGGGGCTCTGCACCCCAGCTGGGCTGCGCTGAGCGTCCCTGCATGAGTCAGAGCCAGTCGGCCGCAGCCAGTGATGACTTAGGCGTCGTATCCCACAGGGCCAATATCGCATTCCTCGCCAGGACACACAAATTACTCCTACTACTACTAGCAAATGCCTTTGTTTCACAGAACACTGCAGTACAGTAAAGCTTTACATACATACACACACTCACACACACATGCATAGTGCAGATGCACACGCACAAAACACACACAAAACATACATGCACAGCACAGACACACATGCACAAGTATACACACACATACACAAACGCATACATTTATTTCCCCTCCGCAACCCCCACATGCTGCCTTGCCTTCCTCCCATTGGAGCAGCATATTGACCCCCCAGACGCTCCTTCCGCACCCCCTCACTTACCACACGCATGTTGGGCCCCTGTCACACACAGCACCCCGTGCCAGGGTTCCCCCACGCAGCTCAGAACCACATGTCACAGCGTTGCCCCGATTTGCCAGTTACCCCAGTATGCTAGTTACCCTGACATGCCAGTTACCCCAGTACACCATTTACCCTTGCAGGTCAGTTACCCCGACATGCCATTTACCACAGCACGCCGGTTACTCCCGACACGCCAGTTACCCCAGCTTGTTGGTTACCCTGATCTGTCAGTTACCCCAGTACGCCGGTTACCCCCGACACACCAGTTGCCCCTCACATGTCGGTTACCCCAGCATGCTAGTTACCCCGACACACGGTCTCCCAGGCTCACTGTGTCTTGCTCCCTGAATGCAGTTCGGTCCCGTCCAAGAAATTAATTGGGTCTGCAGGTGAATTAACATTTTCCAGCTAAGTGCTGGGGGGGGGGGTCTGGTTGTACATGGGCACATTACATCAAAGGCTGTGCAATTAGCATCCACAGTCCACCCCAGTGAAGTGGATCCATGGCCCATAAGAAGTGCGTGGTGCCAGCTGCTATTATATACTCCAGTACACCATTTAGCCTGGCAGGTCAATTACCCCGACATGCCATTTACCACAGCATGCTGGTTAGCCCCAACACGCCGGTCACCCCCGACACGCCAGTTACCCCAGTTTGCCGGTTACCTTGAAATGCTGATTTCCCTGACACGCCGGTTACCCCCGACACACCAGTTGCCCCCCACATGTCAGTTACCCCAGCAAGCTAGTTACCCCGACACACGGTCTCCCAGGCTCACTGCGTCTTGCTCCCTGAATGCAGTTCGGTCCCGTCCGAGAAATTAATTGGGTCTGCAGGTGAATGAACATTCTCCAGCTAAGTGCTGGGGCGGGGGTGGGGGGTCTGGTTGTACATGGGCACATTACATCAAAGGCTGTGCAATTAGCATCCGCAGTCCACCCCAGTGAAGTGGATCCATGGCCCATAAGGAGTGCGTGGTGCCGGCTGCTCTTAGATACTCCAGTACACCATTTAGCCTGGCAGGTCAATTACCCCGACATGCCATTTACTACAGCATGCTGGTTAGCCCCAACACGCCGGTCACCCCCGACACGCCAGTTACCCCAGTTTGCCAGTTACCCTGAAATGCTGGTTACCCCCGACACACCAGTTGCCCCCCACATGTCAGTTACCCCAGCATGCTAGTTACCCCAACACACGGTCTCCCAGGCTCACTGTGTCTTGCTCCCTGAATGCAGTTCGGTCCCGTCTGAGAAATTAATTGGGTCTGCAGGTGAATGAACATTCTCCAGCTAAGTGCTGGGGGGGGGGGGGGGGGGGGGGTTTTAAAAGGGCACAGTACAGCAAAGGCGGTGCAAGTAGCATCCCCAGG
>JAODKC010000043.1:2493764-2509472 GCA_026777985.1 Mormyrops attenuatus
CCGCCCCCCCCGGCCCCCCCCACCCCCCCCCCCCCCCCCCCCCCCCCCCCGCCCCGCCCCGCCCCGCCGCCCCGCCCGCCGCCGCCGGGGGGGCGCCCCCCCCCCCCCGCCCACACCCAGAAGCAGGACTTCTGGATATGCCTTGTTCAAAAACCCCTATCAAAGAATGAATTAACAAAGAATGAATGAACTGCTGAAGAAGTTTCACTTTTTTCAACAAAATATAAGTAAATTAAAAAAATCACAGAAGGCTCTTTCCAGACCAATAAAACTACAAAAGCGAATTGCTGACATTTCTACATTTTCTGCAGCTTAGCTGGACAGCGGCACCAGATCACACAATGATGAGCAGAGTCTAGCCTTCACAACACGGTAAATAATTAATTAGCCTTCTGCAAATTTTAAAATATGCATCTGGAATTATGTAACCATTATTCAGTGTGAAACGACTGAATATGAAATTAGTTAAATTACTTACCAGAAATCATTTTCTTCCCCTAAAAATCATGTACATGAACAACTGATTAAAGATGGATACTAATTTGTTTCGGGGTGAAGAAAGGACTCAACTAAAAGTTAGGACTGCAAACCCTTAAAACACAAGGCTGGGAGAACTACTGGTCAAAGAAAGCAGAGGACAGCGTGGTCTGCGTGAATACCACCCAATCTCAGACACGGCGGTCTGAATCAAAGAGATGACAAGATACAGCCATTATTAAAAGGGAAAGAGCCAAACCCCCTCATATTGAATCAAAAGTACATGCAATGACAGCTAACACCGAATCTGTCTGATCACTAGAGAGAATAAACGGTTTGTTTGGACCCGATGACGTTAGTTAACACTGGGCAGAGAGAAGCTTCCGGAAAGATCACGCATTCTACAGTGAGACCTAACCGGAGCCGATTCCTCTTCATTACAGCCATTAGCGGAGGGCGGGCTGCGCTTTCCGCCGTGACTGCGGTCCCCCCCCCCCAGCTCTGAGAAGCCTGCATCTGCATCCAAGCAGCAGTAGCCCAGGCTAAGCACAGCCCTCACTCCACGAGCAACGGAGGAAGAGCCGCAAAACACACAACCGATGCTGCAACTTCTCTGCTGCAGGACCAAACAAGCTGCATAAGGCTCAAGGCTCAAGGCTATATTTCTCTAGAAGGCATTTCTACCATTGGCCTTTTGAGGATTATCTGGTGGAATTCTCTGTTGATCTCGGTTAGTGATGTTACCTTCTGCGAGGACTCCCCCCTCCCGCCCCCAGAACAAATGCGCCAACAATGGCAGGATTGCTTGTACACACAATTACAAGATGAACAGAACCACCCACAGGAGACATGCTCAGTGGCCATTTAACAGGATAAGGAAGCGAGTGTTCGAATGCCTGCTCAAATCAGAGACGCAGTTTTCGAAGACTTACATAATATTACATGTACATCATCTTTTATAACCATAAATGGTCTTAATCAAACTACAGAATTCACCGCAGAAGGACCTTTCATGTACTTTACTTAATGTTTGTCTGCTTCCAGGTGTGAGGCCAAGAATTCAATGGCTCTTACTCTTCGAATCTCTTTAATCCACACAGAAATGTAATCATTGTGCTCCATATCCAACCACCGGGGGCAGTAGTGGCTTAATGGTTAGGGACATGCACTTGTATTTGAAAGATTGCAGGTTCAAATCCCCGGCCAGCAAGACACAACTGAGGTACCCTGAGCAAGGTACCTCCCCCAAGCACTGCTCCCTGGGCGCTGAATTAGCTGCCCCCTGCTATGTCACATTGTCACATATGAGTTAAATGCAGAGAACACATTTCCTTGTTCTGCACTGTGTGCTGCGGTGTGTCAACAATGACAATTAATCACTAAATTCTAGTAGTTGTTTTTTAATGGAATCGACTAACTACCATGCCATAGACATCATCCCCAGATAAAGCACTCTGCTTTATGCTACTGCTCAATAATTACCCCAGTTCAGCGCATTTAACCCACTTTTTTGATGCATTTCAAGAAAGATATGAATGCAACCAACACAACGGCCTCTACAACTCTGTTTTCTGGCCATTAGTGGGAAGAATGACATTTGCACAAAACTCTTATTGCCTTAACCAGAAACCGTGGATGTTATTTAACAGAACGCCTTCACCGCATTACAGTTTTCACTGTTGGCCCTGAGGTCTTAGACAGAGACGGCTAGTGCCACGCGTGTTTTTCCACATGTAGGCGAGAGGTCGTTCCTCCAGCACCATCTGCACCGGTCAATGCATGGATCGCCACATCAAATGCCTACACAGAACCACAATGACACATAAAATTTGAAGGCTCTGCCTTAAGCATGAAACAAGACTGTGTCAATATTTTGTCTCTGTCAAACTAAGACCACATACAGAAATGTGGTTTCAAACAAGCTCTAGTCCTTGTTTTTGCACTTGGGTGTGGGTGAAAGGGAACCCACACACCTTAGCTAAACTGTACATGTAAAAAATGACACTGTGACCTCTCTGAGACTGAAATGGCCGTTTTAATAAACACCATATTAATGCATGCCAGTTTCAAAGTATATGGCGTATATATGTTGAAACTTGTTGCAACCAGTTTTACCTGCATACTGGCATGCGTCCAAGTAACTTCACCCAGGAAGGGTGTTTTGTGTTTCCACAAAACTATGCGATGTTTACATTTACAAACAAACTAGACACTAAAATGAAAGTTAATGGAGATTTTTAGTTTAATCTACAACACATTTATATCTGTTAAATGCAAAGGAGCTTATTCACGTTTAATAATATGCTTATGCAGCAATAATTTATCTTCTCCTGATAAATCAAGATTAGTGAGATTAAGTGTCTGAGTATCGCATCCAAAGAGATTCATCAATTTTACCTCTTATGCGGCATGATATCAAAGATACCTAATCTTAAAATAAGTCACAAACTACCATTTTTAAAAAAAAAAAAATTTTAAAGGGATTTTTTTTTTAAGTTAAAGCTGTTTTTTTCCTATTTCGTGAAAAACATCGCCAACCCTAAGCACGCTCAAAAGCAGCATTCCTGCCACTGAGTGGCTCGGTCAAAACTTATACTGCATTAAAAATGCAGAAGCATTTCCTTTCTCTATATGGTGAGGTAAGGGGTTTTTTTCCCCACATATAATAGTCTGTCTTGACAATTCACGTGTTTTAATGCGTCTAAAAGCTTTCACCTTCAACCAAATGTGATGGAAATCACTACCTGTCAGGCAGCACCTCAGACAGCCAAAAACGCTTAGTGGCGACAACGGAAATCAGATTTCCAAATAATAAGCGTCCATAAAGAATAATGGAGTCACGGGCGTTTCGGGCTCGCCGCGTGCGGAAACAATGCCTGCGCGCGGGCAGCGTGAGGTAACCGCGCGCGCTATTTGTCATTATTGATCAGGCTGTTAATTGTGCCGCGACCGCCTGCAAGCCGACGGCCACCGGAGCACTAGCCGTGCTTACGATCCCTCATAATCAGGCTGGTATTTTTAGAGACATGTCGCTTTAATTTAAAAATAGCCGCTTAGGTAGCTGACATCATCTAATGCATTTTTAAATGACAGCCAGACCTTTTTTTAGATGTATCACTATCGCCCGCTTAGATTCCACTTTATATATGTACAGAGGAGGTTTGGTCAGGGGTCTTGCTCCATTTTCATCAACAACAGACAAAGGAATGTGTCAGTGTGCTGACTGCGACTGCCATGAGGACAAACTGCTGTATCACCGAATTATAAGTGGCACCATCTGTTAAAACGTCGTAGTAATGTCACATTTCCCATGCACGATTTCTACAGGTTACATCAACCCGACAATAGGCTACGCGATTATTATATTTCCTTAAGCATACCTTTAAAGGTATTTTATTCGCTTGTGCTAAATCTACCGCTTTTATAGAAATCTACATTTATTCGACTTTTAAGGCACGACTTACGTGATATTTCGCGGAAAAGGCTTCATAATAAATTTCTTCAGGTTGCACCGTACAGCGGCTAACATTAGCGCTTTGCCCGTTTTACATCTTAACCGAAAGGGTGTGTGCGCGCTGCTGTTATTCACTTCACACAGCATCACTGTTTTGATTTCGGGACAAAGCCATCGAGTCATTTTTAAACCAGATAGTATGACTGCCTCCGCTTATACATCAATACATGCTGTTTAACCTTCTAAAGCGGTTAGCGAAGCACGCTGCCCCAAATACAAACGATTTAATATCACACTTTAACGTGGTGACGCTCGAGTGAATATTACACAAACAAGGGACACATCGCAGTTTATTGACGATCGGGTTTCAACATTTGATTTGTAAGCATGATGCAGACTGTATGTGCAACTAATTGACCGATACTGGAAAAGCAGTCGCTCGTGTTGTTTCTTATAGGTGAAATCAGCCTTACATTCCAGCAGTTTTAATGAAAGAGCTCCCCCGAGTCTTTAAATGATTCGTCGAGCTGGGAAGGAGTTTGTGTTGGTGACTGAAAGAAATATATTTATATAACGGCGTCTTACACAGCAAATTATCTGCTGATATCTGGTGTATTAAGCCGGTAATGCGGTGGGTTCGGGTTTGCGGCAGCGCATAAATCCGGACAGTTCACGCTTTCCCGTTGTTATTTATCGTTTCCAGGGATTCAGAATAGATAAAAAATATTGCAGCATGTGTTTAGTAGGCTTAAAATCATGCACTTTGACACAATTATTTCCGCGCGTATACTTAATCGGGATGGTGTGATGATAAACCACATTATTTATTTTTAAAAGCACATTTTAAAAGCAGAACAACATTAGATATTCTGTATTACAAATCTGTTTTAATAGCATGCAATCACCCACACACACCACATCCTATATAGTATTATAGATAGCCCCGGTATTAAAGAGTCATAACGCAAAGCGTTATACTGAATTCAGTGGGAAGTTCAATTCACTTCAGCTGCAGATCCATTCATCAAAGGCTTGCGGAAAACGAGGGCGGGAATGTAGAGCGCCGGTCTCCGCGTCTGCGATGGCCTTGTGATCGGCCAAGGCCTCCGCAAGTGACAGCTCCTAATTTTCTCCACGCGAAATCGAGAGCCATGCCCGACACCCCGACGGCACGGGGCGCCCCCTCTTCCTCGTTTCGCGCCGCATCCCGATCACTCGCTAAACGCACAACGGAGCGCGCACACACACACTGCCGCCAACGAGTTTCACAACAGGATGTGGCATCCGTACGTTAGTAAAGTCTATTCACGCTCGAAACAAACACACCGAGCGAGGTTAACCAAATACAGCGGCAGAAACTAACAAATGCACGCTTCCACACCGCCTTCCGACTACAGTGCCGATACTATACAATTCCTTCCTAACGCTCAAGTTGTGCATTGCACTGGCCGTCACGTACAAAGTGCTATTCAGAAACGACATCGAGAGAAATTAATATTACACAATCTGTACTTTTGGATTTTAAAACGCATGTCTGTCAAATCATTAAAATATTTATGCGGCTCACCTTTTCAACTTTCCTCCTTCCCTGCAGTCCCGTCCTTTTGTCCGTTCAGCAAATTAAAATTTTTTCACATGGTGACTTCCTTGCAGTTTCTTAAAGCCTCCTTGGCTGCAGAGAGCTTGTTCGGCGATATAATGCTCAGGTATTTCTTTGTGTAAAAATGGACTTTATATAAGTAGCGGTGCGCTTCTTCTTCGGCAAATGTCAGCGTGTACGTGTGTTTATCCAGCGCGGCGTGCGGCTCGCTCTCCGCTGTTTGTTACACTCGAATGGAACGCCTACTCTCAATCGCTACATTGTTGACATTCGAGCGCTGACGTCATCGCATCCCTCATTCACAACATTACGCCGTGCAGATTGCGTTAGTGCCCGCGGCGCTTAGGCACCTACTCAAGAAAATGTCCGCAGCTGCAGTTGGTGAATTGCCATAACGAGTGCGCGCAGCGCGCAACAACGGATCCACTCAGCAGTCAGAGAGATAGTTTTCTCTGTGAGCAGAAACGCTCCACGCCATGACTAATGAAATAGTCACTCAGGACAAAAAAAAGGGAGGGGGGGGGGCGCAGCTGCAAAGATTTATGGGCTTTGTAGTTTAAAAATTGCCAAGTTTACAATCGTTCAGAAGAATAATTCGAGGTGTCGAACATAATAATTTACGTATAGGTTGTTTAACATATACATTAATAAAATAGCAATTAATATAGTTTTTGAAACAACTATCAATGTATGTGTGATACACAAATATATCTTATAAGACGCCAAGAACCCAATAAAACGCCAGTCAGCGCGATCCGGTTCATCTGTATTTCAGGTGAACAGACAACGGATTGACTTAGAATTTATTCTCAAGGCTGCTTCTCAAAAATGAATTAAAAAAACGACGCAAGTGGTCAGTTGCTCCAGCTAAAATAATTCCAAAATACCAATACAGGTTGCAGCTATGGCCAAACACGTAACAGCCAGCACCTGGCACTGAGGATTCCTGCAGCAAATACCCAGCGGGTCTGGTAGTGCTCGAAGATGCAGTCATTCAATCACTTGGTCCAGACTGTCATCATCATTCACCATCACACACATATAATAATCCCCAAATGCCTGTTCCTAATCTGTGCATCTTGCTCCACTAGCTATCATATGGCTTCTTGTATTAAGTTCAAAAACGTTTTGTGGTATGGAGGCTGTGATTGGAGCAACACCTACACAGGTCACTAGCTACGCTTGCCTGCTCCATCGCTAAAAAGGCCCACAAATCCAAAAATCCTGCCTGATTTCAGCCTTCACTTCCTCGCAGGACTTCAGAGTCACTTTCATTTTTAAAGGGGAGATTCACAATGTACCTCTTTAGACTCCCAGATGCATTCGCCAGCCTCGTCTATAAAAATCCACTAGACTCCACAAGTCAACACTATCTAATCTATTCAGTTTACTGTCCCTTATTGCTTTGATTTGTATCAAAGTCAGATCGTCCCACATACGGTTTTTGAAAGAGGTCTCTATTCTGCAAAAATCTGAAACACATAGTGCAGAAATGCACCCTGAGGGACTATGCATGCAATTATAAATTATCACACTGCCACAGCCCGCCCTCTTCTCATACAGATATTGGTACATGCCATGCGCTCAGTGTCAGATTAAAATAAGGAAATCGACAGCAAAGCATGCCAATCCAGGAGGAATCTGTCACAGCAGGAAAATGGGTCTCAGAAGAAGAGTGCATCTGTTATAGGATGCGGGAGAAAATGGAAATTCTGTTTGACGAGCAATGTAGCGTGGGGCTGCGGGTGGCATGACCAGGCTTACCGGACCCTGCGCTGGTCGGACAGCTCTGGATGGATGATCTGATCAAATAATTACAGAAAATTCCAATCCAATTACTATATTCATAGTTTTCAAAAAAATTGTGCACTTAAAATTCAACGCGGCTATATTTCAAGCAAAGACGGCGTGTATGTAAGCTCTCTTCAGCTCTTTATTCGTGGAATACAGGGTCCGAAAAGAGTCAAATAGCTGCCTTGGAGTAAAACATCATTATCTGCTGGTGAGTTTCACATGAATCGCATCAAAGCAACAAGAAGGTGTGATGTAACACTATTTGAATTCACTATTTCTGAAAATGGGAATGTAAAAGAAAAAAAAAAACCATGTATGCATGCATTCGTATTCCAAGCACACCAACCACAGGGCTCCGGGCTGGGGTACACCCCAGATGTGATGCCGGTCCATCACAGGGTACGGGGCTGGGGTACACCCCGGACGGGATGCCGGTCCATCACAGGGCTCCGGGCTGGGGTACACCCCGGACGGGATGCCGGTCCATCACAGGGTACGGGGCTGGGGTACACACTGGACGGGCTGCCGGTCCATCACATGGTACAAAGCTGGGGTACACACTGGACGGGCTGCCGGTCCATCACATCGTACAAAGCTGGAGTACACCCTGCTCCAGAACGTTTTCCTGGAAGTGGGCTGTTGTGCAGCTGTTGAGGTAGCTGTCAGGCTGCTTGGATGTTCTGGCACCATCAGTGCCGAGGTCTGCCCAGGCACTCCACCTGCTGGTCAGACTCACTCCCAACGACAGGCACGGCTGCGTTCCCGGGGGAGGGCAGAGCCACCCTGAGGAAGATCACCAGCTATATGCAAAGGAGTCCGACTGAAAACAAAGCAAACCAAATGCGGGAGGCTTGTTCACTGCAGGCATAAAGTGATCACCTAAAGACAGCATATGACCTTTACCAGGCAGCCTCACAATAAGCCTGGTGTCTGTGTTGTTCAACTGTAAGAACTATTTACAGGCCATAGAAACTTAGCTTCACTAATTGGAGTATTTGTCCTCAATGCTATAAGCAAAGATTAATGTACAAAGGAAATTAAGGTCTGCGTATCAGCATTTTCCTCCTGCAGTATAATTAAAGTATCTTTACATTTAACAGCAGCAGTTCTCTCTGGACTTCCCCTGCAGGAACATACTTCTAAGGAAAGGTTATGTGCAGCAGTGACATCTGGGAAAAGTCAGTTTATATGTGGTAAATGGAGGGGTCGATGCTAATATTCCCCAATAATTAACAAATGTTAATTATTAAATTGTTGTTTTTTTCCAGACCGTGCTGAACTGAAATGTTCATTTCACTTAAATTCAGGAAAAACCATTTGTGCACACCCTTGGAACCGCATTAAAGGGATATAAATCAATATAGTAACACACTAGATGGGTACGATTCTCAAATCCCACTTTTTTGCAGAGCAAGTGAGTCATTTCCAGAGTGTTTTATGTAAAACCAAAACAACCGAGGTATTAACCGAAAGCAGAAGCTGGTCAAGGCATTGCATTCGAGAATGACTCATTCCGATGTGAATCACTGGGGTTTGCGGTCGTGGCGATAGGACCCCGTGCCAAAAAAAAATGAAAAGGCGTCCTAGATGCTCCCCGGCGAAGAAGCTGAGCAGGTCCGGGCGTCTGCCCCGAAATGATGAGGCTCCTGATGGAAGGCAGCCGACAGGAGCAGAGAAGCACGATGACGTCAACGGCGGTGCTGCTAACGATGCCCCAGGGGCTGCCCCAGCAAAGTGAGCTCCTCTCACATTTCATCCCAGGCAGGTAGAGCTCTGCGCAGCCAGGCACGAGCACAGACACAAGGCCGTAGCCAGCTGGCAGAAGGGGGCAACGCCCTTGTGCAGCTAGAGGTCGTATCGCCATGTGTACGGAATCCCTCACCTCCTGTGGACTACCAGGCGACAGAACTTTAAAGGGGAATATCTCCCCTCACGGCGGAGGGGGGGGGGGTACATGGTGCAGTAGTCAGGACTGTTGCCTTGCACCTCTGGGATTAGGGACTGAGTCACCAGCCTGGTTCCACGTGTGGAGTTTGCGTGTTCTTCCCGTGTCGTCGTAAGATTTTCTCAGGTTTGCCCCCTCAGTCAAAAAACATGCTAAGGTAACTTAGAGTTGTCAGATTGCCTGTAGGTGTCAATTCTGTATGTATGTGTGTGTGTGTGTCTGTGTGTGTGTGTGAGCGTGCCCTGCGATGGGCTGGAGCTCCATCCTGGGTAATTCCCTGCCCTGTGCCTGCAGCTTCTGCTACAGCCTCTGGCTATCAGCTCTCGAGCAGGTATAGAATATGGATGGACCTCACTGTCAGTTCCCTTGACAAATTCTTGGGACACATTTGTTATGCAAGTCTCCTGTCTGCCTTCACTTGTGGCTGTGAATAAGCTCACAATTGGGGAGAATCCATACCCCAAACTAAGATTAATCTCAGGAGCCAGGTGACCACTTTAACCCAATGTTTCTCAACCCAATCCTTAGGGACCTCCAGCTCTAGACAGCCCACATTTTTGCTACCTCCCAGGTCCCAGCCAATCAAGACACATCTTTACCAGGTATTCGGGGGTCTTGATTGACTGGGAGCAGGGACAGAACAAAAATACGGTCTTGAGGACCCTAAGCACTGGGCTGAGAAACGCTGCCTTAACAAACCCACATGATGGGAAGGATAAGTGTTAACGATACTGGGACCACTCCTGGTTTAGCAGCCATAGTTTGGATTAGCAAACGAGAGGAATGCTAGTTAGTGCAGTGAAGCGGATAATCTCAGCGGAAGGCTCGTGCTTTAACTCCACCGCATGCGTCATCGAACTTTTCCGCAGGCTGTATCTGCACTTTCCTATCATATCAGGAGTGACAATCAGACTGAAGAGGAGGCTTCTGTAATGGGAGGGATTCACAAGGTGGTGCACACCGCAACAGTGGGCAGCGGGGCCCATGACCCCCCCCCCCCCCCATCCCTATTTATCCATGCAGTCTGACTTTAATCCGGTCACTGGAATAGGACGCGCAGACGGGGACTGCATGGCGTCATCGAAAATCCGTACAGCAGCAATCTGAGCAGAAAGACCAAATTGATGGTGTCGCGATGAGTCATCAGATTTGTGCTCTCAGCGCTCTGTCTGCCGCACTTCCGCCTCGCCGAAGGCCCCCGTCACCGCAAAGACGCTTCAGCAGTTGCCTTTAGCCCACATGCTGCCAGATGAGGCGCCGCGGGGCCGTCACCTTAGGGATACCGGCGGGAGCCGGCTCTCAGCGTGCAGATGAGAGTTCATGGCCATGTAGGTCGGGGTAGGGTGAAGGGGGGGGGGGGGGAAGGCTGACATCGAGAGCTTCCTGGAACTGCAACTGTCACAGCTGATGTGGCTGTGGTGTAGCGGTCCCACCCCCCCTGTAATGTGGGTCGGGCCTCCGTCACCCGGCAATCTCCAATGACGTCTCCTGACCCCACGGGGAGACGTTCGGTGTGTGGGACGGCGGAGGCAGGGGGCCGTGTTAGCTTGCCTGCAGACTCCCCACCGACCCCCACTGTGACCCGAAGAGGGCTGGGTTGATGCTGCTGGGCTTCTTCTCGTTTCCCCACATGCAAGTTACTCTCTGACACACGAGAACCTCCCTATGTCCATGACAGAGGGGTTTTCAATAATGACGGATTGTTCTGGAGAAGGAATTTGTTTCATGACAAAAATAAGCACCTGGTGTTGGCAGAGCACTTAACTTCTACTTTGACACAGTAAATAACGTGAGGTTTTTCTCTCAAATTAATTTATCGTGATTGTAACATGACAAACAATTGCTGTTGTTCTGTTGTGGTTTCACGGAAATCCGGACTCTGCTTAATTGTTACTTCTCACATGACTTTGTTTTTTTTCCCCCTCCATCATATGGAAACTGATGTTAACTACGAGGAAACTCAACGATCAGCAGCAATTGAGGGTGGCCCGCTTTTGTGGAAAGTCTCAAAGCCAAAGCCTGCATTGTTCAGACATCAATCTGCCAGACACACTCTACTAGCATCACACGATGTTCAATGCGACCGGCATAGCAGCAGCATGAACGGCAGCATAATAATGCCGTTTTAATTGAATGCTTTCATGCCTGAGTCGTACTAATTTGAGAACATTTAAGTGTGATGGGAGGGGTCCACAGATGCGTTGCGGAAGAAACCAATGAACTCGCACACATCAGCAAGTCCTTGATTTGAATCTAAGCGGAAAATTCAGTTGAAACATCGACGGTCACACCGAAGATGAGGTGCGCTCACACCCTGCACCTCTCGCATTTTCTGCTGTGCCGAACGGCGTCAACACTCAGGCGGCGAGCGCTGGTGACGGCCGGCAGCCACTTGTGTTTGGCTGCAGTTCCTCCGTGTGGCTCTGAACGGAACGCAGGAACCTGCACGCTCTTTGAGGAACGGACGGGCGTTGACGAAATCGTATAGGCAGCTGGAGGATGAACAGAAATACACCCAGACTTTGGAGCACGGGCGCGGCTCAGCTGGGGGTGCTGACGGGACCCGTGTGCACGCGAGCGCCCCCCCCGCAGCAGCTGTACATTTACCCGCTTTCCTTTAGCACTCTTCCTGACATTTGGGGGGGGGATCGAGAAACAATAAATCAAGGTCTGGAAGGAGAAAAAGGGAGTCAACGCTGATGTACTTGACACATGCACTGAACGTTATTCGGACGGAACAATTCAAGGGGGAGAATTAGATGCGAATTCAGGCATTAGGTGACAAGAATGCCAGAGGAATAGCCATTACCAGCTTCAGCATCACATACCAGCATCTCGTTTTGAGAAGCAAGGAACTATGTGTAAAGAAATATGATGTAACTGCCTGAAAACTAACAAGGGAAGCGGGCTGCTGGAAATACTGTGTCTTTGTCTCAGCTTCCGCGATTCTCCTAGGAAGAGTCCGATCTCACCAAACCCTTTAAATTATAGCCTACAGTCATTTTTCAAGACAGTCCGGGATTCGCACAGATTAATGGGATAAGTATCTGGCACACAGTGCAATTTATAGACCACCACACAAATATTGTGACCCAAATTATGTCCATTATTAAAAAGGAAACGGCTCTCCTGTTTCTAGTCTATTATGTCGGGGTTTCCATGGATACTATAAGACCCAGGTTGTTTGATGTACATTTGAACAATTCTTTTTCTAACAAAAGACACACGATTCCCAACCAAAAATACATTACAAGGAAGTGTAACTTCTGAAATTTATAGCTGAGCAAGAATTTGCTTAATATAATGAAAATACTGCAAGAAACGTTTTGAAATTAGACGAAGAGATGATCAATATACTAGGACCTGTTATAGAAGTACACACTCTAATGTCATATTGCCAATCCTAGTTTAGCTTTCAAACTTAAAATGTTCCCTGAATTTATAATTATTTCGTTTTTTTTTTTTTTTTTAAATCCTCACCATACGAAACAGTTGAAATTTTTGGGATTCCAGCACTGGAAATATTAGCTGTACGGTCACTACGTGCCGCCTTATTAAAAAAAATGACTCTTGAGAGAAGACGACAGGTTTAATATTCACATCTATACCTCGACAGATGAGGTCGAGGCATGCAGTCGCTATGACCTCGTTACCCGCTTGCACATTTCTGTACAAAGCAGAAAAATCTGGGAGGAGGAGTGCGGCTTTTAGTGAGGATACAGAACAAGTTCAGTTTGGTATCACAGCGCTGTGAACACAAGCTCATAATAGACGCCAATGCACGCACCTGACAATGAGCACTGCCTGTAATCAAAGTATGTATCAGCACCATGCCCACCAGTGCATCGTTATTTATGGATAAATAAGCCCTTTGTTTATGGGGTGAATCGGCTGGTAACGAAAACACGTCAATTCCTGAATAAAATAAGGTTCTGCCTAAATGTTCAGTTAGACCATAAGCGGAGGACAAAGAAACACGAATTGATTTCTTGAATTTTTCCTCGATTCCGATGATCAACATAAAATTGAAGATTAATGTACTGTGTGCTGTTAAATGCTGATGCATTCACCCTCAATTTTATGAGCAGTTATCAAGCTTAAGTTCAATTCTCGAAACATTAAGCAGGTCCAAAACAGCTCAGCATTTTAAAACATTTTTACGGTACGCTCTAGGTACGTGAGAATTGCAGCCTGAAATATAACATACATGGCATCTATACATGCACGCACGGCTGCATTGCGAAAGGCACAGGACTCGCACGCGGCACCTTCTTTGTGTGAGAAAGCTGCACCTCGCGGCTTCTCGCGCTTTCGGCCGCGAAGCGGAACGGTCGCGTGTCGCCACCTATTGGAGGCTGGTCGCGTTGCATCATAAAGACGAAACGAAGCAAATACATAACAGTAATAAAAAGCGGGAAGCTGTCATATCCGAGGCTTTATATAACATCGCCTGACATTTAAAATGTAAAAAAATATATACACTAACGTCAGATCGCGATATTGAAAGAATTTTAATGGTTTCTAGATGGCAGTTTTTCTTTATTACGTTGGTTCCCCCTTGACCTGAGGTGAAACCTGAGTCACGTCCACAAAATGCAGAAGTCAGAAGGAAAACAAACTTGATGTCACAACACAGTGCTCTAGGATAGATTCAGAGCAGCAGAAGTAATAAACAGGACCATTTAAGCCTAAGCGTTTTCGTCAGTGACTTTCAAAGTTATTGCAGCTTCAGGTCTGACCGAGTGGTCAAGGCGTTTGAGCAAACAGAAGACATCGGAGCCTTTGCAGAGTTTATTTTATTATGCTTTCTTCACTGGTTAACTCCCATTCCCATAGCTTAAGAAATCAGACATATTTATATACATTACATAGTAAACAGGTCGATAATGTTAATGCAAAAACCTTAAAAATTGGGGAAACCTCACCACATACCATAAGTGAGTAGCATATTTTAAATATCTACGTATATTACATATACCTAAGTGATACGTTACCATGAGGACGTTTTGTACGTTAATGTTACCATTGCTGGTAAGGCTATTCAGCAAAATGACTTGATTGTGCAAAACTGTGCGGAACGTCCGTCAGGCTCTCAGCACAGAATGAAATGGCCGAACCGGAGCGGGCTGCATGGAACTCACTGCTGGCCCGATGGCTGCACTGGAGACGCATTTGCCAAGTTATATAGCGGTAAAGCTGAGCGCTGTCCGCGCACTGCGCTTTCTTCTTATACGGACGCCTGTAGTTACAAACTCGCACCAAGTCACATTTTCGTCAGACGCTTCATCGTGTTACTGGAGGCGCAACCGATCAAGTTTGAAATACGGCAAAGTCGTTTAAATACAAGCAGTCGTGTTCTAAGGCAGAGGGTGAAATCAAACTGAGGGTGCGTTTCAATTACACAAAAACCCAGAAGGCCCAATTGCAGACAAAGATGGTCGCCCCCACATTCATGGGCCTTAAGATATAATCAAATCCTCAACTTAAAAGACAAAACAAAACTAGAATATGAATACTGAACTCATGAAAAAGACACTGAACAAGAAATGCATACCTTTTCTTTTAGTAGGTTCAGCCAAGGACCCGAAGTACATTATGCCCGTGACAGTTTGTTAGTTTAATATAATAAAAACAGAAATATTGCATTCTCATTCAAGAAGTTGGAGTTTTGCGTTTGTTTTCTTCGCGGTGATGCATACCATCAGCGTACACAGCATTTTTAAAATAGATACAAAAAAGGCAAAAAACCCTTAAAATCTAAATGAAATATTAGGTTTTCAGGTATCACTTGGCAGGTCATGCTCACATCAAACAGGGGGCAGGACGAAGGACCCTGCCGACACACATCTCTCTCTCCTAAATAAAGTAAGTCGTCAAATCGGTAGAGTCATCAAATCAGCGTTGCATAATCCACTTGGGGGCTCAGATAGTCTGGTTCATCTCACAATGCGCGGTACCCTGCAGCCAACTTTGCTCTCCCCCTCAGCGACCTGGTCACTGATGGTCTGGAGGCTCCACATCGCAGACCTGGGCCCTCAGTTACCTTCAGTCTGGAACATTTACTACACCACCTGTTTTGGACAGAGTACGCAGGTTTGGTCTTAACAGTAACTAGACAGCAAAAACGGACAAAAAAATGGGGGGGGGGGGGTTTATTTTTTTTTGTAGGTTGCCCAAAGATGTAACGGCTTTACCCCCACCCCCCAACAGGCCCCCCCGGGGCAACCCGGCACTGCATTCCGGCACACGGCGCGTCCCGGGTCTCTCCGGGACTCCGGGACTGGCGAGACAGCCAGATCATGGCCACTGATCATGGGACAGGAGGTGGTGCGGGGTGCTGAGGGACAGAGAGCCGTGGGGGGGGTGCTGACTTTTAGACCACACTACTGCTAAACCCTACAAGAAGGTCCCGAGTATGAGATGTAGGGGTGGGGAGGG
>JAODKC010000043.1:2509572-2521800 GCA_026777985.1 Mormyrops attenuatus
GCCGCCCCCCCCCCCCCCCCCCCCCCCCCGCCCCCCCCCCCCCCCCCGGCCCCGCCCCCGCCCCCCCGGCGGCGGCCGCGGCCCCCCGAGACTCGGGGGCCGGGGGGGTGGTGGTATGGATGCGGGCCATCAGGAGGTGCCCTGCCTCTTCTGCTGCTGAGCTCGGATCAGCTCCAGCTGCTTCTTACACTTCTGGTAGTAGGTGGACAGGCTCTTGTTCTCCTCGAGAAGCTTTTTGTGCTCTTGGACCAGGCGGGAGGTGTTCTGCTGATCTTTCTCGTCCTGGTCGAGCTCGGCGATGAGCTCCTTCCTAAATTTGCGTGGGAGGAATAAATGAATGAATAAGGTAATGCCAAAAACCCAGGAATAGACGGGGCCTCATCAGGCAGCGCGGTGCTGTGCCATTCCTGAGCCGCTCATAGCTACGCATCAGCCCTGAAGCGAAACCACCTGTCACGCAGGCGTCTGCCTTCTTGCGAAGCCCAGTCTATTTCTGGGTTTAGTTATGTCTCTGCGATATTTCACACGTTTTACATTTACTCAAAAGTCACATGCGCAAACTGTGCAGCTTTACTACCATGTCAGAAGCAAGAACGAGCGTAGGTGGAGATTACGGTCGGAATATTAAGCGTGTGATGATGCATCAATATAATACATCTGGAGTACATTCTTTGAAAATGTCCACTGAAGGCACTAAGTGAAGCATTACTACTCTAATGTAGGATCCAGTACGTATACACAGACATTTACATGAATTTCAGGAGTATGTCAGTGCGTGTGAGTACAGGAGGACTCCTGGATGTTCGGGAAACAAGCGGAGATAGAGCGAAAGCGAAAGCAAAATGCAGATATAACCCTATACATCAGCTAGGTAAGCCACAAAGGCAAGGTGGTCCTTTAATTACGGGAAACTCCAACAAATCTCTAACAGTATGAGAAACTATAGGCAAAAAATAAGCTATCAAAATGAAATCCTGTGACAAGACAAGTTGTCCCTGGGAAAAGCCTGTGAACAGCGTAAACTGAAAAGCTCTTATGAAAGAGCAGATTCTCCCCAAGTGGCGAGCAGACGGCACTCTCCTCATCCGCTAAAAATACATGATGAGTGCTTGAGCAGAACACACACAGTTGTGCCAGCATACTCTGCTACTACACTCCTCGGGGAGCGCCGTGTGTGTTACGTTTTTGTGCCTATGCTCAGTAAATGTATGGCAGAGAGACTCTTTGGGGACTCCGAGCCCTCCATTTAAAATCTGTATGTGGTACTTTCTGTGCCATATGAACATTGATACTTAGTCAGGTCATCTTAGGACTAGCGGCCTTGAAAATTAGGAGACAAATGCTGGTGTCTCACCCAAAGGAAGCTAGTCTAATGATTTATGGTGGGCGAAAAACACTGCAGTGCACCCTGTCTGGATAGAGGGGTTCTGAAGGATGGATGGTGGATGGATGGATGGGACAGACCAGTAGCCACTTACTTTCTCTGGATTAGCAGGGCGATTTCTGTCTGGACCTTCAGATATTCCTGAGCCATTTTGCAGTGCTGTTCAAACACCGCCATGGACTCTTTGGAGTTGGGGCACGGAGCAAGGGGCTGAAAATAAGCGAGCATTTGGCCAATAATTGATTCAGCCGCTTAAGGCCTGTTGAGGCTGCATGGCCACAGTATTTATAACAGCAATTAGGGCACGGCTTATAAATATACAGCAAAAATCACAGACTAAATCTCAGTACAAATATACCCTCAAAGATATTGGCATTCTGCTTTTAGATGGAATCATTTTCTCTAAATGCAGAAATCCAGGCTTAATTTAATTAAGCATTTTCATTTTATCTGACATTAAGCTGGAGCGCTAGGTTATTATGGAGACATCTGCCTTCAAAAGGAGACTAAACAAAAGGCAACTCATGAGACGTGGGGTTACATTCAGACAGCTTCCCCTTGTGCTTCTCAAACACCCGGAGTCCTTGAGGAATGACTAGGTGGACGCCCCGGCGGCCGTGCCTACCTGCAGCTGGTGGTCCAGCGTCAGGTACGCCATGGGGATGGAGTTGTCCGAGCCGTTGGTGTCTGAGGAGGGCACAGACAAAGAAATCATTTTCCTTGAGACAGTCTGGTCCAGACTGACTTCCAGAAGATGTCGACAGACATTACAGGTCTTTAAACCCAAAATGAACTCTTTAGAACATCATGAGTGTGCCTTGAATCATCGTTGAAGCTCAGACAACGTCTACAACCAGGGTCAAACGCTACATATACTTTATCACTCAGCAGCTGGTGTGATTACATCACCGCAGGCGATGGATTAATGACCGTAATCTTCAGACCAGGAAACAGACTTCTACAAACAGATGGCATCAAGCCTAGCCTTCTTCCTGAGCAAAGCCTTAGCTTCCTGCTTGAGCATTACTAGCACACAGATGACAGGCATGTAAGACCTGGGCGTATGAAAGCAGGCGGCCATACCTGTGGGGTCATCGGGGGAGAAGCCAAAGCCGCGGCCGGTCTTGTCCGACGTAATCATCCTCACACTGGGGCTCGAGGACCTGCTGCTACTCCTACTGCCCTGCAAGGGCCCAAAATCAACAGCCAATCAGCATCTTGGGGTGTCACATGGCAGCCAATCACCACAGACACAGATGCAATTCCAAGCATGGAACAGCTGGTGGAGTGAGTCTATGGACAACATGCAAGAACCCAAACAAAAGGAGCAGTGAGTATGCAGGAAAACCTGTGAGCGAGGACCTGATACTCATCTCCACGGTATGTAGGGGAAAACACAAGCATAATAATCCAGAGGCAGAGCAGTAGACGTTTTGCCAAAAGGTATTCAAAACAGGACGTTCAGCTGGCGGGTCAGGTTTCTACATGAAAGCTAATTTGCACATGAAAAGTGTCGGAGCCAAAATGTTACCTAAGCCCCATAATGAAGAAATGTTGGCTGCTGACACACCTACAATGCTGAAAAAGGACATCCGCCTCCCCCTGACTATAAGCATGAAAATTCAGCAACTGTCTGCTAAAATCCCAGCAGGCCGCCGGCAGCATCCGCCTCTCCCACATTCGGTGTGAGCTGCACTGCGTGCTGGGGCTGGGGGGTCCAGGCACACCCCAAGACCTTGGGCTTACGGAGGCTCTCAGGAATGTCAGTCATTTCAAGGGCCCGTGCAGTTATGATTCCGCTCCTATATTAGATTCCCACAACTAGCGATGTAACATGAGCAAAAAAGGGATGAAAAAAAACTCAAAAAGGTCCTGAAGCACATGTTCCTCCTCATGGAAAAGTGTCTGACAGAAGTCATGGCATGTCGGAGACTCAGTGTGACTGACAAACACATCAGAAGCAGGTTACACAGCTGCGCTGAGGACCACAAGGCAAGGAGCAAACAAAACAAGTCCATAAAGTTTCTACAGACTGCATTACGTACAAGGCAGTCAGAAATGAGACCCGGTCTTTGTGAAAGAACAACCCATGGTTTACTGTCTGAGCTCCATGAGAGTAGCTGGTCAGTCGTGGTCCTGCTGTAGGTTAAGGCGGAGTCGCGCACACATGCACACAGAGTGTGATCGCGGCAGCTGCAGGCGACCCGACCCACAGCGCTGTACCTGGCTGGACTCCGTTCCGATGGCCGGCAGGTCCTGCACGGAGCGCCGTCTCTGCGACTCGCAGCTGGCTGCGTGTGAGAGGGAGACAGGGAACAGCGACATGGTGACACACGTGTGCTGCTCCTCGGGCAAGACTGCAGCAGGATGAGGGTCTGGAGAGATGCACAGAGACAGCTGCACTAATTTAACTATCGGCTTGCTGGTGCGCTGGCTAGGGCTGACCCTCACTGCATGGCAAGCCAGACTCCACACACACACACACACACTCAGGCCGACCACCAGGAGATCTCTGCCCCACCCCCCCACCCCATGCCGAGTGTCAAAGTAAATCTGCAGCCAAACACCAAGCCGATCTGTGTCTTCTGCACAAAACAGGAAATTCAATCTAGCTCAGAAACTCGCCTCTACCGCTGACATACCCCTTACACAAGTAACGCCCCACTGCTGATCATGGCCCTACAGTGTGAGCCACTTGCTGGAGACTGCCAGAAGGGGGTGCTGATGCCATCTCCATCCACATCAGCAAATGACAAGCATCACCCACTGCCGCGTGACATGAAACACTCACAGACAAACAGCAAGTTCTCAAAACTGATAATAAAATGATCACTTTTAGGTGCTTTATTAACATAACACTACATGCAAATCTGTATTCATATATCAGATACAAAAATACACAGAACAGTACACAACTCCTCAAGGATAACTGAGCTGAATGAGCATAAATAAAAGAAAATGTTGTAACTTCTAAAATGAAAAATGAAACCACAAAACTTCTGCAAATGAGAAACGTCGAAACACTGCCACCTACTGAGAGTGAACCAATGCGGAAATAAGCCCAGGTGCATACAGAGCAATCCCTACACTCACATATGCTGGCTGATGCGTTTACCTGGGGCCACATTCTACACACATTCAGGCAACCAAGGGGCGGACAACAGGGCCACTTGCAAGCTCCTTAGCCGTCAAACCCAAACACACACACGCGCGCGCACGCACATAGACACGCACACACACACGCGCGCGCACGCACATAGACACGCACACACACACACACGCGCGCGCGCACGCACATAGACACGCACACACACACGCGCGCGCACGCACATAGACACGCGCACACGCACATAGACACGCGCACACGCACATAGACACGCACGCACACACACGCGCGCGCACGCACACAGACACGCGCACACGCACACGCGCACACACACACATAGACACGCACACACGCGCGCACACGCACACACGCGCACACACACGCGCGCACACGCACACAGACACGCACACGCGCACACGCACACGCACACGCACACACACACACACACACACACGATTCGATCAGGATTTATGCTTCTTTTCACCAAGAATTAGAACACCACAAAATTATTTTAGAAATTACTTTGAGATTGATTTAGGATCAGTGTTACTGCAGAGATTAAAATCAAAGCTGATTAATAACAATGTTAACAGATTCATTCCATCACCTAAGTAAGGTGTCATCCCCTCTCTGATCCCTCCCGCCCGATAACCTTCACCCCAACCCAGAAAGGCTGTTAATCTCAGCCGAGAGTCTGAAATGAGAAGGAAATTTGTCCAGGCTTTTGGGAATTCCTGGGTTAAAAACATTAGCCATGCCTTGCGGAATTTGAGAGGCGACCCGGCGTGTGAGCTTCCCGAGGAAGGAGCCGTCCACTAGATGGACCTCAAAGCCATGCCAGATGATTGATGGAGCACGTCGATTAAAGGGAGGCGACACAGAAAGCAGATAGCCAGGCCAGGTGCATTACTCCAGGTGTACCGCTAACTAGAGCAGAACTAGGGAAAGTGCCCCTCGTCCGCTGAAAAAGAACCTGAAATGATAAATAACCATGTCCCCGAAGGTAAGGGGAGTCCTGGGAGAATTCACGGCACCCCCTACAGGCAGACACCTGGATAAGCAACGACCTGGAGCGACACACAAAGGCAGCGTGCGACAGTGCAGCCAGCGGGAGGCGCCATGGAGCCCGACTGTCAGCAGTGGTACCTGTGACGACGATCTCGGGGACATCCAGAATGGTGCCAAAGGAAGCGGTTTTACGGTGGCCTCGTTTGTACGGGGGACGTGCTGCAAAAACACACACACACACAGCTGCGTACACACATGCGCGGCACAAGGGGGAGCACAGCGGGGCGACGGTGCACGCGGCCCCACGGGGATCTGCAAGCCGGCGTGTTAGATGCAGCCAAACTACGCATCCCCAGGCATGACACATGTAAACAGGAAGCGGGAGCCCGGTCACATGGCGTTTACCTCATATGGTCATGCAACAGAGAAAAGTAATAAGAATAAAAATGCACATAAAGCATGCAAAATCAGACAATGTCTGCATGTCTGTGTAGTAGGTTTAAAAGAAAGGTGATGTGTGTGAAGCAGAACTTGCGTTAATTACGAAAAACGAGCAGATTTCAGCCTCTAATGCGACGGAGATACCATGCAAATCAACTTTAAATGGCGACAAATGTAGCTAAATGACAATGATATTTGTATTTCATGGAAGCAGAAACGTTTAGTCTTGTTTTCAATGATGTAAGTAATGTCTTTTTGTAGAGTCAAAAGGGATTTTTCAGTGTGTTGCAGGTAAAGTCAGCTCTATTACATGCCACAGTTATGAAGACAAGTTCTCAAATTATGGGTCATCCCGCTGAGATACTCACAGTCTGGCTTTGTGTGATCCCAAGGCAGCTTAAGTGCCCTTCCCGGAGACATACCCAATCACGTTATCCCCTTATTTGGTATATTTTCCCCATTTAAAACTTCTATTCTTTAAGGACAAACCTCCACCCCCACAACAAGAGGGGGCATAATTATCCAGCATATCATCAGCTATACAAATGCAATTATTTGTAATTGAGATTATTAGTTGTGGTGTTACAAACTCCACAAACTGCGGAAAGTAATACCCCACTTAAGTATTTAAATAATAAAAAAGCCCTCACACAAACAGCACAATAAAAGAAAAATCATAAATGGCTGGTCTGGCCATGAGCTACTTTTTAAATGTATAAATTCACATGCCTCCAGACAATTACAGCTGCGAATGGTGATGGAGAGCGGCACAAAAATAAAGTGCACCTTACGGCTTGATGTGGGGGGGCACACACCTATTATCTTCATGATGGCAGATGGAGGAGTGGGGGGCACATATAGGTCATCCCGCTCCCGTTTCATTTAGCTAGGCTGGCACCGCGGCACTGCCACACATAGACGCTACTTATTTCGAGCAGGGCACCTTTTCGGAGTGATGAAAGCAGGTGAAACGAGGCTGGGAAAGGCAGCCGACCGTCAGCACAGCGGAGACCATTTCCAGCACGTAATACGTGGCTCTGTGAGACCTTAACTGCCGAGTCCACGTCTTTCCTTAACTTGATTACCTCCTGCACCACCCAGGGTCTCAGCTACGCCCGTACCGCACCCAGAGCCCCCACCTGCCCAATTCTCCCTCACGCAGCTACGCCCGTACCGCACCCAGAGTCCCCTCCTGCCCGAGTCCCCCTTACGCAGCTACGCCCGTATCGCACCGAGCCCCCTCCTGCCCGAGTCCCCCTCACGCAGCTACACCCGTACCGCACCCAGAGCCCCCTCCTGCCCAATTCTCCCTCATGCAGCTATGCCAGCACAGTGCTCTGCATTAGCTCATCTTTGAACCCCCGGTTTGGAGCCTGATGACCGATCACCCACAAAGCTGTGTGTTTCTTCCCACTTTGCCCTTCTCCATGCCACCGACATTCACACCTTACCTGCAGGTCCAAATGGCATCCGGGGTTCTAGCTCTGAGAGGTCCGTGCTCATCCTCTTGCTATTTGATGGCACCAGGCACTGAGGCCGCCCTGACAGGCTCTCCATACTGCCCCCGCTGGACAGTGGGTGGTTTGCCCATACACCATCCCCCTGGGAAGACACCAGGAATCCTGTCATCTCCTATCGTAAGCATCCACAACAACTGGAAGAACGAGCAGCCTACCGTGCAATACCCCAAAGGGCGACGAAATACCAACAGTGCGCATGTAATTTATCAGGGGACTATTTGACTATGAAGTGTGAAACGCAAATAACACTGTTTACAGACAGCAGTAAGCGATGGTAGCACCTGCCATTAACGTAATTTTTTCGCAAGATAAAACTCAGTCTACCATATTAAGGTCTACTTAAACTCGGAACACCTTAATCTGAGGAGCAGATAAAACCAACCTTTGGCTTGAACTGAGTAGGAAACTTTGGCTCCATGTTCTTGATGGTGTCGTTGCTGCCCTGCGAGTCGCCGTGCTCCATGTTGGCATCACTCCTGTTGCTGGTGTTGGTGAAAGACACTACAGAGAGAGAGAGCCGGTCAACCCTCCCCGGTACGTTCTGAGGAACCGTGAGAACGAGAATCTTAGCGTATCGTTAAACTGGGGATTCACAAGTGGCTGGATTCAAGCGTGTCAATTTAAGATAAAAAGAAAACCAAGAAATATTAAGCGAATTAAAGTTTTAGTAAAACAAAATGACAAGGATTGAGACTATGTGGTTGTGGGTCAGACTTCTGCCTGAGAGGATATACCGGTGCTGGTGACAGAGTTACTCTGACCTTCTTCTGAGTACTGATAGGGGTACTGCAAGGGCTCCTCATATCCTGGGAAGAACTGGAAAAGGCAGAGATGTCTTTAGAAGAACATCCCAACTATTTCACTTCATTTCAACTCAATTCATTTTTATATAGTGCCTTTCACAACAGATTCGCCCCAAGGCGCTTTTACATGGGTTGTGATACATTATAATTTCATTAAGACATAATAATACATAAAGAGGGAAAATGGAGGACAAAGAAAGAAGGAAAGAAAGAAAAGAATCAATCAAAAAACTCCCAAATAGGGAGGGAAAAAAAACGTCCATCAATTTAGATACTGGGTCTCCCTGGCCAGTTAGAGCGCTGGGGGGTTAATATTACCTGCATAAGGTGGGTCATTATTTTCACAATCTCCTCCATGGATGGGCGCTGGGAGGGGTCCTTGGACCAACAACGAGTCATCAAGCTTTCAATTGGTTTTGGCAGGTTTTTAATCAGGGGGGGCCGGGTGCCTGAGGAAGGACAAGGCGGTCGAGACGACATGGTTACCATCCTGCTGATCTGCAAGAGTCAGATCCAACATTCGGCTGCTCACACTTTCACACAAAGGGATTTTTACTCTCAGGGTAAAAACTCACCTCAAAGGTAAGAATGAACTGGGAGCCAAAACAAAAGCCATCTGATTAGAAGCCAATATTCTTAATGAGTCAACAGTACCACCAAGGAAAGGACTACAGGTTGGTAAATGGAGGCTAAGTGTGAGGAGTACCAGCAGGAAAACAGAAAGGCAGGTGATACGCACTGGTGTGTTCTGGAGGTGTGGGCTTCCCGCCACTAAGCGAACTGAAGCTGTGGGGGGGGGTCCTAAGGCGAGGGAGAGGGTCTCACCGTTGTGCACGGCCCACATGATGCGGAAGGCGGGGCCGCCGATCTCATCAAACGGCTTCCTGCGCGTGATCACCTCCCAGAGGATGATACCCCAGCTGAACACGTCGCACTTCTCGCTGTAATTGCTGCCTGTGGAGAAACACGAGCCAGTGGCATGAGCTCACTGCTTTTCTCGCGGGTCCAGCACCTCACCAGTGCGCAGGGTGAAGATATTAGGCTCTTCCTCACCACCAAAGACAGCTCCCAGGAAAGTTAATCACTGCACTTATTACACCGGAGCCAAAGCGTTCAATGTCTGCTCATTTTAAAGTTATTATGTCTTAGCCTACTGATAATAGAAATATTTCACAGTGATGTAAATGAGCTTAAGAAGTTCATTTTCAGGACACCTATGACTGGCTTAATTGCACACGAGCCGTGCTATTCCCATCTCAGATGGTATGACTAACCAGCACCTCATTTGACCCCAGCAAAGCGAGGCGGCTCTCGGAGCTGACGGCCACGGACCTCGTCTTTAAACGATAAAGGGAACTTCCTTTAATCCCATCAGTGTGATTTATAGTGTCATACAACATGGTGCAAGATTTAGCTATTCTTAGCGCAGGTAATATAAATCAATTAGGGATGCATTAGTGGGGTATTCATGCGAATAAAGATTAAAAGCCGGTCATGTTGTGCAAACAGACTTTGTGTGTGTGTGTTAGTCCATAACATCCTCCCAGCAAGTGCTGAAGACCTGAAGAGCGTCATTATGATGCCCAATATCCCAGCTCGCTCCGACTGCGCAGTCGAGATCCCGAGATGCCCAGAAAGGGACCGAGGGCCAGGGCTCACCTTCAAAGACCTCGGGGGCCATCCATGCCGCACTGCCTTTGTTGTTGGTCATATGCGTCTGGATGTCACAGGCTGTCCCGAAGTCACAGATCTTCAGGACCGTCCCTCCAGCCACGAGCAGCAAGCTGCGAGAGATGGGGAGGGTGACACAGCTGCCTAGAGACACGGGGGCTCCTGCCAGTCTAATATCTGCAGCGGGATTTTCACGAGAAGCTGAAAAATGGCAATGTCAAGCGTGTTCACACAGACGGGGATATGACACACAACAAACGCACTGCAGTACTTCTAAAAACTGTGCAGCCACCTTGTCAAATCAGTCAACCCACAACGCCGCACCTGGACGCCGCATATAATTCACACATCACTGACAAAACACCACAGCCAAGGGCTAGGCACACTGTGACACTGGGGGGAGCCTCTGGCCAGCATCTCCCCAGTGGTGCAGGATGCTCTTCAGGAACAGGAGCAGCTGGCAGCTTCCGCAGTACCAAGCCAGGGGCTCTCTGCCTTCAAAGGGCCAATAAAGAAATTCAGCGGCTCTTTCGACCTCCAGGCCACCTCATAAATGGGGAGCACAGCCGCCACACACCGCTCGTTTTAAACACCACAGTCCACCGAACCATAACGGCACCAGAGGGAGAGATGGACACAAACACTGTGAAAACCACAATGGTTATAACAGGGAATCTCTTAAAATGACAAGCAGTGCCTACAACGAGGCACCTAAATGGGCCCATTAAAAAATAAATGGAGAAAAGACACGCTTTGGCATATATCGCGGTGGAGTATCAGAGGGAGCACAGAGAAAGAAGAGGGCATACTTGGGTGGTTTGAGGTCCCTGTGAATGAGCGCCTTTGGTTTCATGCCGTGGAGATAGGAGACGCCTTGAGAGCACTGAAAACACCAGCTCATCGCGTGGGAGGCCGTGTAACAGGGAAGGGGCTCCGCACCATGCAACACTGTGGGGGGAAAGGAGGCTGCTGGTGAGGAGGCCACACACACACACACAAACCACAGGCCAAACCAAACCCTCCCTCATCACAGACCAGATAAAATCTGAGCAATCGACATTACCTGAAAAAAAGCATGACAATTCCACAATGGGAAACACTGTAAATGAGACTAAAAGCTCAGACTAATGCTGAAATTATCGGTGAGAGCCTGAAGGAGCATAGCTACATTAAACCAGGGCTCAGATGAGAAGGGAATGGCGATCCTCAAAAGATTAGAGCACCCAGGTGCAGTTTACAAATATTACCCGATTACAGCAACGGAACAGAACACACAGATACAGAGCCACCAATGGAACTCACTTAAAGACAAGAAAGATTCCCAGCCAAGTGCACTCCTATTAAAAAGCTCCATTAAGAATGCGGATATGCAAGCTGAGCAGACTCAATCACCCGGCAGCGCTTTCTAATGATGAGACTGGACAGTAATGGATAACCTTTAAAAAAAAAAAAGTGGTAACCACACTGACTAACCCTCAGTTCCATAGCCTGAAGGCGAAGCTGACCAGAAGACTCACCATTGTATAAAGAGCCACCTTCTGCATATTCCATCACTAGGCAGACCTATGGAAGAGAGAATATTATGGGATGGTACCGCCATCATCATCGCAACATTGAGGCGTACAGTAAGTGCAACTCTGTTCTTTCTGTGACGGAGGGCCAGGTGTGGACTTACTGGGCTACTGCAAGAGCCATACAGCTTCACGATGTTGGGGTGACTGACGCGCGAGAGCTGCCGGAGCTGGGGGTGAGAAAGAGCCACATTTCGTGATCGTCAACTGACGGGGAGGAGATCTCGCAGCTCGGCCGAGTAGCTAATTCAATAAACAAAATTAATTGAAAGTCATTTTGCACTCTTCCCCCTACTTTTAATAACCGGCTTGGAAATGGCTCCCCTTGCCCATCACTGGGACTAAATAAGAAGCAGCCGTCGCCCCTCCCCCGTCTCACTGCCGGTGCACTGGCTCCCAGGTGACGGTTAATGGTGCGACTAGCTGAGCGCGCGCGGGTCTCAGCTTAATAAAAGCTCCATGCCGCCGTTAATGTGGAGCGGCGGAAATTAGTGTCGATCTGTCACCGTTAGAAACGGACGGGGGGGCGACTTTAACTTCTATCTGAGGGCGTGGCTCGACGGCCCCAGCCCACCCTTCAACTGGGGCAGATAGTCAAGCTCCCCCATCACTGGGGGGGGGGGGGGGGGGGGGGGGCAACGGGCCGGGACACACCAACCCAACAAGGCGCCCCGCACGCGCAGATAACAGCACGGAGTGTTTGGGGGCCAAAAATAGGCGGTGC
>JAODKC010000043.1:2521900-2538952 GCA_026777985.1 Mormyrops attenuatus
TTGAACATGGTGTTCATTATGGACAATCCGTGACGAGCACAGAAGTCCAATAACAAAACACCACTCGGGTTCAGATCAGGGGGGCCGTTCCTCCCAATCACGCCCCTCCAGGTCTCACTGTCATTGCCTATGTGAGCATTGAAGTCCCCCAGCAGAACAAGAGAGTCCCCAGGAAGAGCGCTCTCCAGCACCCCTTCCAAGGACTCCAAAAAGGGTGGGTATTCTGAACTGCCGTTTGGCGCATAAGCGCAAACAGTCAGCGTCGAGGTGAGCCTGACTATATCTAGTCGGAACCTCAAAACTTACTTCCCCGCCAGAGAGGTGACATTCCATGACCCTAAAGATAGCTTCTGCCGCCGAGGATCGGACCACCAAGGTCCCTGCCTTCGGCCACTGCCCAGCTCACACTGCACCCGACCCCTTTGGCCCCTCCTACAGGTGGTGAGCCCACTGGATGAGGAACCCACGTGCCTTCTTCGGGCTGTGCCCGACCAGGCCCCATGGGTGCAGGCCTGGCCACCAGGTACTCGCCATCAAGCCCCACTCCCAGGCCTGGCTCCGGGGAGGGGGGGGGGGGCAGTGATATTTTTCTTCATAAGGGGTCTAATAAATTATTAATTATTAGGAAATTAAATACTTTTTATTTATTTAGCAGACACTATTATCCAAAGAGACAAACATTTTTCAGCACGCTGGGCTAGACAATCCCAGGAGCAAATGCAAATTAAGGGCCTCGTTCAAGGCCCCGACGGCGAAATTGGTCTGCCGACCCTGGGATTTGAGCTGACGACCTTCTGATGGCAAACCCACTGAGCCACCGCAGTCATCCAGCTATTAGCCACGCCATTGGTCCCTTCTACCCCCACCACTTATCACAGTTTATCTCAGACATCCTGCTACTCCCCCCGCCTCCCCACCCCCACTAATGGCATGTTTTAAGAGTTGCCTACAATTATCTACTCAGACACGGAAGTCAAGCTTTTTGCGTGCATCTCCGATCAGGAGAACCTCCCCCACACTTTTCTTCCTACACTTAATTATGTGTTCCAGAGGTATACAATTTTATTCAGTATGTTCCAGAAAGGCACTAAAATAAAGGAAAGCTTTGTAAGATCAGAGTGCAAAAAGAAAAAAAGAAAAAAAACCTTACGAACAGACAGGTTAAACAAACATACAGCACATTTCCTGGACATGAACACACACAATCTCACTGCCACATTTTGCCAGCTGATTGAGCTTGAGAGCTAATGAGCTGGACACCATTCATCTGTACAGTCTAAACACCACAATCTCCAACACAGCATCTCCTCCATTGTACCTTTTAAATCACTGTTCCGCAAAAGAACACAAACTGGTTCAAACCCTAGAGATTTTTTTTTTTTTTTTTAAATGAGAATCTATTCAGCATCTCAAAACACATCATGTCATCGGATTGAGCAGCAGCCTCGCGTCGGCGTCTGCCACTTTAAAATGTCAACGTGAAGGTATACCGCGAATGTCAGCCTGGCTTATAGCTCAGTCCGCAGCCGTCCCGTGGCTGGATGTATCCGTGGTTACGAGTCGCGGAATGGAGGCGGTACTGGTGGCCGTGGCAGGCTGCCCGTGAGAACCAGGTGAGCAGACCGCTTCCCGTCCATCTCGGGGAGGATCGGGACGAGACCCCGTGCCACCCCCACCCTCCCGTCACAGATCATCCTTGTAATAGCCGAGCTTTGCGAAAGACATCTCCTTCCGGAGCTGCATCACCTCCCAGAACATCTGTTCAGCTGGGAAACAAAGAAACGGGGGTCAGAGAGATGCACCAAGATTACAGGACAGGAAATTGATTATCCATGTGTGACACAATGGACACCGGTCACCATTCACAGGTCGCGGCTCGTGCGTATCCCCGAGCGACCCACAGGGTGACACCCAGAGCTCCCAGGCGGTGACTCACCGTCCTGCTGCTTGACGAGGCCCTGATGGATGTAGCGGATGTAGGTGAAGAAGTTACAAACGGAGGTGATCTGGGGGGCAGACGGACACATGAGAGCATGTTTGCATCGGGGGGCCCAGAATAAAAATACCAGGCGAGTGACACTTGTGTACATTCCTCCTCTGAAGGACAGAACTAGGAGTTCCCGCTCTGACTGTCCCCTGGAACGCTTACCGCAAACCAAACACAGCCCCTCCATGGATAAGATTACAGCTCTGATTCACCAGGACCCAGATCCTCAAGGTTTTGGGTAGTTTCGTGAGTTATACAAAGTGCAATTCGGTTGGACGATGACTTGTGACCAGGATGGGAAGCTAAATAACTTCCATCAAAATCTTACAGGAAGTCCTGCAGTTCAGAAAAGCATAAAGGACCGGCTGTACCTAAATAATAAAATACATAATTGATTTTTACTTGCCATTTGCACAATTTCAGGTACATTGGAACGCTACTCTTCACCTATCCCATCTTGCTATCCATAGTTTGCGGTTCAGGTTGAGCCAACATGCGGCACCCCTGGAGCTGGGGGTTAAGGGCTTCACTCAAGGGCCCACGGACATGACTATTCTGCCAAGGTTGGGGCTCAAACCGGCAACCTTCCAATCACTGGCACTAAGACTTAGCCCACTAAGCTGCCACCTCTTCATCAGTGTATATGCAGAGTGTTACTTCCATTATATATAGATAAAGCGTAACTATGGAGCCCAACCATTTGAGTTCATCTTGACTTGGTGATAAAGTACATCTCAATAAATCTATGGCTCCCTTGTTTCAGAGCACAGAAGTACCTCACAGGCACGCATCGAGCCATTGTGACATGACCACCATCCCATAAGGAGCGATATACCACTGGCTCATAAACCAGGAGAGCTTTATGGCACTGGGGCTGGGGGCCCCCCCCCCCCCCCCCCCCCCCCCCCCCCCCCGCGCGGCCGGAGGACAACCAACCGGGGGGGGGGGGGGGGGGGGGGGGAGGCAATGCTCAGATTCACACTACCTCCACTATGAAGGCCTTCCTCTCAGATTCACTCTCGATAGTTTTGATGGCCACATCTTTGCCTTTCCACTTGGCCTTGCAGACGACTCCGAAGGCACCCCTCCCCACAACCTGAGAACAAAAGATCACCACACGACCCATGTTAAAGCATGCTGTTTGTGCTTTCAAATAAGACTGGCAGGCCACAATAACAGATGATCAGAAGAGGAAGACTTTACATCCCAGAGATCTGCAGCATTTACATGATTTAGCTGATCTGTAATAGCATTTCACATTCTATCACTGTATGTGATACAATTTCAACAGCTAAAAGTACTGGCAGGTAAATGCACTGGAGGAAAGTGCAGTAACTGGCCCAAAATGCTCCAGATTCAACTTCTTTGTTAGGAAATCATACATTTAAATAATTTTCTTTCACAGAAATAAAGGATTCTTACTGTTTTTGCCAACATATGCCTTGTTGTTCATTCAAATCTACACAGAAATTGACAGCTCGACTACAAATATTGTTCAATTTCACTCAATTTGCCCAGAGAAACCTACAAAAAAAAAACCATTAAAGCTTTTCAGGAGATTCGCAGCGAAATTCCACAATCCACCCCTTGGAAATGAAAATGAGGTTCCCACTCATCGGGTCAGGGGTTATCCCAATAGCCATGTCTCAAAAACCATTAAAAACATACTTTAGATGTCTTTATTTGGTATTAAAATAAAATATTCAGATTCATGAAGTCTAACCTAGTCCAATTTTCAAATTTCACCTGCCGGTAGCGACTGGAAGTCGAGATATATATATGAAGGCAGTTCAGAAATCAGTCGAGGTACGACACATAACCCCGAAGAGCCCTGTGTCACGGTTTGCACCGCCCAGCACACACACAGCCCGGTGGTCCCCTCCGCCAGCCCGGGGCACCAGGCTCAGGGAATGATCCAGCTGCACATTCCTGCCAGAGATGGACCCATGGGAGGTGGCAAGCCGGGACTCTGACGGTACTTCAAGTACCATCACGGTGAGTATGTTCACCAACATTATATTTAGATACTACTTACTATAGCCTGCTCCTATTGTCTGTGTTTCATTAGGTGTCCAGCATGCTTTTTATGGCATCGTGATCAGAGTTTTTTAATTATAAATGTATACAGAGTTACAGATTTTGCTTGACAGGTAAATCTTTAATGTGCATTAAAACTTAGTCGATTTCGTTCAGTCACTTTGGTGTACCTTAGTACCCACCTATACAGACAGGGAAGCCACACAAAGTGAGACGTCCCGAGAGGTTTAAAGCTAACTAACTCTGTTTAGCCAGTTTACAGCTAAGGTTTTTAAGTAACTATGTTTAGCTGGTGTGCGAAGTGGAAAAAGGAGCAGCGCGCAGGAATCCGCCGGCCGCATTCCCCCGCAGATCAGCGGCGCGGGAGGCGATCCAGCGAGAACGGCGGACGCCAGCCGGCTTCGCGACCCCGCAGAGCGGCACCAGCCACATTTATGTGCATTTATATGCGGGTATCTGCATTTAGGCACCATGACACCCCGATGCGTCGCGTTGCAACACTCCAATAGTCAGCCAGTCGCTCGCTAGCGATACACGCACACCATAAACAATGTGCCTCTCTGAAGAGATGGAAGTCAGCCGGGGTGTTATAATGAAAATACTGGATTTAGACAAGCGACGCGGCCCGTGCCTCGCTGCAGCCGACGATGTGGCTAGCTAACTAGCTACTTACCTCCTCGACTTCAATGTCCGAATAGTCTATCTCCTCGAAAGGGTAACCGGGCGGCGTCTCCAGCATTTCGGCAGACGGGAGGGACATCGCTACTCATTAAAGCCGACTTTTACAGAGAAACACGCTAATCAAACATCCGGAAGACGGGCGAAGCGAGCAGAAATACACCGGCCGTGAGACGGCGCTCCCCCGGAGGACTGTGGAAACTTAGCCAGGCAGCTAAGCGCCTTAGCGGCACGGAACACCACGGTTAGGAAACTAGTGTAGTCAGGTTAACCTAACCAGAGGCCGAATGCGACTAGTGCCGTCTCGACCTCGGTTTGACTAGCTGGTTAATCTAGACGTCTGCCGGGCGAAGGGTTATCGGATACGTTTAGGCCGCTCGACGGCCTGGTGACAGCCTGGGGATGGAGTAGCAGCCCTGGCCTCGGTCCGCGCTCCCCGCATCGGCGCACTATCTCGATCATCAGCGGCCCCCCGCAGCCGCGCCGACGCACGAGCTGGTCTCGCGACGCCGCGAGTTTGCACCCATTTGCCGGGGCGCTTTAACTTTGAGGAGCGACGCCGCCGCCGACACTTTCTGCCCCCCCCCGCAGTCACTGCAGAAGCTCCAGGAAGTGCGTGTCGCTGCGATTTCGGCCCCCTCGGTCTTTTTTCTGGCCCGGCTGCACGGACAAGTTCGCCGGTGGAGGCGCCATTTGGCCGGCGATGTCAGTGTGCCTCATCCTAGGACCAAATTTAAAATAACATGTTTTAAACTGTGCCTCAGCTTTAAATGTAATTCATCTGAGATATTAAAAATACAACATGATGTATACGGTTTTGTTATTTTTATTGTAACTGTTTTCCCAAACATTACCAGTTCTGTAAAGTCACACTCTTCCCCAAATTGGTTCTTTCATAACAGAACAATACATAATATTTCTGAACATGTTGACAGCCTTTGCTAAATTTACCCAAAGAACAGCCAGCTTTGCTGACAGCTGATTCACCATCTGAACAATTCTTATTGAAAAAAAGTTGAAAGTACTCTTTACTTGGCAATGTACCTGCGTAACGTCTTACATTATATTAACACATTTTAGGGAGTAAGGAGGATCATAGCTTGATGATGATTATAATAATAATAATTATTATTATTATTAGTAGTAGTATTGTTGTTGTTACTTAATTCTTGCTTACCTCGTTTACCCTCAACCTTCTCACTTCATTGGGTTTTCTCATAATCTGATTTTGTGTGAATTTTCTTATATTATTTAGTTATGAAGTTATTAACACAACTGTAATAATCCAAAATATTTTTAGATATACGTATGACGCCTTCATTGGGAAAAATCAAGTAGAATTAGGCACAGTCACTGTATGAAATTGTAGTGTTATATGTTTAGTGCGCAAGCTTGGTTGCCTGTAACCGTAGCACGTTCTGACAGTCAACCAATTCACTAATCAAGACTAATTTACAATGCGCCATATATGAAATCTAATATGCATTGTACATAGATGTGCATTATTTTGAAGTTGTGCGTTTTCCAAGGTAGCCTGTGACGAACGTCAATATCTTTCAGAAATCGAGAGGCAGTAAGCTGTGTGGATCAGACGCGGATGATGTGTAGTGATGCGGCTGGACAGTGTGTCCATCCGAAGGACTAGACAAGCTGAACAGCTGCATCATACAGTGTTTGATCAAAAAGGTGCAGCGGTCTATTGAGCTGTTGATGTTAATTTGAACCACAGCAGGACCCTGCAAATCAACTTTGTTGAAACCTTGTAAACCATAAAATTATTGCTTCCGCCAGAAGTGTAACGAATCTCTCTTTCCAATATTTGTCAGTGTCAGGCGTGTACAGTACTCTGGGCTGACTCTGATCACAGATCTGCTGAGAGTTCATGTATTCCACCTCTTGTCTTTATAAGAAGTTGTCAAGTACTGGTGCAGGGGAAAAAAAGAGTTCAGTCTCATGTCTATGGGTTTGCAGTGTCTGCAGCACTGTACTGACTGAATGTGTTTTGTTGCAATGCTGACATTTCCAGAGACAGACCTCCTGTGGAAAAAAATGTAAGGTTACTGCTGATGTTAGTACATGATGTGAGAGTTATGTACTGTTCCTACAGAAATACTGGCCAGTACTCTTTTATTATACCAATTGTTAGTCAACAAGCAAATCCAGACCACATAAATAGGAAATAAATGAGAAATGAAAGGCGTCCAGTGGAGAGACTTGTTCTGTCATGCTGTGGGCAACAACCATGACTCAAAGGTCAGAACTTCTAGCACCACCACGCTATGGATTATGATACGTTTTTTTTTTCTTTCTTCTGCATGATTATTCCTTAAACATGTTTTTTATTCCCTGCTTCTTCCACATTGTTTATTCAGTATGGAGTTTATTCTGTCTGGAGTCTACCGGAAGAAGGACTGTGCACAAAGCTGGAGGACACTCTGGATGGGCTGCCAGTTCGCCACAGGGTACATACGCACACACAATCACATACTGCAGGCAAGTCAGAGATACCAGTTGACCTAACCACATGTTTTTGGACCATGAGAGGAAACCAGAATGTCCAAATAATCCTGTTCAAACATGGGGAGAACTTGCAAACAGCACTCGCCCAGAGCCAGGGCCGGAATTGTAGGCCCAACCCTAAGTAAGGATACAGCACTACCCATCGACCGACCATGCTGCCTCCCTATCACTGCCACCTTTATACAAACAACCTTTGCTTCACTGATAAAATTTCAATGCTTTTTTTTCTCAAATACAGGACCCCTGTAAATATAAATCTGAACCCTAACAGTAGTATCTTTAGTATTAAGAACGTACCATGGCTCTTAGGTCTCTACCCAATATGACATGAAGATAATAACATGCTCTGAAAGACTGCCAGAATTAGGCTTAAATGACCTGACTGTATGTTATGGTGACATTTACACATTTCCATGGCCAGTCTAATGGACTCCAAAAAGCTTCTTTTATTAAAGATCTACCTACAAGTGTGTGTGATATTTAAGGGCAATACAACTGTTAGTTGGAACACTAGCCAGCTAAATAAATAGTCACAATACCCAGAAAACACAACATGGTTTCCTAACAAGTTTCTGATGTGGTGATAGGCCCTGGCTACTATGGGTATTTGTGATTTTAGTGCTGAGGACTCGATCCAGCACGCTGTGTAGCTGCAAATGTGCACCCGCTGTACTCAATAATCACGGCAGACTCCCAGTTAACACTGGCACCTTTCAGAGGAAGCAGTTCATTCGTTTGGTTTCGCTTTACACTTTCTAAGTAAAGTGAAAATCATATGTTTGCATTATTTGCAAATTTTGCTTCCAGAATTGTAAATGTTCATTTTTGTCGCATTCCGTTTGCACATGACTAATGCTGGAAACAATATTAACGGAAGCAGAACACCGCTAACTACAATCTGCTTCCAACAGCCATGCAAAGTAATATTAGCACTTGCACTAAACAAACTTAAATTACACTGCATAAAACAATAACTAACTACTATAATGCTCAATTCCCTGTTTAGATTTATGGATACAGCTTTGTGATCACTCTCCTTTATAAATCGCCATCACAGATTTTCCTAATGAGATTAGAATTACTCCCGGTAATAAAATAGATTGTGTGTGTGCACGTTCCAAATCCCTTTGCAATTATTATTTTAATCACTGAGCTGATTGTCTCATTATGATTTCCCCTGCATTCAGCACAGTGACTATTGACACCACTGTGAGCACTGGGCCTTTGTAAACATGTATTGCTTTATATTACCAAAAAATATAGAATTTCTATTTTTTTTTCAATAGGACAATTATAATATATACACTATGTACACTACAGTCAATAAATTCCTGGCACAATTTGTTTTATCTACAAATGTTTGTGTGTGTGTGTGTGTGTGTGTGCGCGCGAGTGTGTAATATATGCACACACACACAGAAACATTTGTAGATAGGTAGCTCCTATACTGAAAGACAGTAGCATTATTGATATCATTATTCAGAAGTAATATCACCACTTCCAATTACATTTCAATGTTATAGTCTAGTGTGATTTTAGACACTGTGAGTTGCTATGGTTATGTCTAAAATTTAATAAATAATAGTGTAGATTTTTCCCCCTTTGTTGGCCTGCAATGGCTGTTGTTCGGCTGGTGTTAGCTAAAGAATGCTGCCGGTTCATTAGAGTACTGATCACACACACTTCTTCAGTTCAAAATTTCTGAGGTAAATAACAAATCAGTAAAAAGTAAAAAAAACTTTATTAACATGTAGGTATGCATATAGCTGAATGTGTAATACTCTCTCTTTCCACATGGGGATGCTGATGCTCTTCCAACAACAGCCATTCTGACTGGCCATCACCTTGTATCTCTCTGTTTTTTATTCGTAAAAACACGCCTAAGGTCTTTTAATATATGCAGGATGCAGTCAACATTTGCGCCAATCTTATGAGGGTTCAAATTAACATTTATTTCTGCATATATAACACTTTCGTTTTTAAAGACGTCAGTGTCATGAATCTCATATACTGGAAATAGTCCATTATGTCTATTAATGTCTATGATTAATTGCTAGCGTTTCGGAAGCCGATGAACATTTGTCTTTGTTTTACAGCTCTCCGTAGTCAGGAGTGCTTGTCATTATGAAAATCTACCTTATATACCTGGATAAATTTAATATCGTCTCCTTGGAGAAGCAAGGAACATATACTCGCAGGAAATGTTCAAAGGGGCCATTTTGTATTAAGTGGGGCGAATCCCAGCGCTGTTACAGGACAAATAAACAGCACAGCCACTCGGGACTGCTGTGCAGTCATTTTGTTAAATTATTTTAACTTTATCTAAATGCTCCATTCATTTACGTAAATGTGCTTGACACACAAAATAAATCAGCTGAAAAATAACCCAGCAGGCTCATTAGCAGAAGTATGCAGCCCACCGCTTACAGTTTCGAGGCTGTGACCAGACAGGGGAGCATCCCTCCGAAGCGGAGGCACGTGTGACTTTCTGTGATTTTTCATCAACAGGGTTAATGGTTTACCGGTGAGGTGCTTCTGGCCCAGGAGGATCAGGGTAACTTTGCCTTTCATAATAAAAGCCTTTGGTAAGACTAGACTAAAAGCACGGCGGTGGTGGGACCACGCTTGCGGGCGCGTTTCCCTCGCAGGGGGATCTGCTGCAGGCCGAGCCGGTCGCTTCTCTTCGCAGATGCAGGCTCTGGCCCTCCGTGCAGGGCCCGCTGCCGCTGGAAGGATCGCCTGCAAATGGCCTTTGCCGGATATCTTTGCCCTGGACGCAGGGACGCTGTACCCCTAAAAAGCTTCACGCGGCTGGAATAGATACCAGCGAGAGGGTCCATTGTCAGGTGCCTGCGGACTTAGACCGAATGAAAACGAAAGGGATGGGGGGGTGACCTTTTTATTTTGTGCCGTGATGATGTCATGGCATTCGCGAGACACTCTAATCTCCCTGGAACGTTTGGGGTGGCGAACGCGTGGCTAATTGCTTACCAGCCGTGGTGTGGCTTTGGAGTACCCAGGCTGCGCTGAGCCCCAACTCATTTCTGGATAAGTTTGAGCTCAGGACATTCTAAATTAAAGACAATTTAACATTTTCTTAGCACCATAAATGTCAGCATGTGACAAGGGGAAAGAATACATCTATAGCTTTAACAAATTAAGTGTCGCTAGAAGCGATTTAACACCATCATTTTCCTTTTAAAATGCCACATAGCTGCTCAGAGCTAACAAGAAATGCGCATTATGTCTTGGAACACTGATATATGCAAGAGTCTCATTTATTAACATTTATTAAAAGACCACTTTTAGGATTTTTTTTTGTCATTTCATCCTGCATTGTTCTCTGGCTGTCCTAGACATAGTTGAATAAATTGCTAAGAGTACATGTGATTAAAAATTTTTTATTTTTTAAAATCTGCCGTTATTATAACACAACTTCTAAGTGATACTTCCTGCTAGAGAAAAATGACAGGAGATGTCCATACAAGACCTTCAACGGCTTGCAAATGCAGCTGATGGAGGAACAATGATTCACCACTGTCCACAAGGGCATGCAAGCAAATGTAATGTAGCCACATTTTACATCTTGTGTTCATTTTAGTAATAATGGCTAATAGGAAAGCACTTTGGTAACTGTTAGTCTTTTACAAATATCTTGTACAAAAAGCATAAGACCAGATTCCCCAGTGTGTCCCTATCATCAGGAATGTTCTGGAAACATTCCTGTTTAAAATCTACTTTCCCGTCTGTCTTTGTGAAGCCTTTGCCTATAATTTTCCAACATTTCCTGCACTTATGCCAGACAGCCTGTATCTAGTTTCAAAGGGAATCAATCATATTTAAAGTGATTTATGTCACATGGACAGTGTCCAGTGCGATGGATTAGTTCCCTTAAAGCTTCCCATGGGAGTCTCGTGATAAATACCCATTTCATTTTAAGCCAAGGGGTCAAAATGTTTGTCTCTAAGGTTACGGAGGCTGTGTATACCACGTCTAAAGCAAATTATTCACTGTATACTGTGGCATGCAAGTTGACGCACATTGGAATTGTGTGGTCCATTTGAACTCGTCAGCCTTAAAGGGATTATTTTGTACAAGGAGGTTGCTATAGTTATGTCATAAAAGACGTGCATAAGATTACGTTTTTTGTGTGACTGCCATAAACTATGCTACATAAGTCAAAGCAGTAAAATCCATTCAAATGGAAAAGTTGCGTTTGGAGTAAAATATGCAGAAAAAAGGTTTAAGTGACTGTCATAAACAAAAATAAGTAACGGTTTACTGAGACAGGCATGACCGTGTGACCTCATTTTCAAAATTCTTGCAGAAGTCTCAGGTTCAGAGTGACAGCCATTGCATCGCATTCTTCTTTGATACTGTTTTTGGGTAAAGGCAGTTCATCCGACACACGGTTAAAGCCGTGTCCGTGAAGACCATGAATCGGTGTGATGTCAGACCGCGCAGAAACGCAAATTTCAGAGTCCGACAAAGGGGGCAGGAGAGCTACATGCTCACCCCCCCAGTCTCCATCTCCCCGGCGCGGGGTGTCACTTTGCAGAGTAGCCCAGGGTTTGACATGTCTCCCTCTCCAGAGAAATCAGGCCAGGATCAAGCGCATGTTGTTATTTGTGACAATTCCACTCACCGTCAGCCAGATTTTCTTCTGAAGGAGATAAAAGGAGAGCTTGGCAAGTAGTGAGAGTCTTAGAACACTTTTTCTGCCAAGTTGGTTATACCTGGAGAAGTCTTTGCAGACTGCCGATGTAATTTTCTCTCAGGGTCACGGGGTCGGGCACACGGGCAGCAGGGGATTCTGGGGATTATGGCCGCCCTCTGGCACCTCCTTCCTGCAGGGCCACCGAGATCAGCAGCGGCGTCCCAGCAAAGCCCGTACACACTGTGGGGCGCGGGGGGGGGGCGCCCTCACATAGAGACAGTGAGCACAGGCCCTGGTGTGAGCATCCACGGCGGCTTGTGGGGGTGTGAAAAAAATGGCACATCAGGGCCAGGTGGAGCAGGAAGTGATGTGAGCGAGATGTGAGCAGGATCCCTAGGCAAGGAAACATCACCCTGACTCACATCTCGACAGACACGTGGAATGTTCTGATTCAGTCAACTAATTAAAAACAGTTCACTGTTTTACAGACGATAGTTTAACTGTGCATGACACACTGTGTTTCTGGAGATTACATTGTTAAGTGTGCACTATTAAAATGCATTATAAGGTCACTTGTTTGTGTATGAATCAGTATGTTTTAATAAATTGTCTATATACAGTTGATCCAGGATGCACCCTTATACCGCCTGGGATCAGGTTAAAATGTACTTCAGGAGGAAATTCGGATGCATGCAGCAGCAGGAACGTCGCACACAGACAAATATACAAAGTATTTGTATACTTTGTATAAGTAAATGTCGTGTAAGCAAATTAAAAGAGCACACATTACATAAATGTAATATCCTGAAAAAAAGAATATCGTAATACTGCAAAAAATGAATAAACATTTAAAGATAAGGATAATAACGGTGTACAGTACGCGCAATTAGAACAGATAGTGCCGGACTTTTAAAGGAAAGGCTGCAGGTCGCTTTCCTGATCCTGACTTGGATAAATGGCTGGAAAGTGGATGGATGGATATTGCAAACACTGTGTTGTATATATATTTTTGTTTATTTGTTGTCTTGCTGTATGAAACACAATGGGTTCAAGGCTGGGGTTCAGGAAGCACCAGATGCGCTGAAGTGGATATTAGTTCAACACAGGGCACATTACATGGTAATGCAGAGACACCAGTCCAACAGAGCGTGTGCAGAACCTGGAGCACCGCCAGGAAACTCATGCGAACCCACAACTCCACAGTATGCTGCCGACCGGGCCAGCACACTCCACCGCAACATAAAACGCCTCACGATAATAACACTGGTTTCTTCCTGGGGAAGAATCTGCCAGAGGCCTTTGAAAACCCATCAGCTGCTCTTTGATGCTTGGATATTGTTTTTATTTTTGTTATAAAATTCCAGCCACACGGGAGGCACAAAACGACGCCTATGACATTGACTTGTGTAGAATGCTTCCTCATGGCAGATGGTCTTTCCTGTTTTTTTGCCGGGAAAAAAAATGAGGTCAGAGTGCACTTCATATTGTTTTCCCAAAGGATCCGTCATTCCGGCTTGCTCCTACTGCTGTCGCATGATAATCACAGGCTCTGTTTATTGTGCTGCTGGCCGAAGCCTGCTCAGTTCAGTGGCTGATAACGGTGGCTGAGGCCTATCTTGGCGGGCCTAGAGCAGGATATATGCTTATCTGCACTGCTGTGGCTACAGTTTAGCTCAATGACAGCTGTTTTACTTTAGCTGGGCTGATGAACTCCGACAGCTCAGGTGTGAGGAGGCAGTGAAAGACGGTGTCCGTAATGAGAACCTGCAGCTCGACAGACAAACACCATCATATCTCAACTAAAGCTCTTGCCCCCTCTCTCCCCGATGGTGGCCCAGCTGTCAGATGACCTCACATAGCCAGTGGCTGTCATGTGCAGCGCCACTCGCAGGAACACAGGCGCAAAGCAGGGGAACGGAACGGGAATGGCGTTTTGCTGGGGTCACAGATCACAGCCGAGATTTCTTTCTTCGGATAAACATGCATAGAAGAAGAAGAGGTGGATGATGACCATGGCTGTCATACCTGACGCACCTGCTGGTGGCGCCAGTGCTTTGTGGCTCTGGGATGTCAGGGTTCAGATTTTGCCCCCCGGATGTGCGTGCGCGAGGCCTGCATGCTCCTGGCCAGGTCTGTGCGGGTTTTGTCTGGGTCTCCTGGGTACCGGTGGCCTCAACACATCCCGATATAGTGTGATGATTCGCTGGCAGGTCATTCACGGTTTACAACATGCTCTGTTTTCTGGGTGAGTCCCCCAGTTACCCGAATAAGCAGATGGGTAATATGCTGATGTGCACATCACAGTAGGAGCATGTTTGAGTGTGAACTGTTTTAAAAACACCCGATGCAGCCGGATGAACAGGATTCGATGCTGATAATTGACAAGCACACGATAAAGTCAACAGTCATCTTGTCTGTTTACGTCAGGAAAAGAGAGACAAGGCAGCTGTGAGCGCAATTATCATCCTGATGGTCTCACGATTAGGCAGCTGGGACACGTTTCGATGGATCTGGCCGCGACATTCGACAGTGGCGGTGGTCCTCTGGGCCAGGGGGTCTAAATCTACAACCGCGCTTTCCAATTCTGGCCTGTCGACGTAGGGCTTATCTCAGCGTGCAGGAAAGGCCCTGTCCATGCAATGGGCTGTGTGATTGAATCAGGAGCATTCGAGTGGCAACTTTTTGATGAGGTGAAGCCCAAACACCACGATGATCTTGTGCTTTTGGCAAAGAAAACGCGGGAGTCAAAAAATATATATAAATATATATATATGTCCAGGCATAATTGCCCTATTCTCTCTCCAACGGTCCTGGTGGGATGATAAATGTGTCCTAATTTCTAAGGTTTTTATTACTTATAATTCAGAACAGGAAATTATGAGTAAAAATGACACTATATGATATATATGCACATAAGTGTTTCAGAATCTGGACAAACATCTAGGATATATACATGCATTTTTATCTTGTTAAGTATTCCTAAATATGCATCTTGGGTAAAACACTTGGCTCCCACTTATTTATTTGTTGGTTTGTTTATCTTATTTTGCTGTTAATATACCGGATTGAAGACCCATCAGGGGCTTGAGGACACAGAAGTCTGCAACAGAACAAATTAATAGTGACATGGAAAATTATTAAAGGAAATTGAGATTCATTTATACACGCTGGTTGTAAGCGCCGGGCAAATCAGCAAAACTGTCAGGCAGAGGTCGTGCCTGGAACGCCCGCGCACGCATCTCCGGCCAAGTTCACCATCGCTTCTTCTCTAACTTCCCCGTGATGCATTATTCTCCATATGACCGGTCCACAGCAATTTCTCCCCATGCAAAAGCAATACATCAGCTGTTTTAGGAAGAGCTGTCAGGACCTGCTCTCATGGGTTTCGCGAGAAAGTCAATACGCCTAGGATGGAATTACAGCTCCCTGTCAAAACACGGAAGAGACCCCCTCGTCGGTGGCAAGGGCCAAATCAATTGAGCACAGTTTCCGTGACAGTGTCTGAGGCACGGGGTCCACGGAAACGTGTCACATGATGTGGCCTTTCAACTGCAGTGGATATGAATCTGCAGGGCTGTTTTGCGTGCTGTGAGGTAATGAAGTGCTTCCAGAGTTTTCCCCGGTTGTCATGAACCATCTTTGGGGCTTTTGTTTGGTTCCCTTTAGCGTATACAAGAAATGATCAAAGTGTTTGATGTTTGGCTGCTATTTCATCAAAATTAGAAATCTTGGAAATTTCAATGGGGAAATTCTAAATCTCATTGAAAACACTGTGCTAATGTTGAGCCTGATCTGATATAAGCCGTTGATCATCAGCATGTGTGCTTAAAGGGCCCGACTCAGGGTCAGGCCGAGAGGGTTTTGCATTTGTAATGGTCAACGTGTTTAGCAGTTTTTGTCTTTGACACACAGAATCATTGCTTATATTTAAGTATGTGCAGTATGAACAGCGCATGTCTCAAAGGGGCGTGTTATATAAAGGAATAAGCTCCACTTTCTGTTTTATTCATTCATCATTAAAAATTCAATTAGCTTCAGTGTTTCATTATGTACAGGTTCAATCACATTAGTGAACCTGGTTGGAAACTAATTGATTTACAGAATGCCGTTTGCTCACTGCTTATACGCAAGCCGATCCTCTATTGTCTTGAGAATAAGGACAAAGTAATTTACTCAAAAAGTTGTTTTCGCATTAGGTTAGAGCAATGAATCTAATTTGAAAGAAGAGGGGCCCCGGACCCTGCGTCTCCCAGGCCTCGTGCTTCCTCTCATTGATACACAAACACACACAGGCACACACACACACGTACACACAGACACACACCCCGATTAGCTACACTGTCTGCCACCGCAACATGGCCCTCCGTCAGCAATCACTGACATCGCACTGCTCAAATAAGATAAACGTCAATTATCTCTGATAGGAGCCACCCCCCTCGTACACTATCACCCCGTTTAAAGACGTTACAAAAAAATCAACATGTCCTCACCAAGGCCCAAGTTCCGTCGCATGTCCAAACACCGTGGCGTGTACTTAATGAATCGCGATTAAGTGCCGCGGATATCGACTTGCTCCGTGGTGAAGGCGCGGTCACGTGACCGTGTCAGATGGGCAAGGGATGGTGCCGTGAGCTGGCGACGCGCTGGTATCCGTTCTCCTCACATGCAGCCTTCCCCCAAGGGCAGGAACTGCGCTGAAATCTACCCGGCGGGAAAGAGCGAGGGACTCGTTAATTAATTAACATCAGGTATGAACCTATGGTGTTACTGCTGTGGCAGTGCCGCTGGGATTCGGATGTCTAATGAGGGAGGTGCTGATAGCTAATATCACAGGATGTCACATTGTTTCTGCCTGTCAATTAATGGCACCCAGGGAGAGTTGATCCGGCCGACGCACGGGCCCATGCGCCCTGATGTACCGCGAGCCCCACGTAGGGGGAGCTGTCCGTCATGCCGGATTTGGCAGGCAGGCCGGGGGGCTTGGGGGGGATGCAGTGTCACGGCCAATCAAGGGGCAGTCAGTCATGATTTGCGAGTGAGGGTCCGAACACGGCACTGCCCCTATTCGCCTCTAACCGGCTCCGCTTGTTTTCTCCGGGGGGGGGGGGGGGGGGGCAGTAAACCATAACAGGCCGTGGTTTGGTTTATTTAAAACCAAACCGGACAACCCCAA
>JAODKC010000043.1:2550445-2566522 GCA_026777985.1 Mormyrops attenuatus
CCCATTAAGCGTGGGCATGACCCGTTTCCACGGAAATATGTGCCTCAGTGTAATAGAAAGGGGTTTACCACTCCATTGAAGAAAGGTGTGTTTGTGTAAATTCCAGAATATCTCATTTAATATTAGAGCCGCACGTAATGATTTGGGAGTGAGTGTGTCAGGATGAAGTGATATTTCCAAATGCCTCGACTGGTGAGAAGGCGGCCGTCGGCATCGGGTCCGAAATGGTGCGTTTATGAGCAAAAACCGTCCCTTTAAACCTCGGCACCTGCAGTTCAGCAAAGTCTTACTGACATTCAGCCTTTAATACCCAGCCACATAAACCTGAAATATTGTTAGCGGCAGTACATAAATGTTTTCAGATTCTAATTTTCATTTGAAGTTTTCAGCTTTTTCTGAAGGAGCAAAGTAAAACTAGTTCAAAAGTTTAAAACACAAGACGACTCGGTAAGCGCTGACCATCTGGTCAGCGTGCCTGGCTGCGGGTCGCAAGATCGAGGGCCTGTGTCTCTACCAGGTTGATAACTCGTCTTATCGACAGCTGACAAAGCATGGTATCAGTGAGGGAACAAATGCCCTCACCGCTAAGCTGCTCGGGAAGCGGCCCTGTGGCCGTATCGACTCGACTTACTGAAGGAGTTCGTCTGTAGCTCCTCTACGCCGTCGACTTAATAACTGTGGTGGAGCGATCGCCTGCATAAATCATCAACACTACACGTTACTTTGGCGTCACCAAAGCAACAAAAGAACAATCGTGATAAATTCGCCACATTCCCACGATCTGTCACTGCCGCACTACTAAAGCCTTCCTGTTGTCAAGGATTGATTTGACCTAACTACAAATGTTATCATCGCTCCTCTAAGCCTCTGAGGTGCCACCAAAAGGAGAAACAAAGCCAAGCTTTTATCAAATTCCTATTTTTATTAAAAATTAGTCCACCCCATTCCCTCTTTCAGCACCGTGCTGGCCGCCATTTTGGGGCTGTGAGGAATGAACTGACAGAAGCTACTCTCTGTGACATGATAAAGACAAAGTCATCTTTGTTTTATTCAGATGTGAAATGCTCAGGTGTCACATGGAAATGATTCAGAGCAAGGCCACTCTCAGTGCCGCTCTCAGTTTGGATATATATCAGCGGTACTATTTCCTACCGAAAATACTTAATGGAGGTGACAGAGGAAAAAATAGGGATTGTGACTAGGGTTGCTGCCTTCGTAGTAATCCGAGATGCAACAATGCAATTCAATACATTTTTTAAACACCGCAAAGATAAATTACGTAAAGAGCCATATAAAAGTCTCAAAAGAAAAGTGAATGTTTAAAAAAAGGGCATTAAGCATTTTAAGGCCTGCCTTGTAGTGTGGGGAATGCACGGACATTGATCTTTCATGGGGATGGATGGTGTCTAAACGTGATGACGGCGCAGAGAAACGGTACCGCTGTGGCTGAGTGAACTTTCACATACGGTGTCGGGAAATGGTATGTAAAGTAACGAACCGGGCCTGAGGAAAGGCCGCAGTGTCTTTCTCCACACGTGCTGACCACCTGTTAAAGCAACTGCAAGCCGTTGCATGCCAGAGCATCTGTAGATGTGATGAGATAGCTTTAAGGTGAATGTGCTCTCTGGCTACCCATAATGCAGTTTCCTCTCACTGCGGTGGCTTTTAGAAGTCACCGGTGAGCCTTCACAGCGTGGTGCCCCTCTGCTCTAAGTGCCATTTTTAATTTCCTTCCGTTTTTTTTTTTTTTTTTTTTTTTTAAATGGTCCTACTTTCCAAGGGTAAGACTTTGTTTTGACAATACAATGTTCATTAAATGTCATTCACGAGTAATGGAGATTCGGATAAGAAGGGTAATTGGGAATTGTGTACAGTACCTTGTAAGAGCCATTTAATTAAATATTGAGTACCCCCAGATGGATGTCTGTGTTGGTGACCCAACCTGCAAGCGGTGTTAATTAAAAATTTTAGGTCCACCTTGGGAATGATGTTTTTTTTTTTCCCCTCTTTCACAAAGATGGTCGTAGATCCCAGTAAAGCCTGGTAAACCAGCATTATACATCCAATATATATACTGAGCTCTAGCTGTTCTTGGTTGTCAGCAAAGCGCTTGACCTGCATGCCTGAGCATACCCTCCTCAGCTGAGCGGAGTCCTGTAAGGGCCGCACTGACACAGCAGTAGATGGTATGGATGAGAAGCTCTTCACTTTCAATGCCCTCATTCTTTTTTCCCCCTCGTCTTCCTCTTGCTCCTTTTGCCCTCCACACTCGGGCTAGTTCTGTATTTGGAGGCAGTACCAAAGTAAAAAAGCCTGACACAAACCCAAAGACACCTGCGTCTGCTCCTCGTGTCAAGGTGCCACAACGGATTGAAGAGGCTTGGAGACTATCACCACCAGCGGTCCAGTAGGAGTGCCTTGGGGTAGACTGCTATGGGGTAGACTGCTATGCCCTTCCAGGGTGGCCCTCTGTGTTTCTCAGGACAGGGCCCAGGCTTACACTAATGCATTTATCGTAGATGTTTGTCCAAAGTACGGGGGTGCAGTGGTGAGACCAGGGTTTGGGTCTCCACCATGGCTCCGTGTGTGTGGAGTTTGCATGTTCTCGCCGTGACATCCTGGGGTTTCCTCTGGGTACTCTGGTACCCCCCCCAATCCAAAAACATGCTGAGGTTAATTGGAGCTATAACATTGTCTAGAGGTGCACCTGTGTGAATGGTTGGGGCCCCATCCTGGGTTGTTCCCTGCCTTGTGCCCATAGGCTCCAGACCCCCCATACAACCCTGAATTGGTTAAGAGGTTACAGAAAACGGATGGATGGATGACTTTGTCCAAGGTGCGGTACAAGTCAGGTTTAGAGAGCAGGATCAGACGGTGTTTCTGGAGCAACTGGTGTTAAGGATCTAGCTCATTTGGGACATCACTGTGCATCTTGCAGGATCTGAACCTTCTAATCAGGGTCACAGAGTCGTAACCTACAGAGCCAGACTCTGTACTTAGTAAGATGAGTGGATGGATGCATCGATGGTTGGTTCAGTAGGATCATTGTGCATTACAAATAATTTGAAGAGATTCTGGGTGTTATAGGGTCTGCATACAAGTGAGCAGAATTTATCAAATGTGACTCAACATGGAAGATGATGGAAGATGAAGTGAATCTTAGCACAGACACAAGTAGCACATATATCATGTGGCTTAACCCTGGTAGGTGGAGTTTCCCTGCAATTTGGTGCCAGTTAAATAATGGATGAGACACACACAGGTATATGAATTTATCTAATGTACCCTAGGAATTAAAATGACCAATGAAGATGGCAGAGATTAATGGGAAGGATTTTGGTCATTTACTTCCCAGGGTTCATGTTTCACAGCAAATGGTGAGAGCAGATTCAAAAACTATGATTACATGCAATTTTAGAGGGGAGTCATAGGTTAATGGCAAATCTGCGATGGCTTTTAATTGGGTTTCTTACTGAGGAAGACCTCAGTCACTTAGCGTAGGTTCCACAAAGATGAGTTACTTCATCATTGTCCAATATATACATCAGAACATTAAGAAAAACTAAATTTGACTCAAGCCCCATACTGGATTTTATTAAATCTTGGAATGATGGGAAAAGTTCATGGCTGGTTCCTACTGCACACCAAGAAGGGAAGTTTGTTGGCTTGCGGGAGAAACGTTTCTCAGTGGCTTCACCTTTCAGACAAAGCTATGCCTCTCTTGGCGAATTATCTCACTAGCAGTCAGATGTCTCCTGTCTCCCGGGACCGACCCCGGCTCTGCCCTGACCGACCCCGGCTCTGCCCTGACCGACCCCGGCTCTGCCGTTCCTTGATGTATGAATCGAGCCCAAATGTGATCCACAAAATGTGTCAGGATAAAAACAGATGTAAGACCGGGGGAGGCAGGGGGAAACAAAACGACGTCGCTTCCGAGATTAATTTCGTTGGCAGGCAAGTGAGTTTCATAAAACCCTGACTGTACAGGATCGTGTGGCTCTGCACAGACAATGCGTGTCGAGTAAATAATACATCACATAAATTCCATCGATTATTCAGGCATTAATATTTCATCGAAAGAAAACAGTGAGATGAGTTTTTGTGTTATTACAGCGGGAGAGAAAACGAAAAAAAAAATGTTGACATCAGGACATTTCATATTTCAGCGTAACTGAAAAGCGGGAGTCTGTCGGGGAGGTGCTTTGGGCGTCGTGCCTTTGCCTCCGGTATTAAATCAGAAAATGGCGTGCAGTTTGTTATGTTACTTCAGTGACTTTAGTGGCGGCAGGTCACAGAGTCGGGGTGGGGGGATGGGGGAGAAGACTATGCCACAGTGTTATGAAAAGGGGGCCCCCATCTGCCCTCGAAGGCAGGATGGAGAGACTCGGAGTCGCTGTCGCTGGAATATTTCTCCGGTGGTGCATCCAGATTAATGCAGTGACACAGCTGTAGGTGGTTATATTTATGATGTGGGGCTGATGATGTGTGCAGCAGTGTGGGATTGGGGGGGGGTGCAGAGCAGGGAGGAGAAGAAGGATGAGGTGAAGGAGAAGGAAGTGGAGGTAGGGGAGGAGGTGAAGAAGGAGGAGAAGGAAGTGGAGGTAGAGGAGGAGGTGAAGAAAGAGGAGAAGGAAGTGGAGGTAGAGGAGGTGAAGAAGGAGAAGGAAATGAGGTAGAGCAGGTGAAGAAGGAGGAGAAGGAAGTGGAGGTGGAGCAGAATGATGAGGGAAAGAAGTGGAGGTGGAGGAGGTGAAGAAGGAGGAAAAGCAAGTGGAGGTGGAGAAGAAGGATGAGGAGAAGGAAGTGGAGGTGGAGGAGGTGAAGAAGGAGGAGAAGGAAGTGGAGGTGGAGGAGGAGAAGAAGGATGAGGAGAAGGAAGTGGAGGTGGAGGTAGAGGAGGAGAAGAAGGATTAGGAGGAGGAGAAGAAGGAGGAGGCCTCAGCCCAAACTGCCATTTTCATGGCACAGGCATTTCCTGTGCCTTTCCAGTTAGGGTGGAGCTGAATCATTTGAGGGTGATGATCATGTGACGCAGTGGTGGAGGTAGAGCAGTTGGGGGCGGGGGGTGCAGTCAGCACCCGTCCTGATTCGCTGGATCTCAATGTAGGACTGACAGTTAGGTGGCAGGTCAAGGTCATCCAGGTCACACTCTCAACAGCTGAGGAAAAAGCAGGTAAGCCGCCGCCCAGGAAGAAAACCAAAGGTTCCTTTTTTCCTGTTAAACATAAGGCGACACACATTCATCGCCACAGTTGGCGAAAGAAAGTTCACGCTACAGGACTTCACAGCTGCGTACAAACGAACAACATTCAGCCATCTGCTCTGGAGGACCTGTTCAGCAATTATATCCCTCAAGTGCACGTCGATTGCTAATCAGAAGCCAACGACGCCACGGATGGAACCTTAAACACGGGCCACAGGCTTGGCAGGGACCTGGCTGCGATGAGAGCACTTTTCATATTAACTCCTATCAATTGAATGTTAATAACGCAAAGACAGACCCGCTTTGTCCTTCTCCCTGTTAGCCGCCTGTGATGTCACTCTAGCTATACATTTTGTCCCTACAGCTGTTAGTGTGAGGTGCAGGTCACACGGCACGCATTTATAAAATGAAGCCTTCCGCGACTGCCGTTATACCTTCAAGTGAGGTTCTTCACATGAATTGTTTCAGAGATATATATATAGTGGCATTAAAAGGCAAAATTTCAAAGAGCGAAAGAGGAGCAGCAGGCACAAGGGGTGATATGGGCTCAGCAAAGAGCCGACCTGGGTTTGTGCCAGATCACACAGCCAGAGCCTGGGCAGGGCCAACAGGGTGGCGATCAATGAGCAAGCAGCCGTAACCACTGTACAGCTCTCACGCTCCGCTCCACCTCTCTCTTCCTATAGGACATTGGCGGAGTCTGCTTCCTTTAATCTGCAATTGTTTCACTGCCATGTTACACACAGCTGGAAGTCTACAGTGTTCCAGTGCAGAGAAACAGGAGGGAACAATAAAAACTGTCAAGAGTATCCATCCATCCATCCATCCATCTTCTGACTGCTTAGGGTCCCATCCTAGGCAGCATAGGACAGAGATAAGGGAACACCCTGGATGGGATGCTGGCAAACTGTCAGGTACCAACACCTCGCCCATTAATGATTCATGTCCGAGATGATAACTTTTAAAGATCTCACCTTAAAGGGAATGTATTGAACAGCGGCCTGGACAATTTAACTCAGAATGATTCTGCACTTTTTTTTAGAAAACTTTTTTTCCCCCAATTTTCATAAAAAAACAAACATGGGACTGATATGTTTTTGTGCAAATGGAGCCTATTTAAAATGAATGAAAGCATTTAAATGTGCTTTATAAATTCCTCCCACAAAGCACAGTCCTGCTCTTGTTCAAAACAAGAAATGAAAGGAGATGAAGCTGAGCTGTCAGAGTCGGCACCGAACTGGCAGGTGCTTCATTCTCAGTCAGAGCAGCACTGCAGGGGTGTAAATGTCTCCGGTCGGCCAGCCTCGCCACACCGCCCTCGCATGATGAGTCTCCCCTCTCCTTATCTGCATCTTTGACAACACCTTACGCCGGCAAACCCCAAGAAGAGGCATTATTAAAACCTCATTTTAAGAGAAAAAGATATACAGTTTCATGAAGGCTCTATGTGTTTGGGAGCAGAACGCAGAAGGAGATTCTGTCAATATAACAATATAATTACATGCGTTTCACATCTCAGAGGAGTGACCAGTACGATACCATTATAGCCTGTATGCTGTAAAACAAAATAACGTCATACAAAGGTTATTTTCAGAAGTGCTAAAGAAAAGAAAAGTGTCCATAATGTAGTTCCACAGGTAAAATGATGAAGGCAATTGCTGTGTGGACCATGAGGAGAAATTATCCATCCAGCTTCTGTAACCACTTATCCTATTTAGGGTCGCAGGGAGTCCAGAGCCTATGGGCACAAGGCAGGGAACAACCCAGAATGGGGGGCCAACCCATCACAGGGCACAAGGCAGGGAACAACCCAGAATGGGGGGCCAACCCATCACAGGGCACAAGGCAGGGAACAAGCCAGGATGGGGCACCAACCCATCACAGGGCATGGAACAACCCGGGATGGGGTGCCAATCCATCACAGGGCACAAGGCAGGGAACAACCCAGGATGGGGCACCAACCCATCACAGGGCACAAGGCAGAGAACAACCCAGGATGGGGCACCAACCCATCACAGGGCACAAGGCAGGGAACAAGCCAGGATGGGGCACCAAGCCATCACAGGGCACACTGGTACACCATTCACTCACACCTACAGGCAATTTTAGTAACTCCAATTAGCCTCAGCCTGTCTTGGACTGTGGGGGGAAACCAGAGAATCTGGAAGAAACCTCACGACGACATGGGGAGAAGAGGCAAACTCCACACACAGAGCTATGGCGAAGTCTCAAAAACACAGGTCCCAGAGATGTGAGGCAACAGTGATAACCGGCACCACCATGCCACCCCAGGAGAATTATTTACTCAATAAATTATGATGATATTTATCTGTTCATGCCCACTAGAGCAATATCTGTTCCAATGAACTGGTGCTTTTTAATCTGAATCCTGACTACATTTGGCAAACAAAAGCATTTTTGCCTTAGCTGCAGAGTAATCTATAATCATCCATCTTGTGTGGTACAGGGTGGCCATGGCGGAGCAGGGAGCAGGCGACAGGGAGCCAGGGACATGCTCGCCGACACGGCGGGCCGATGCAGCGCCTGCCAGGCAGGGACAGCATGTCGGCTAATGTAGCACCAATAAAAACCGCATCGAGAAAACATTAAGGAGAATGCAGGGAGGCTCGCACCCCATCCATCTTCCAGACACCCCCCAGTACAGGGTCGTGGGAATGCTCAAAATGTCATAAAGTCGCACTCTTTTATTGTTGTTACTTCTGACTGAAGAATCTGTCTTTGTCTGGGCGCAATGTATTACTCTTCTGCGCTAGACTTTCGGTGCAGTTTGTCCCATTGCTTTTCCAAATGTCTTGATTTGTTTACTTGCTTACTTACTTGGTTACTTGTTTATTCCCTGTGCTGCTGGTTGGTTATTCCTCTGTTTTAATGCTCTCTATGACATTATTTTGGTAATTTTCTATATTTTACTTTAATGTGCCCAATTTCACCAAAACAGATTCCTTGTACTTGGTCTGAACGTATCCGATTCTGATTCTACATTCTTCTATCCAGGAAAGTGAGCAAAACCTACTAGCTGAACAGCCAGAATATGACTAATGTTCATCTGCTCTAACAATCATGAGCCAGTGATACATTTTCCGGCAAAAATAACAGACACCCCTTGCCCTGTGAAAACCTATGGCTATGTAGTGAAGCACCTTCGCACCAAGATACAGGTTGAGTCTCTCCATCCACTTTGACCCCTGACCTGAAACTTTTCAGAACAGCACGCTGGGCTGATTCGCCGCAGGTTACGTCCGCAGCGGATTTCTTGGTGGATGCCGGAATAGGGCTGGGCGCCGTGTCCGTGAGCCGTGCGGGACGTGTGGGGGGCCCTCGGCGGAGTGGGTAGCCTGGCCTTCGTCTCTCCTTCTCTTTTGTTGCACCGCAGCACCTGCAGTAGCGCAGCTCCCCACCCGCCTCCGGAGCGGTGCTCACACACTGCACATTTCTCCCTCTGCGACCGCAGCTGCATTATTCACCAGGCTAGAACTGAGCCGCATTAATGCCTTCTGCTCTTAAAGTGCCCCACGCCCATTTGTTGTCCTCACCCTGCCTCTTTGACAAGAACTTATTTGTTTACCAGTGAGGAGTCTGAATAATAGACTCCCCCCCACCTCCCAACACCATCCACTCCGCCCCTCCCCCGGTGACAGCGATGCTGGGCTGCAGCATTAGACTCTGCAGTGCACCAAGGCGACAAGGCGACTAATGTGAGAAGGTGTTCGTCTGCCCCGTGTGACGGGGGGCGTGCTCAGCGTGAGGCCCAGCTGCAGCCGGTTTTTGATGTCTCTCACCAGGTGCCGAGACCCGCGTGACCCCTCCGCCGAAGACGGCGTCTTTGTTTCTGATGGAGTCCATGTCGTGCCATGCGACTGCACCACCTGCACCTAGTTATCGGCAGTGACGGAACTGCCACTTGAATTAACCTATCAGATGAAGGCCTGAAACGTGAACCTGAAATCAATACTTTGTGAAAGCTTGCAGTTCCGAGATCCTGAGGACATCTTTAAGAAGAATAACTACCCTTTGAATAATGCCAACAAAAAAAAAATACATATTCTGGGTAAAAATAACCACATGGTTTTCCGACCACCATCTGCGGCATGGAAACTTCCATTCATTTTCGGTAACTGCCTTTCCTTTCCTGGGAAGCGTGGAGGAGGAGGCTGGGTACGCTGGAAAATATGCTGGGCCATTGCGAGGCAGTCATACACATCTGCACCAAGGGGAACCTGGACTTGCCGCTGTGTCTGATGCGCATGCCGGGGGACCCAGGGGAAACCCCGAGAACACGGGGAGGACGTCCAGGGCTGTGGCGGAATTTGGGTCTACAGCACCGAGCGTACAAGGGAACCAAATTACCTGCTGAAGCCCCAGACTGCCTGGTGTGGAAATCTCCGGTTTGAGGTCCATCTGAGCCAAGGGGCCTGATGCTCATAGAGTCACTTGAAAAGATTCATTGGCATGAGTAACCCAATTGGTAGTCATGGGCAGTGAGGGCTTGGATTACTCAGTTTTTCCATCTAACTATCGGCTTGCTCTGAAGAGCAGTGCCCAGGGGCCTTGTGAAGTCACTGACATGGGACAAATTAATGACAGAGTGGACGGCCACCAGAGGGAGTGCCACAGATTTGCGGACTGGATTGTTCCCAAGTCCTGCTGCGCCAGCCAAACACTTGAAATGATCTATGGGAAACAAAAAATGACTTTTCATGGTACTGGGATGGCTGCCCCCCCCCCCATCTGTAGAAGAGATAGGAGCAGGGAACCTCCGTTGTTTGGGAGATTCCTTGTATGCATGGTGTGGTGCTGAAGTTCAGAAGGGTGCTTGACGCTCAACGGCGAGCGGTCGCTCTCCCCCCTATCAACGAAATGCATTTAAAAGCTGCCCCAAAGTCATTTCTAGTGCCCATTAAAATGAGTTATTGCTTCCTGAACATTCCAAACATTCCAAAAATATAGAGAGACATGCACCTGGTTTGCATTATTTTTGGGGAAAAAAACCTGAATGACCAACCAAAACAAAGACTGAGATACAGAAGTGAGACGCATCTCTGTTAGAGGTTTGAACACTTTCTGTGTGAGTTACTTTCTACTCCCAAAGGGCTTGTTTTATATTTTTCATAGTTTCTATTTTAATTGCAAGAAAACTTCGGAATCTTCTTCAACTGGAGGTATAGACCACCTTCTGGGATCAAGGGCCCAATAATTGCAAGTCTAAATTGAATGGCTTTACAGAAAACTGATGAATGCATGTTATTGCAAAATAATCATGAATTTTATGGAAACTGACGTGGTCCTTGTCTTACCGGTAACACTATTTGAATGCGCGGGCATTCAGGGGGAAAAAAAAGTCCGCCCTCCACACAAACACAGTCCTGCTGGGAAATGGTTTCAAAGAAGTGTCATTGTGTAGTTGAGACGTCTTCCTCTGCACTCCTGAAGGCAAGAAGTCAGCCCACTTCCTGAAAGGCAGCAGAATTACAGGTCTATGAACGCTTCGTCTATAAGCTTATTCAGATCAATAGGACTTTTGAAGCTCTCCACATGGACAGATCTGTGTTTCAAAAGAAACTTACAAATATATTCCTTTTAAGGACACAAGTAACACTGCGTGATTACACACCCTTTGTCCTCATTCTCTTCTGTTTTTCCGTTCACCTCATTTAGCAGAGGCACTACTTGTTATTCAGTTACAGTGTTCTTGCGTGCATTTAAAGAAATCCCTGACGCCGGCTGCTGTGCAGAGAAATCGTCCATCCAATGATTCCTTGCTGCACTGTTCGGTTCAGTGCCCTGCCTGTAGTCTGTCGCTTTATCCGTGTTCCAAATTTGCATTCAAGTGGCCCTGACGGAAACCCAGAGAGCACCCAAACGCAGTCCTCCAGACTTGAAAATTTTCACCTCTCCCAGTGGGCAGACTACTCACAAACAGGACATGAAGACAACTTCAGAATTCACCGAAATGGTTTTTTACATTTGATTCCAGTCTGGTAGCAACAATCGACAAAAATAGACCCAGTGACTACAGCGTGTCGTAGCGAGCGGTGAAATGAACTCACACTTATTGTTTGTGCATCGAATTGAAATATAGCAGGACGGTTGAAGGACCGTGACAGCTTATTCACCGGGCCAGGTAAAGACATTCACCGAGTGACTGACAGATCAAGAGGCAGAGGTAGCGATTACACCTGGCATGGCTGGGATCTTTCTCTCAGGGCATTTCTTGTTATTTCCACAGAAAAAACCCTATGACTGGAGATCCATGCCAACTAAGCAGGGCTGGTTTGCAGCTTCTTAGTTTAAGCTAGAAAGACGTCCATCCCAATTTACTGAGCAGTATGCTCACAAGCTTGCAATACGTCATTTTATAAAATACCGAGTTTAATGTCCTCAAACAGGGAAAGAAGACTGCTTTTCATGACTTTTTTATGGTGATTAGATGGTTGGTCTCATTTTTCTTTTACTCAGGTGGATTCGACATCTTTATCAGTGTCCGAGGAAACTGTCTTGGGCCCTGCGGTCGGTATGTTACCGCAGGAAATCTCAGCCGCTTGTAGAAAGGCGATTAGTGGGTGACAACCTCAAAAACGCAGAATGGGGAAATGGACAGGCGGGACGGGGCGTAACTGCACCGAGGACAATGAAGTACTGTCATTTTTATTGCATGACAAAAAAATGCACGGAGCAGAAGTACGATTTAATTTTCCTTCGCTTTCTGTTAATTGATCGACATTTTCCCGGGAGCTGAGAATTCAGTAGCAGGACCCACAAGGTTGAAATTTACTGAATCTTCTGTGGGAGGTAAAGTGGAGACACTTCATCATTATTTTGGAATATCTGAGATAAAGCTTCTGGTGTCAAAGGCTTCCCTGATGTCACTGCCCACGAGAAAACAGAAATCGCCGCTGCAAAGCAGCCTCATAATCTACTGGACTGCCTTTTAAAAAACATTTTCTTCTTTTTATTTATGCCAGGTTTGAAAGCTTTTGTCTTATTCCCAGTGTTTTGTAAGACATAAATGAAATAATAAAATCAGTATTCCATATTCATATAAAATGCTGCCACTGGAAAAATGGAACACGGTTCTCTACATATAATAGGCCTATTTTAATAGAACGAATCACTTTTTGTGTACGTTGGGTCGTCCCACAGTAATAGCAGTGGTTTTATTATATCGCAGCTAGTTACGTGTTTTAAATAGTTACGGTTATTTCCTTACTTGAATCGCGCGTGCTGCAGTCATGCGCCCAAGCCCGCCACCCGACACCCTCCTGCATGGTGCACGGTCCCGGATAAGTAGGTAAATAAGCATTTGAAGCATTGACCTTGGACGCTAAGAGCCCATTTTCCTGCCTGCTAACCTTCATGGAGGCGCCGAGCCTTGGGGTGCCGCAGGCGGAGAGGGCGCTGCCGCTGCTCAGCCCTCTGTGCCCCGGCGTCATTCCGCAGAGGGAGTGGACCCCGGGGACACCGCGGCTGGATGGCGTGCCGGCTGGCGCACGCCCGTGGCGAGACGTGCTCCGCTTCCCAGGTCTGATAAATAGCCGGGCTGACAGGAGTATGGGCTGGGGGCGGGGGGCTCCTAGTCAGGGGCGCTTTGCCGCGGTCAGTCTGCAGTCAGCCTTGCTGATTAATTGATTAATAAGATAAAGTATTTATTTTGATAGGAAGCCTCGTCCCTTAGTGTCGCAGGTGTTAATCAGGGGCTAATGAAACGTTTTCTTTAAGAGCTGCCAGCCTTTGGTGCTCAGGGACGGGGGTCACACAGCCCTCTGATAGATGATAAGGACAGCCGGCTCTGAGAGCCGGTGAGAACATAAAATCAGCTGGATAAAAAAACTGTCGGTACAATTAAGTTTAATTAATTTCCCCACATAAACAAACAAATAAATCCTGCTTCCAGGATGGGCAGTCGAAAAAAAACTGAACAGGAGGTATAAAAACAACGAATGCCGGTGAACTGTAGTCGGTCATAATGCTTTTTGTTTTATTACTTTTTTTCATTTTAAGATATAAAAAAATATGTCTACTGCCGAAAATCAGGAATTTCAAGGGCACAAACGAAGAGATGAATCGACTGAAACTGTCGAATGCTGTGTGGCTTGCCATTTCGCGGGAATCGCGTTGCAGTACCACGATGGCCCGATGGGTGGCGCAAGATGAACAAAGTTTGTACGTGCATAGATTAAAATGAATAAATCACAAAGGGGGAAACAGGGGCCCTTGTGGCTCCTGTCCTCCTCTGTTGTTGTTTTGATGGAATCACCCGTCTTCCATGTCGGAGGTCATGCAGCAGACGCACCCAGGAAAGAGAGTGTAAATGCCTGGATTGTCAACCAGACCACATCCCATTAAGTAATTTGTCAGGGCTGACAAAATGGATGTTATGCCACTGTGCTAATTGCTGCGTTCACTTCAGAGCTGCTACTGTGCACAGCTGTACTGTGATATTGGAGGAGGGATTATGGGCAGTGGGTAAAAGGATCAGCCTGGCCGCACTGGGTAATAAATACAGAAATGGGTAAATAATTTGGGTGGATGGTGCCTCACCGTCTCACATAATGCATTGATGGGCAGCAAGCGTGCTTTTTTGTTTTTTAATCAGGCAAATGTGAAGGCCTCCTCCTTTCTGTCCAGGCGTCAACGACGCTGATTCACTCCAGACCCACAGATGCCGCTACGGGGCCTGACCTTACGTATAGATTATTTAGAGTGCTCGCCTCTGAGCAGGACGGCATGTGTATTTTCACCGGCTATTCGCTAAATATTTCCTCATTACTGTTTCTGCTGAGAAGCCCATTTCAGAACTGAGTCGACAACAATGTCAGCTCCGCATTTAGCTTTGAGGGTTTATGTCCTAGAGCTCATGTGTGATAACTGACCTACGTCACAAATTCTAACGCAATTAGCTGGTTGCTGATGCCAACAAACCGTTTGCCGTGCTGCTCCCCGTGGTAATTCACCTAACCGCGTCTTTGTTCTCTACAGTCTTCATTACTTGGAGCCGCTCTGAATGTTTTAACACATACTGACAAATCCATGCCAGACAGACGTCACCTTTTCCTGTTCAACGTTAGCATTACGTTGTCTTAAACTGTTAGCTGACTAACAGAATAAGGAACGCAGCCTGAATTTGCTAATGTAGAGTTTCTGGATTATGGTTTGATCAAACAACGCCTTATGGCAGTTTTACGCCCTTGCTTGTGTTACGGATCCATGTGCCGCTGTGACGATTAGTGTGCTCGGGGCCTCGGATTGTTTTCGTACCTCCGGGGTGCTCTGGCGTGACTGTGTGACACAGAAGTGGACGTGCCTGCGTGTGCAGGCTGGCAACGGGTCCGGATTTACACTGCTGTGATTCTGTCCTGGCTGCATGTGGCTTACAGGCTTTGAGCTCGGAGTCTGTGACGTGTTTTTGGTGGGAGGGGTCAGCGTCTGCCATTCCGATGGCTGTTATGATTGCTGGAAAAGTTACGGAGAGCCCTGGGAAGGGTGACAGACCTTGACGATGACGTTGTGGGAGTTGAGCCCAGGGGAACACACAGCATGTCTGACCCGCCACGATCCTTCGGTTATGGGCCCCTTTACGATTCAGATAAAGAGCAGGATTTGATGTGGAGATACCCTGAAGAGCTGGAGAAGGTCCTCAGTGAAAGCCCTCAGAGAAAAAAAAAACTGGAGAGATAAAATACTGGATGGGCAAATCACCCAGCGCAATATGACTGTCGATTTATGAGTGAGATCTGTGTACGTTTGAAGTGCATTTATAAATGCATTTTACCAAATGGGTAAACACTGTAAGCCTTCCTGAAGAATGCCTTTTCATCCCCCAAGGAAACATAATGATTTAACATTCATATGCTCATAGCAGTAAACACAGTGTTGTTAGGACTATCAGGTAGATGGTAAGAGGTTTTATTATTTTATTCGTCAGGGCAGAGGGGTAACACTTCATTAAATCTGGAAAACAATATGAAGCTGCTGCCAAAGCCTGCGGACTTCGATCGGCGGCGAGGTGTTGGGGGACATTTGTATTCCGCGACCTTTTCCTGGGTAGCTGGAAAGCCCCGGCAAAGCCTGGCAGATCGACGGAGGCAGAAAGAGGAAGGACAAATGTTTTGTCAGGATAAAACTGTATCAGACCTCCTATGAGAAAGAGAAAGGCACTTAAACCAGCCGCCTATATCTGTGGCCCGCAGAATAGGAACCAGGGTGACGCCGGGTGGGGGGGGGGCAGTCTTGCAGCGCGGGGGCCCTTTAAATGGGTGTTGTCAGAGGGCCGGGCTGGCAGCGGGCACGGGCAAGGCAGCAAGAAATAACGAGAAAATAACAAACGGGAAATGGAGATCAGATTCACATTTTAGGCAAGAAAAGCGTCTGAGAGAACCGAGAAGTCCTGCTGCTATAATGCTGCATGTGGAATTTCATGTTCCATCTTTCCAAGGAGAACGTTTTTATAGAAATATAAAACATTCAATTTGAATATTGTTATATAATTGTGTGCTTATTTATGGGCCTTTTATATGTTGGCGGCGTCGCGCATGTGTTGTTAATTCGCTGGAAGCCGCCCGCGCCGGTGGAAAGCCGGCTCCTGCCGCTCACGCTGCCCTCCCCCGCGGTCACATGACGCCCCAGACACAGCGGGGGCCCCAAAGTGGCCTGCGCTTTCAAAGGCGTCCCAGGAGTGGCGCCTTATTTCAGTTTGAATAAAATAGAGTTGGAGAGCAGAGCTGTTCAATTACGAACTGCCTCTGCTGCCCGTGAATTGCACGTTAACACACTTGGAGAGTGGTGACACCGTGTCGGGCGAGACTCCAGGCTCGGGACATCTCTGGGGGGGTGGGGGAGCCCGGTGGCTGTGATTA
>JAODKC010000043.1:2566622-2582411 GCA_026777985.1 Mormyrops attenuatus
CCCCCCCCCCCCCCCCCCCCCCCCCCCCCCCCCCCCCCCCCCCCCCCCCCCCCCCCCCCCCCCCCCCCCCCCACTAATGATTGCCATGTGCCGTGTTAAAGCCGACGTGTGATAGAGCGACGGTAATTTCGCTAATGCGGCTTCTGAATGGTACAGAGACTCCCACTTGCGTAGTGGGCTTTAAAAGCTACGGGGGGCGGGGGGGGGACATAACGACTTTGTTAGACACCCTCCAGGTAACATGGCCCCATCACAGACTCGCCGAACCACAGAAATATAAGGATTGGCTTGAGAGGTAAAGAAGCTCACTTTAGAGCGGGGGAGTTATTAAAGTGGTAATGTCAGTGGCCAGGTGCTTTATACCAGTGTTTCCCAACCCGGTCCTCCGGGACCCACAGACGGTCCACATTTTTGCTCCCTCCCAGCTCCCTGCCAGACAGTCCACATTTTTGCTCCCTCCCGGCTCCCTGCCAGACAGTCCACATTTTTGCTCCCTCCCAGCTCCCTGTCAGACAGTCCACATTTGTGCTACCTTCCAGCTCCCTGCCAGACAGTCCACATTTTTGCAAAAAACATGAACTGTCTGCGGGTCCCTGAGGACCAAATTGGGAAACACTGGTTTAATCACATACAAAGTGGTGTTTTTTTTAAATGAAATGACATCCACTCATTTAGAAAAGTAACAGTGGATTATAGATATGACTTCATCCATATTCATACATTTCAGAAGAAGAAGAGATTGAGTTCAATGACTTTTACCCATGTGAGTGCAGTACCGCATCTCGCCTGCGGGGCATCAGGAGGTGCGTGACCTTTTCTACACACTCACGCTGGGGAGAGTGTCATCAAAGAGGTAAAAAAAAATCTCCCAGCTGAGGTAGAGAGGGGTCACAGCAAGCTGATCCACACCATCCTGGAGGGGGAGGGGGGCAAACCGAAACCACGGGAACACTCCCTGTCGGTGTGGTCCCCCCAGGCTGAGCCCATGGAGTAGCCACAAAACCGATATACGTGACTTGGCTCGCTCCTGGGCGCCCCCTGAAGGCAGAGTGAGTGCCAGCAAGCTTAGTGTGGGCCGCCAAACTCTGGTGACTGGCTGTGACTGGTGCTCCTCCATGGTTGTCATCCCATACTCGGTGGATCAATCGCACACTCTGACCCCTCTTGTTACATCTTCCTTTGCCATGCTGCTGTTGTGCACTGGGATGACTTTGTGGCAAAATTTAGAACACTGACCATCTGGAACATCTCTTACTCATCGACCGGCTAGATACAAAAATCAGACTTGGCTTGCTGTGCTTTTTATCGAATTACGCTAATTATTTGGATGGATTGAGCTGCATCCTAAGCTGGCACTGATGAACAGCCAGTATTAATGCTCGTACTCCGACTCTCTGCTGAACTGCAGTGTCTTTCTGCTGTAGAAGCCTGCTGTATTATTTATTTCTGAGAGCCACCTGCCTTTAAATAATTCCCCTGTAATTGCATCTACTGTAAGTTTTATTGATGCTGTTGACACTGCTCTTCCTTCAGCACAAAAATTTATAATTGTGCAGACAAATGCGCCTAAAATCTTATCTGAAATGGCATGATAAACCGCTAACATAAAGACAATATTTTTGAGCAAGTAAACAGGGTAAACGCATATTTATGGCAAAAATGTTTCTCCAGCATAAACTCGAGAGCAGAGAAACCATGAATGAGCAAGGCATGCATTTCCAGTGAAAAACAAAACAAAAACAGGCCAAGAATGAATTTTAAAAATACACCATAACTTGTCTCCTTTGAGGGACATAAAAATTTAAGAAAGCCTTCTTTATTCCAACAATCTGTTTTGGAGATGAACTCGCAATCAAATGCATTTTTTTCCTGAAGGACTCCATTATTACAAATTCAAGGCAGTTACCAGCCAAAGGATTTTTTTTGCATCCGAATTATTCTCACCTGAAGTGTCACAGATAGTGTGATAATCTGGTTTTATGAAATTATTTTTATAGCTCTTGGCTGTCAAACGACAAGAGAGACATCCTCATCTCGTTACTGGCTGGCTTCCCAAAAAGAGATGGCACATGTTTCACATTTCATATCATTATATCAGCCGTTACCTGCAAGGCCAAAGATGGCCACTGGGAAAGAATATATATTTCTTTATATTTTTCCTCAACAAACTTCCCACCAAAAAATATTCAACAATGGATTTTCAACTGCCACGTTCCTGCTCTTCCAAAGGTAATAAAATCTTAATCCTGCCTGTCTGCCAGGTACAGTCTGGAAGTAGCACAGCTGACTAATTGGATTGCGAGGCCTCCCCAGGCCCCCCCCAGCAATCACGGCACCTTAAGTGCAGTCAGGCTCTGTGCACACGGTGGAGCGCCGCATTCCAGCTGTGGGCTGCGCCCTCTTGTCCCCTGCTACGGTGTGTCCAAGCCAAGGACACTCTCTGTCCAGGCTGCAGATGGGCCCGCCGTGAGAATTAATGGAAGTGCGCTGGCTTTTTCACCTGCTGCTGGCAGCGCAGGGCCGGTGCTCCCGGGGAGGTCCTCAGCCATGTTGCTGCTGACGTGATGAGGTAAACAAGCGAGGCCCTGCCAGTCAGTGGAGATATCATCAGCCAGAACCCCCAGCTGCCGTACACTTGACATTGAGATGTTTGTGTCATGTGCCCTGAGTTGTCTGCTTTTCGTTTAGGCTTCCTGTCATTGTTCATCATCCTCAGAGCCAGCAGGAACTCACCAAGATGCAGAATGGAACTTCACTTTATGTCAAGCAAGCAACTAATCAATCAATCAACCAAACAGCTAAACAACCAACTAATTAATCAACTAACCAAGCAAGGAAGCAAGCAAGCAACCAACCAACTAACCACTCACTCCCAGCAGTGAGTTAACTTTTACCTAGCAGTCTCCTCCTGTTTTTCTCCTTTTTCCAAAGGCTGGATAAACTAATATAAAGGCTGATAAAGTCTACAGAAACCCAAAGTCTATGTTTCCTTTCTGATTTCATAGTCAGATCTCCAAACAAAAGGAAAGTTGTTCCATAACCTCGCATGGCAAGACGGGCCCGTCCTGTTTTGTCTCTTCCATGTGATTTCAGGCTCCAGATAACACACACTTATCTATATAGTAAACTACCGACTCTAAATTCTTTATCTGAACGTCAGCTGTCTGTCTATGAGTCTTGTTATTGGGATATCTGACAGTGTAGCTGGATTACATTTTTCTTATCATTTCATCAGCGGCTGATTCCCCCAACAAGGCCAGGTGGAGGAGTGAGTCAGGGAGGGAAACAGAAAATCTTGCTTCAGTCATTCGCGTTTTCCCGAAGGCTGCAGGAAGCAGCCAAAATATTAGCGATGCGGCTCAAATGAAAGCCTTTGCTACGAGTCTATTAGTCACAATGCTGAATAGATTAGTTCAGTCATTACTTTATTTTTTTTCCAGAACAAAGGGGAAAAATGCTGAATAAGGAGAAAACACAAGATACAATACAGGGGCCTCCAGTGATTCATTCATAAATAAAATATGTGTTTGATAAATTGTGCATGAATTGATAACAAATCAAATGCATCTTTATGTCCTAAAATCAACGGCAAACCTGTTTTAAAAAGTATTAATTGAATTAATTGGAGTATTAATTGTGTGAGCTTCGTGCTGACTCCCTTGGGGGAGGCATTCTACGAGGCATTCTTCACGACTTCCAGCTGTGGCGGAGAGCAGATGGACGATGCGGCTCGCGCGTATTTAACACGTGTGTGCGACAGCTTGGCTGCCCTCTGGTGGATGGGAGGGCAGCCATGGCCGATGGGGGAGAGCTGTGGACTCTCACCCGCACTTCATCACGCAGACCTCTAGCCCATTTCCTCCAGATGAGCTCTCCGTCACGTCTTTCAAGCACCGAAGTTCATGGCCGCAGACGTGTAACTGATAGCTGCGCCACTAGCAGCGTTTAGCTATGGAATTGACCACATGTGTACCGTATACGTACACGTGTACAAAGAAGAACAGCTCCATTTGTGTGCCAAAGTCAGGAGGGGTATTTACTCGTTCTTTCCATTGCTAAAGGACTGTTTAGGGGAATGCTGTCGTTCCTGGTCTCCATTTCGGGCTGCTGCCTCCTTGCATTTAAACTGTTTTATATCAGAGAGCAGGGAGTTTATGTCTACTTTTTGCGAGACAGTTTTACACAAAGCAACTGTGCACAGCTCATAGCCTGAGCATCCTTCAGCTCTTCTCTGCTGTGACGGAGATCCTCAGAGACTGGGTGTTCATGCCTATTCAGAGCTTTCTTTCCAAAATGAGATGAAAGGTCAAACCTTGGGAGGACGACTGATGGCTTCCATGCATGCCTGAGGATTGATCCTCCCCGCTGGAGCAGTTAGGCAATAACTGCACATCGCCAGATAAACAGAGTTGCTTATTCTGCGCTTTCTGCAGAAACAAACATTGCTTTGTAGATCAAAAGAGAGGATGTGAGGAAAGATGTAAAGGATCAGTCCAGGAAGGGAAAGAATGACAAACGCGGGGACAATAAACATCACATCCTCCATTAAGCAGATAAAAAGTCCGACTGGCGATAGCTTTTCACACACCGTGGTGAAGCTAATTTGCTACCATCTTGCCATCATATCAGCACCTCAACATGCACCTATTTCAGAATCACAGAAACGCTTAACTACTCGAAAACGCTTTTAAAACCCCCCGCATTTTTTGCGTGTGTACTGTCGGCGAGCCTATATCTCTACATAAGTCTATATTCAACTCGGCTAACTGACAGCATGCTAAGAGAACGACCTGATAAAGATAAACCTTCTACTCAGGAAAATTTTGCGCATCATTAAACACGGCAAACATATTAGCTTGCATAGGATGGAACAGAATCCCTAAAGAGACTAAACTAAATCAAATCCACTGCAGTGAGGTACAGAAGCTAGCCAGCCCATGGAACATCAATAGGGATGAGGAATTCACATTACGGTGTGAGAATAACTAAATAGAGGCGTGCCCCTATGAATACCAAATTAGCATATCTGAATTGCTTATGGAGGGACTCTGTTCCCGTTCACACGGAATGTGGAGCGGCCGCGAACCCCTCCTCTTCTTCCCACGGTTCTGCAGCGAGCAAACGCATGCGAGCCGCTTGACGTTAATTATTTTCTACGTGGGGCACCGCCAGGACTCGAGATGAGCCACACGTAGAGGAGCGCGATCAGTTCCCATTTCATCGGTGATCATTAATTGCCCAGTTTTTTTTTTTGGAACTTCCCAGTGACGCGAGTCACCAGCAGTTCGCTTTAAACTCTCCCCTTTACAATATGCTTGTATGCTTTCGCAGCGCAATTAGACTGAAAATGACTATAAATATACATCTATATACATATGATTTGAGTACTGGAAATCAGAGGGTAGCTGTGAATCAAACAATTCTTTTATGAAGAAGCGCAGAGACAGTGGTAGCTAATTCTTTAGCTGCCCAGCTCACAAATTTTTATGTTGCTGCGATTTGGTCCTTCAATACGAACCAGCTGTGTCATGACCCCCCAACACTCGCAGCAAAATGCAGACGTCTGGGTTGCTGTGAAAAAAAATGCAGTAATATAAAATATATATTCATCTGAAGTGAGACATGCATGTTTAATAGACAGGATCATATACGCATTTCCCCTGATCTTTTTCAGATGGCTGCCGAAAGCATCATTTTAATTCCACAGCACTGGGGGGCGCTGGGGAGGTGGAGGGGGTGAGAGGGGGGGTCTGTTTAAAGCCAGCTGCCTGAAAAGACAGCAGTGTAAACCCCTGCAGGAAGAGCCTTTGAACCCCGCTCTTCTAACATATGGCACTTCACGTTTGTTCTGTGGAGGACCTGCAGACGGGAGCTCCGACAACAACCATCTTCAGCCAGAAGGGTGCCCTGCGTCTCCAGGCCCAGATTTGGGGCCGAATGGGCGGACGCAGAGTCGGCTGGCCTTGGAGGGGAGGTACAGGCCTGTCATACTCCCGGGGATGAGATTCCTCTGACCTGCATCCCAGGTGCACTGTCCTGAAAGCAAATTAAACCTCAAGTTGGGGACCCAGCTGGAAATAGATTCCTTGGCTGTGTTTGGTTTCACAGGGTAATAAAGGCAATGCAGTGAGAGACTGTGGACTTTTAATTTTGGCGCGGCTTTCCGTAAACATGTATTGTTCCTATACCTGGCTGGTTGTTCATCCACTTTGTTTTTCTGCTTGTTCCCTTTTCAACCTTTTTCTGGTACCTGGGCTGAGGTATGACAGCCAGCGGGACCTGTTTGTGATGCAGAGGATGAGGGCAAGAATCCCAAAGCTTAGATTTCTCATTGAAGGAAAAAAAAGAGAAAGAATGCTTTGTTTTCAAACTATAATTTATCGAGAAGATCATTCAGGCAGAATAAGCTGGGCCTGAATGAAAACAATGCATCACGAATACTGTTGTGTTTATGACGGTAGGCCTGGCAGAGTACAAAAGAGTAGCGATAAGCGACCCAAGCGGGCTGCGTTTTTCCGGAACGTCTGCCATTGAATTTGTGGATGTGTATGCATATCTCCGCCCAGTCGCAGGTGGGACGCCGATGACACCGGTGTCACATCACTGATTGACACAGATCGTTTGTCGTGGCAGATGCTGCTGAGTGGTCAGGCTCGCGTCCGTGCTGGGTGAGTGTTCTTTGAATGCCCCACCCCACGGGCTCCCATCTTATTCAATTAACAGACTTTAGTTCAAAGGCCAGCCTGGGTCTGTGTTTTGGCTCAATGCCCAGCAGTGCAAAAACACAACCCCAAAAACACCCTGAACAGTTTAAACAAATTTCTTCACATTTCATCCTTAAATATATACAGCTTTTCATAATCCTTTATGGTTCTTGGAAGACTCACGACAGATACCTATCAAACAGTCCTTTTGGTTTTTGAGTTCTTTGTTTTTTTCTAGGTCTTGGTAACTTTTCAAACGGCATGAATTGTTTCAAAGCTCCCATACTGAGTGCAGAGCTTGTGCAACGTTCTGGGAATATCTCCATCTGCGTGGGGAACACAGCTATGTGACAACACCGAACAGATTTATTTACAAAGTCTTCCCTCTTCAAGGTTAGACGGAGACAGGGTGTAGATGGGTTGACCTGATACGCATGAGAGCTCTCAGCTTCGTTCATGAAAGACAAGAAAGACGCAGGTGAGACTAAGGCTGATTTTGTCACCAGGCACACTGGGGACCAAATAAATAAGGAACAGGTGGGGATAATTAACAACCAAACCCTTGATTACCTGATTCTCCCTCCCGAGATGGCTGTAGGCTGGGCCACACCCTTGCCCAATCAGGGACACGGATACAGTACTTTGTTTACACAATAAGGACTTTTTTGTTTGTTACGTTTCTCCTGAATTCCTTTTCGTCACCAGCTTTGGCTTATGCGTAAAGGCTAGCTGACACTCCTGCTCAAATTTAGATGGCGTTCTATACAGAAATGTGACATAGCAGTAAAAGACTGTGGGTGGGACAGTGACTCGCACCTCCAGGGCTGTAGGTTTGAATCCCACCTCTGTGCTTTGTGTGTGGAATTTGCATTCTCTCGCCATTTTGTGTAGATTTCCTGTGGTTTTCTCCTGCAGTCCAAAGGATATGTAAATATCAGTAATTATGTTAATTGGTGTCTCTAAGATGCCCACAGGGTGCGGCCGTGTGCTCATGTGCCCAGGGTATACCAAGCCCTGTGCCCCGTGCTGCGTGGGATAGGCTGCAGCCCCCCTGCAATGCTGACTGTGATAAGAGGTTAGAAGATGGATGGAATAAAAGCTCACGCCAAGGGTCGCTGATGACATCTGAGACAGGCTATTTGTTTCACATAGTTCTAGTTTAAACATTTAAAAATGCTGCCTAAGAACGACAGATTAATAAATAACTAACGACCGGGTGTAGTGCTACAGGCATTTCAAAGGGACTCAAGGGTAAGGGGAAGGGCAATCGCGTCGCAAGTGAAAAATAATAATAACATAACTCAGCGAAAAACTGATTCACAAGGATTTCCAGAAGACTCCAATGTCAAAGACCGGACTGAGAGACTCGCGCTGGGCGTCTTTAATGTCTCCTTGCTGTGTAATCAAGCACCGTGATAAGTGACGGCTATCCCGAGTCCATCTGGCTGGGCAGGCCGACCATAAACCATATAAATAAAAAATGCCGGCAGCTTCTTTAATTTTGTATCTATTGACCTGGCGGGTTGCAGCCATTTCGGGTGGAAAATCGCGGCAACATCTCGTCCTCGTAAAGCGATGTCTGTCAGATGCTTTAAAAGCATAGATCACTGTCTCAAGCGCCCGGCTCTGGGAGCACGGCGACAGACGGCTGCCGTCAATCTTGGACCAGGCCGGCTCTGCTTCTGACCTGGAGCAGAGACACAATTACTGTTGTGATTGCCAATGAGCACTCCTGGGTCCTGCGCGCCACCGCGGTCCCCCGCTTCCTCTCCGTGAGTGTTAATAAGACTCATCGGTCATGAGGACGGATCGCAGCCTGCCTCCCCACCCGACCCCCTCCTGGCCACTGTTTCACTCGTCTCCCTGTACTGTTTTGTCATTTGCTCATGAATAATCACTTGACCAATCAGCTAGCGGCTTCTCCCCATGCCGACCCACGCCATTATTCCCACAAATAATAACCTGATTGCCCCTCATTTCTGTTCTCCCCCACTTGCCCGTGAATGATCGACCTACCGGTCTGCTGACAGCCAATCCCCATGCTGATTCCTGGCGCTCTTTTAATAATGATTATCTGTCCAATCAGCAGGTGGCTTTTACCTCACTGCTCAGTGCAATTACTTCACGATCCCACGGGCTCCTTGGCCGGTGAGCCGACAGTCCTTCCCATCGCTGCTCCCTGGCATCTGTTTACCGACAACCAGCCAATCAACTAATAGGAATAACTCAAGCCAGAGTCATGGGGCGTCAAGAAGCCGATCCAGTCAAAGGCGGAGATAAAAAATGGCTCCCATCTATGTGTCTGTGTGCTAGTTATCTGTTTTTCTTTTCTGTATCGCTATTGATAAAAGTTTTAACTGGGACAGCGTGTTCCACGCCCTCCCAACGGAAGGCTAAACTTGTTTGTGTGCCAGCAAAGAGCTTCCCTAACTGTAGCATCCTCATTAAAGTCAAACCTTCATCTGACACCGAGATAAATTATCTCTGTATCACTCGGCACTCTAGCCATTAGGTCCGGGCCGCAGTCATCGTGGATGACAAGACTGTAGAATAACTAGTTGGCGCTTTTTCATTTGTTTTTGGCTGCATTTCAAACTAAATGAAAAACAGAGTGGTCTCATTAAACCGCTCTTATAATAAGATGTATCCTTAACGTGGCTTCTTAAATTTCATACAGGTGTGTGCTCATTTGCTTCGGTAAACATATGCATTTGCGACGAGCTTGCCAGCAACACCGACTCCGACGTCACGATATCTCAGGCAGCTGATGGGGCCTCACTTTGATGATAATTATTACCATTTATAGTAATTCTTGCTATAATAACTAGTGGTACAGCGGTGAGTCATTGTGGTGTGTTACAGCACTGGCAGACACTGCAGAAATAGCTCTATGGATTACCCTTTGAGTTGAGGAGGAAAGGTTAATCTACCTCTTTCTTCAAAAGAATTTTTGTTCTTTTCTGCCCGGGCGGCTCGCCGAGCTGGTTTATGGATCCCTAACAGCCGGCGAAGGGCCGTCGCCGCTGGTCCGGGCTTAACATTTCAAAGGAGGCCCAGGACAAAAGAGGTGAAGGCTCCAGGAGGTCCACCAAGCTCCGGCCCACGCCGCTCTCGGTTAAAAGCACATTTACACCGAATCTCTTCATTAGCCAAAGACAGTTGCTGCCATTCCATTGGCTCCCTGAGACGCCGGTCCTCCTTCCTCCGCCTTTTTGAGGGGATTCGCTGGGCAGCTGGTAAGGTAACCCTCCAATCACTGCTCAGGCTCCAGAGAAACACTAGATTATGACCAATGCAAATTAGAGGATTATGGTTTTGTAGTGGAGGAAAGTGAGATTATTAAACATTTCTGAGCCTCAGTGTCCCCAAAGGATGGCAAGAGGGGTGAGTCTGGAGACGGTGCTGTAGATCACTCCCTATATGCCTTTAAAAGGGTATGCTTGGACTTCACCTTAGATGTTTAGCTGAAGTTATGGAAATGTTGTGCAGAAAATGCTGTACCTTGGTTTTGTGTTTTGTCTTTTATCTGTGGCAATGAATCTGAGTATTTATGCCTCACAGACACACATACACACACACATACACACACACATACACACACAGACACGCATGAACACACACACACAGATTAGGCATCTCTGTCTGTCTGGCGACTCCATTCATTTCTATGGGCATAACCTTAATCCCAACATGACGACCTTAACCCCTACCCAGCCCTAACCTTAAGCCCTACACACACCCTTGAGCAAGGCCCATAACCCCCTGAAAATTGCTCCTGGGTGCTGAATAAACAGCTGACCCTGCAATCTGACCCTAAGTTGCACTCTCACCTGGGTGTGTGTGTGTCTTTGTGTGTGTGTGTATTTGTGTGTGTGTGTCTTAAAAAGGACAGCATGACAGGATATGTGAAAACAAACACTACAGCATGCCAGTGTAGCTCTTCTCGGGCAAATAAAGCTTAATTTTGGTCAGATATCCAGTGCAGGGTGGCGGAGGAGGCCAGCCAGCACGTGACTAAAGACTAAGGTGCACCCTGGATGCCAGTCTGTCACTGGGCACAGACACTATGGACAATTAGGAGAAGCCAGTTAACCTAACTGCATGTCTTTGGACTGGAGAACCATACCTGCTTTTTCTATGTGAAGTCCTCCAGGAAGAGGAAATGTTCTCTGTCTCTGCCTGCAGGTGATGTTTCTTGGTCTTGCTTGAAGACAAACATGGATGACAGGGTTGTTACTGTGGTGCGATTCCTCTCACGTGCGCGGTTACCAGTCAAAGAACATCCTTATGCTGGATAGTCATGCAGTAAGGGGGTGCCGGGCTTTGGCTAATGGATGTCACGTGCGGATTGGCTGCCAGGGAACATGTGACAGACTTCTTATGAATGTCCATTTTGCTTCCCTGCCACCCCCCGTATAGTCCTCTATCAAACTACATTCAGAGATTACGCTACATTCTGCACACAGCAGAAATCGGGCCTATGGTTCCTGGAGTCAATTTACAGAACTCTCCTTCTTCTCTGCCACAATCACAGGTGTTATATATACCCGTTATTTATAGCATACCGCACATACCACTGTATAGATTATTTATATTGTATAGATATTTTTCTATTTGTTTATTCCTACACGTGTATAAGAATAATGATGACACTTTATTGATCCCCATGGGGAAATTCTCTGTTCTCCTTCCCCATCTCGCTCTCCATGACACGCAGACACATACATAGGCCAGAGCGAGCTTGGTAGGGAAGCGCAGCCCCCTGCAGCGGCGCCCATGGAGCTGGGGGTTAAGGGCCCGGCTCAAGGGCCCACAAACAAGTGTTTACTCTGCCGAAAACCGGGCTCGAACCAGTGACCTTCTGATCGTAGGTGCAGGGGCATAGCTTAGTAAGCCTGGAAGCAGCAGTTTCTACCACTTTCGCACTATTTTGTCTTCGGATTGGACGCCAAACTGCATTTTTGTTGTTTGAGTACTTTTGTTATCTGAGTACTGAGTACTTGTGTTTAGCCTAGTCTAATCTAATTTGATACCGCTGCTCTTGGGACACACCTCTATGGAATTCGGCCCACTTTGAAGAGACTGGTCCACCCAGCGCCCCACTCTCAGTGTCACCGGAATCACGGCACCTTTCATTTGCGATGGCGTGTCTCGTAGCACCTGTGCCGTATGGCTCCTCAGTGAGGCTGCACTATATCTGCTGCCGTGTGACAAATAGCTCACTTTCCTCCCAGCCTCAAACCTCCAGGGGATAACAGCTCTCTGGGTCTTGTCTCGGGCATTCTAGCACAAGGGGACGTGGTGTTGAGTTAAAGGAGTCGTATGCCTCATAAATGAATCCTTGCATATCTATACGGTAAATGACTGTAAATGGAAGAGTCATTATTTAAACAGACGGCCTAATCTCAAACGTTTTCCCTCATTCCTAGGAGTAATGTGTTGTAGAGGCAGCGATGGCAACAGAAAACACACCAATGCGGAGCACGATGCAGCTTGGCCGACAACGTTTGTGATGAGCAAGGGAGAAGGCGTTGACCTTGCTGTCAAAACCTCACACTTCCTTTTAAACCTCACTGGTGGGTGCATCCGGTATGGCACTATCGAGTATTTCTGCTGTCTCTGCTAAAAAGGAAACGAATCCAGGAGGTCCAGCAAGGTTTGTTCTTTGCTCTGTTTGTGCTTTGAAAAAGCTTAAACTCGTGTGACCTGCCTGGGATTTTTCCAGTTTTGTGTATGCTGTTAGTCTATGCAATACCATTCATCCAGGCTTCTACCAGAGGCGGACATTTCAGGTCCTGAAAGTAAAAATCCAAACCAGGATTTTGTTTCAACCAACCAGTTGAGCACTCCGTGACTGTGACTCTTTATGCTTAACTCTTTGGTTGAATCCTGGTTTGGATTTTTACTTTCTGCACCTGAAATGTCCGTCTCTGCCTTCTACTGGGGGGCCGTGTGTGGCTTGGTGGTTTAGGTCTCTGTATCTGTAATCGGAAGGTCACCAGTTTGAATCCTGTGCTCATAAAGTAGCCCCATCTCCGTTGTGCCCTTGAGCTAGGCCCTTAACCCCCTGAAAATTGCTCCTGGGGTGCTGGATAAAGTTGCACTCTCACACGCACCATTCAGACACCCGTTCCCACCTCTGGACAATTTGGTAACTCCAATCAACCTCCATGCAGGTAGAGCTGATGTGAAGCAACAGGGCTAGTCATGTCCTATTCAATACCTATTTTATATATTTTATTATCAGTACATATATAATCCCCTGGTATAAAATAAAGCAATTCTGTAACAAAATAACCTGGTGAGAGCACCAGACATGTACAGTGCATCCCAGAGCGGTGTTTCCCAATCCGGTCCTCAGGGACCCACAGTCGGTCCATGTTTTTGCTCCCTCCAAGCTCCCTGCCAGACAGGCTGCATTTCTGGAGCTGGGAGGGAGCAAAAATGTGGACTGTCTGTGGGCCCCCAAGGGCTGGATCGGGAATCACTGTCCCAGAGAATGAGGGCTTCAGCTTCTGCTATCAGTGTGTGCGTGACTCGACCCAAACGCTCCACACACTCTGTGAATTTCTGCTTTTATGGTAGGGCTTCACAGCTCCCATCGCTTCACATCACATCACTTCACATCGCTCACATTGCTCACATCACTTCACATCGCTCCCATCGCTTCACATCACTTCACATCGCTTCACATCACTTCACATCACTCCTATGGCTTCACGTCACTTCACATCGCCTCACATAACTTCACATCGCTCGCATTGCTTCACATTGCTCACATCACTCCACATCGCTCACATGGCTTCACATGGCTCACATCGCTGCACATCGCTCACATCGCTCCCATCGCTTCACATCGCTCACCTGCGCCTCAGTACCAGCCCTTGGCTGAAGGAGAATGCGCCATCAAACAGGGGAAAGAGTCAGGTTTGGGGCAGTTAGAATGTCAGAGCCGTCTGACTTCAGGAGATCCCCAGCAGCATTTGTTGTCATCATGTGAACTGAGCCGAATATACTCCACTTTCCCTGTAATTTACGCTTTAAAAAAAGGTCTTTTTGAAAAGGTTCCACCGTGTTTGAGGCCAAATGAGCTGCTTTTAAAGTCATAATGTAATTATGTAATGTAATGTGACTTGATGTTTTTTTCTCTGAAATCTCTCTGCACTGAGCCTTTTAATTATTATTACCCCAGGATGGGCGGAATTGCCATATGCTGTCAATTATCGACTGGTTTCAAATACTTTCAGAGGCCATATTGTATCACTGGTTTGGGTGATTCATATCATACCTGTTCAGGAAGCTGTCCCTGCTGCAGCACGCAGAGCCGTGTGACAGGGGTCAGGACAGGGGACACACTCCACATGTGCTTCATTTTATTTGGGTGTCCTTACGAAGCATTTGGACAGACGACAAGATGTAAGCAAAACAAGCTGCTATTTTGGAACAGACTAAAATGAAATGCAAACGAAAGGGGCGGGAGAGCTGGTGATGTCACAGGGTCGACGTCCAGGTTACTGGGGCGTACACAATAACAATAAAAAAGCAAGAAAAACAGAATACATGAGTGTGCGCCCATTGCAGGGGATGAGAGACAGATGGAATTAATCACCAAGCCAAGCTCCAGTCGCCTGCGCTATCCCTCTCGAGATCTGCCCCCCCCACTCCACTATGCACATTTTCACCTAATAACAAAACAATTTGTAAGGAGCTGAGACAGAGCAGCCCATTTTGTCTTCAGAACAAAACACTATAGGTCTGCGAGGCCGTGACCAGCCGCAGCCATCGCTAAAACAAAACTGAAAACTCATTCATATCCACATTTAAATCTGAAGCTGATGTGTTTGTTCTTTTAAGAACTTCAACACCAGTGAGCCACAAAGGTCACATCTGAACACACACACACACGATGCAAAGACCAAAATGGACGGCTGCTCTCATAAGCATACTGCGACTGCTTACAGTGATGAATGTCTAGCACACGCCATGACACCTAACAGAATTTCCCCTATTACATGGCCTCTCCACTCACAATGATGGGTCTGACCTTTCCATAAGCTCTCCTGCAGCCCAACAAAGGAAATATTTGTCTTGCTCATAGGACGGCTGCACGCCATTGGCTGAGAGCGTCAGCTGATCTGCCCGTGAAACCAAAGCACATGCTAATGGCTGATCTACTCGATAAGAGTGCTGTGGCAATGCGAACATTGACTCTCTCCTGTCAGTCTAAACCAGCAAAATTTTGATGGGGACACAAGGCAGGGGTACACCCTGGATGGGATTGCAGTTCATCACAGGACAAGCACACGCGCGCGCGCACACACACACACACACACACACACATGTTTATTTTCATAACTTTGTGAGGACCTATGAGACAAATCCTAACCCAGCAATGACGACCTTAACCCCTAACCAGCCTTAACCTTTACCATAAGTAACCAAACTAAACACAAATCTTTTAGCATTTTTAGTTTTTTGAATGGAGTCACAGATTCTTATAAAACTGAGTTTCCCCTTGTGGGAACCAAAAAGTGTCCTATAAAGGCCAAAATAACAGGTTTTTATCACATTTTGGGAACATTTGATCACTATGTACACTATACATCACCATACACACACACACGCACACACACACACACACACACACACACGCGCACACACACACAAATCATGCAATACGTGCAATTCAGAGATGCCAATGAACCGCGTGTCTTGGTACTAGAGGAGAAAACTCGATGAGCCGCAGGAAACTTCAGCAGCATGAGGAGAACATGCAAACACCACGCACACGGGGAGAACATGCAAGCAGCAAGCACACGGGGAGAACATGCAAACACCACGCACACGGGGAGAACATGCAAACACTACACACACGGGGAGAACATGCAAACACCACGCACACGGGGAGAACATGCAAACACCACGCACACGGGGAGAACATGCAAGCACCAAGCACACGGGGAGAACATGCAAACACCACGCACACGGGGAGAACATGCAAGCACCAAGCACACGGGGAGAACATGCAAACACCACGCACACGGGGAGAACATGCAAGCACCAAGCACACGGGGAGAACATGCAA
>JAODKC010000043.1:2590223-2610603 GCA_026777985.1 Mormyrops attenuatus
CACCTACGTTATACCCGCTCAGATAAATACGGGCAGTCACTCTGGGCTGCTGAGAACAAGCTCTTAATTGATTGGATACATGGAATTTAAGTAGTTTATTTCATTTTTGGTGACCGGCGGGCTGGCTTGTGTTTAAATCACCAGTGATTAGCTTGAATGGATTATACAAATATTCAAAGGAGGAGAGTAAGAGTGCTGCACGTGTCTTTAAAAAGTCTCAGAGTCTGGGAGTTAAAGCTGTATGCTGTGAAATGAGGTGAGGCCTAGTCAGGCGATTAGTTAGAACATTTTGGTATTTTAGTGTGCAGCTACGCTTCTGTATAATGTAAGGACAAGAAAAATGATTCTGGTACCAATAAGATGGTAAGACGCAGCATGTTTAGCCCTCCTGAGCTGCTGCAAAGCGCTCCTGGCTGCGATGTCCAGCAGAAAGGCTGAGGTCACTCCTCCCCACTGCAACACTGTTAATTAGCCAGTCAGCCCCCAGTAATGACCCTTCGCATGCCAATTACCCTCAAAGCGTTGCACACCCAGAGATCCCGCTTTGTGCGTTTAGGCGACAGCCAGCAGTTATGTCTGATGACAAGTCTGTCTGTAGATCTCGGCGGAAGGTGCCGACACTGAATCTAAAGGCTCGCTGGTAAGTGGCCTGCTGGTAGTGAGTTTGTGTGATGGACCAGCTTCTCTCCCAACCTGCTTCTCTGTTGCTGCCTCCCACCCGGCCCTGTAGGGTGGAACATGGACAGAGAAACACACAGATGGATGGATGGATGACTGGATGGATGGATGGGTGGATGGATGGATGGGTGGGTGACCCAATATAAAATAAGATGAAATTTATTAATCCCACAAAGGGAAATTTTGGTTTTACACCAGCAGTTATAAACAGGACCAGACAGTACACACAACATAAGAGCACAAAGCCACACAGAGCATAGATTTCCCGGGTTCATATGAAACTCTGAATGATAAATGAGATGATGTTTCAGTATGTTTTTTAAATCTCAAATGTTGCAAAAGTTAAGGTGCCAAAATAGGCACTTAAAAGATTCTTTAAAGGCCTTACCGAACACAAAACACGAGCAAAAAACTGCAAAAACTGGTCATGGCACCAAATTTCACAGCAGCAGAAGTATATAGATATTTTTATAAAACCAAAGCAGGACTAGCAGGTGTGCTGTTGATTCCTGGGTATTTTTAGATTTCAGAGCGAGATCCCTGTGATGAACAAAGGCTCCTCAAATATGTCATTCCCAGGCACTGTGTCTAACACAGAGGTCCTGGCAGGAAGCTCGGAGCGGAATATGCCGGAAAGAGTAACCTTGAAAATATCTCCTGCTGTATTAATCCCAGCATTCGACCTGCTTATTTGAAGCTGTGCTTGCTACTGATTACCTTGTCAGGAAGACTTCTGTGCCAAGGCATAGGAGGCGAGGCGTGGACTGTGAATGCTGGGGATGGACCTTCCGGAGTTTTCACTCATCACGCAAATTGCTACCTGTGTCCGGCACAGTCCTACCACCCTGCACTCGAGGGTGGAAGCTTGGCAAACTTTCCTGCAAATGTCCCTGGCTGTTTGCTGTCCATGTCCATTTTTGTTTGTAGTATAATGTTTTTAAAGATGCATGGGGGCACACACACACACACACACACACACACACACACACACACACACACACACACACACACACACACACACACACACACACGGTGCTGGGGGTGGGAACTGAACTTCCAACCCCGGACCCGTGAGGCTTCACTGCTACCCAAAGTGCCGTTGTGCTGTAAATGAAATTTTAAACTGCAGTTTTTCTGGGGATGCTCTGCTTGCATATTCTCCCCGTACCATGTCAGCTTCCTCTCACAGCCCAAAGACATGGAATCAGGCTAACTGGCATCTCTGAATTGCCCTAAAGCACAAACAAACACAGCCTATTTAGCAATGACAGAGCCTTTGATGTAAGCTTCTGCTTATTTTACGTGGTGTGAGGGGTAATTTACACCATGCTGTTTATGTACAGCGGTGGCGGCTGACCCCGAAAGGCCCTCTAATTGCTTGTTTGGGCAGCGTTTGAGACACCCTTCAATAGCTGACAATTGTGTCTGGTATGTTCTCTCTGTGAATGAAGGGATCAATGCCGCACCACAGCTAAAATAAAGCAACTTTGATGGAATAGTTCACTTTTTCTCACTAATGTCACCTTAGCTGACAAAGGCATTGGTAATACTTTAGGTAGGAATAAAACAATATTATCACACAGACGACAGAAACTTGTTTATCATAATTTTTCAAAGAGTTTCTTGAATTCAATTTAATTTCCCACTTGTTTTGTATCTTTCATATTGTTTTCCAATTTTCAGAGCTCCCGTTGCTTTAAATGAGTGATGCCTGCGCTTAATCCTAATCTGGAACCTTCCATGATAAGAAAGCCATTTCTGTGCGCCCCTTGCGGATATTATGCATTCGAGCACCATTTTAGTCCAGACCGAGCCAGAGATGCAGGGGAAGCGTAACGTATGAAGCCTGGAGCAGAGACCGGACCCAGCTTCTGGTCCGCTTCATGTAATGAGCACAGTGTCTGCTGTAAATCACATATTGAGCTTTGACACGGACGTCACTCAGAGCTCCATCTCAGGCAATCAAACGATTTTCCGAATTGGGCTCTTGGGGACCGGGAAGCCGAAGACTGCTCTTGTCTAGATCGCCTCGCACTTATTTAATTAGGATTTAACTCGAGCGTATTCTGTCTAAGTTACATTTCCTTGTGTTCATTACTGGAATCAGTCCCCTACAAGAAAGACAGACTGGTTCATGAGGTTAATCCTTTTTGTCACAAAGATATGAGGAAAAGTGGCTGAATGTAACATCACTTTTATCTGTCGGTTGCCAGTAGGAACAATTACTGCACCTATTATAACATAATTTGGTTAAATACAACGAAAACTTGATGGATGTTATGTTTTTAGCTGAAAAATAAATGAAACACGTGAAGCATTGTTCACGCAAACGAGGTGATCGCCATGCAGATCATTGTATTGATTTAGCATTGACTTGCATTAGCAGAGAAGTGGGAAATCAGATTGCCGGCTTGATTTTTTTGTTAGAAGAAAGTTTTTGGGATATAAACAAAGAGGTACAGCTAGCTATCTTCCCAGCGGTTTCTCTCAAACTTTCTGTGTGCGGCTCAGTGGGTCAGGACACAGTGTCTGTGATCAGAAGGTCGCTGGTTTAAATCCTGTGGTTTGCAGAGTGATTTCATCTTTGGGCCCCTGAGCGAGGCCCCTAACCGCCAATCAGCCCAGGGACTGTCCGACCCTGATTACTCTCAAAAAAAGTATATTGCTTTCGATAAAAGCTTCTGCTAAATAGATGAAACGTTACCTGAAAGCACCTGAGATGGGTGAAGCATGGCTGGCTTCTTTCCGCAGTCGCGTACGGACAAACAGTCTGTGTCGTGAGATTGCCGTATGGCGGAGTCCCTCCGCAGTTTTTGCAGATACTGGGGAATAGACAGGGACATAAGTCGTTCTGTGGGGGTGAGTATACTTTGCCGTAGCCAGGAGGTGGTTGAAATTGCTGATTTCCACATGGAAATGGGTTCAGCCAAATTGGTTTTGATTTGAAGTGAGTTAGTGGGCGTTGAATGGGGTGTGGGGCACTGTCAGTATTTGTTTTGACAGGATACCCTGCAAGAAACACTCATGGTTATATGTCTGTCTATCTCTCCGTGCAGACAAAGCGTTTTTTAAATATTACGTATTTATGAGCCAGAAGAAGCTGAAATTGAATGACGGGCCTTTCAGCGTGATGCGGAGTGTCATGCGCCCTTATTTCCTGTTATGTAACTAGTCCTGGGGGTAAAACGTCACACTGAAAGACTAAAAAGCGCCCGGTTACGGATCAGCGTGGCGCTGTCTGTGCATCACGGCAGGCAGCCTGGTACCTCACGTAGGCGAGCGAGGTGCCCCGCCGAGATGGGATTTACTGCACCCGCAAAGGCGGTGACCTCTACCCCCGTCGCATTACATCATCGCTGCGGTTACCGGCACACGCCGACAGCCTGGCGTCCGTCCGGCTCTGCCATCTCTGGCTTATCGGCCATTGTGCTGGATCCGCTGGCTTTGCCCGAGGCTGTCGACGGTGAACTGAAAATGCACTTGAGACCGCGAGACCTCGGGAAAGCCTCACATAGGCAGGGAAAATAGAACAGCGCCGATCCGGGCCTTAATGCAGAGCTGGTGGCGGGTGCCGAGGCGTAGACTTCTTCGGTGTCAGGTCCCAGCATCGCCGTTAAAACGGTGCCGCAGATGTTTGGGGCTGCAGAGGACGTCTGTGAAGAGACAGCTTTATACGTGGCTTAGAAAACGAAAGAACAACGAAACTGCAAACTTATAAAAACGATAATGCTGCAGCTTAAAGCGACATACATGAGAGGGTTTGCATGAGTCACAGCAAAAGGTACACGTTCACAGATGTCCACGGGAGCATTAATCAAAAAAGTTTTTTTCCGAGTTATTTTTTTTTATAGTAAAAGTAAACTTCCCCGGGGCAAGATGACAGTTCTTCATGCCTCGATGGTAAGCCAGATTTGCAAAACATTTCAACTTGAAAATTTGTGGCCTGAAACCTTATCCTGAGCAATCTCTGTCATTCACATCAATCTGACAAGTGGCACTTTGAGATATGCGGCTTATTTCCTCGATTTGCACTATTTCCCAGTCTTCACGCTCATTAAATGGATCCTGATGAATTACAATAGCAAACAAAAGTGAAAGAAATGGCAGCTGACAAGAATGTTTAATGCATGTTCATGACAATTTCGAGATCCAATTATGCTTCATTCAGAAGGCAGCACTGCTGTATATAAAACAGCAAGAAAAACTTCAAAATTCTGTGCAGATAAACCAGTGGAACAATTGGTGGAGCAGTTTAGATATTTTGGGTTCACACGATCTTCAACCAGGACACCGGTTCCTCAACAAATATGCGTCTTGTGCACACAGATGTGTCAGTATAAAGGTTACAGTTGTGCTGCAGTTATTTTCAATAGAGCAGGATGAATACATTTTTATCTACATTTACTCGAAAGGGGAAAATAACAGCCAATCCTCCTGTCAGCGAGGCATCTCCAGGAAAACAGGGCCCTCACTCGAGACTGGAGATAGCGACTCGTTCATCTTTTTAGGACACGGCACAGGGGAATAGTTAATGGCCGGCTGACGGCGATGTGGAGACTCTGGGTTATGGGGATTAACTTCTCTGAGCTGGGAAGCGTGAGGGTACAGTAAGCGTTTTATGTGTGTCCGTATGAGGCTGCGTCAGAAGGGGCTCCTTCTGCAACCTGGTGGAGTACGAAGGTGTAATAAGGGAACAAGGCATCTCAGGGTAGCTGCCGGTTTGTTGTACGGTAGCAGCGCCTTAAACCGGCACCTCCATTACATTCGATTAGACATGCCTCATTCTCAGCGTATTTTCTAAATTTCGTAATTAAGAACGGTAAGAACACGATGGCGGATTCCTGTAAGGATGACTGCAGCCCTATTACAGAGATCCGGTCGACGTAACAATGGGACTCTCCGGGAAACTGGCTGAAGGAGTGCGATTTCTGTCAAACCCCGACACTCACGGCGGCGTGTCACGACGGCGGCGTGCTGGGGCCCGCCGGAACGCGGCGCCCTATTTCTCATGTGTAGGAGACGTGAGGCACTTAGTACAACTTTTAAAGATGATAAATTATTCTCCAAATGATTCCGCGCCAGTTCAAGATCAGCCAAAGCCTCATTGGTATTCCAGGCATCCGCGTGAACTACTTACATGCTTCCCTGCTGCAGGAGATATGAAAGGACGGCGGAGTGAATCACTTCACACAAGACGTCTTCTTATTTAACACAAACGAGGGCAGAGCCGTGTGTGATCTCCCTGCATTCCCTGTGTTAATGGCGTAAGCGCTTAAGCCCCTCCACCGTGGTGAGCACTGGCTTTTTGTCTCCGAGCGCCTCACACGTCGGCCGGACCCGAAGATCCCTCCCCCCTCCCCTCCCAGGAATCCCCAGTGCCGGCAGTGGGGTGGGGGCTGTGCACGGTTTGTGAGAAAAGGGCTGGGGCCAATCAGAGCGTGACTAGGTGTACCGGAGTTACCTGGGGTGCAGCGTGAGGTGCCCCGTGACCCGCCCCCGCCACATCCCTCCGTCCCCCAGGCGATCTCCGTCTGTGTACGCTGCCCGTCCCCTGGCTCCTCACTGGGAGCTGTAACCGCTGGCTGATTGTCTCTGTCTCACTACTCTCACTAGTCTTTTTAAGCGATGCCACGGAAAGTTAATGAAAAAAGAACACCTCCATTTCTTTAAAGAGGGAGGAGGAAAAAGGCTTGAGGCTTTCAGCTCTTAGATGCAGATGGCAGTTTCAGGTCACCGTTAAGTCCCGGCTTTCGTCGGGTGAAACTTTTGGCCCTTTGAAATATTTTGTGAAAGACAACGTAAAAGACGAAAGGTTATCCTCGTGTCTCCGCTCCCGGGGAACTGTGTCGGGGCAGTTAACAGTACGGTCTGTATAAATACGCCCTGTCTGGCCAGCTTGGAGTGGGCGCGCGATGTGTCACCTGGAATTGCTGGGAACATCTCCAAAGGGATGTGAGATTGTACTGCACAGGGATGCTGCAGTCACACATCAGATTACAATCTGTGATGGATAAGCCTGAAGAGATCTGCTTCTTTACGTTAAATAAAAAGAATACTGGATTGAATAACTGTCCCCCTCCCCCTAAACACGTAGGCACCCGGCCTCATTATACGCAATCATGTAATGCTGTGATCTAGCCTCAAGGAACAGTGAAATTAAAATACAGTTATATATACAGTATAGTTTCCGTGTATTTGTCTAATTAGTGACGGCGACAGGAACCAGGAGCTCTGAGATTATTTTTTTTGTCATCCCTGGAGGAGAATCCTCCATTCGTAGATGGTACTGCAGTATCACAAGGTAATCAGTGTAAAAGTAGTAGGTTCTACCTGCCACCGCAGCGATAGCTTAATACCGAGACTGTCTGACTGTCTGACTTGAAGTGCAGTCAGTGAATATTATACCCTCACATTCCTCCTGGGACAGAAGCACTCGCAGTTTTACATGATGGATGGAATCCTTTACAGTAAAAGCAGAACTCCCAATATCTACCCCCCCCCCCCCCAACTTTTTCATGGTCATTTATTTGAAGGACACGTTTTCTAAGGAAAACATTGCACTGGATGAAGGTAATGGACCCTGAATGCAGAACGTTCTAGCAGATTGGGTCTCTCGCTCTGGAACGTGGCAGGCTTTGATTATGGAGGTGACAGTCTGCAGGAATCACCGTGATTGTTTCCGTTGATGTAGGAGTGACCGGAACGCCGGCGAGATGAATGGCTTCCCATGATGCCTTGCGGGTGGCTTTCTGATGCTCACGCTGATAGTGGTTTCCCCTTGAGGGAGACCTTGTGGTGTCACCGACAGTCCCACTTACGCGCCAGCGCCGGGCGCTCGTCCACGGGTGATAAGCAGTGACGTCGGCGCGTGACTCTTTGTTGTGAGAATGGCCGGCTGCTTTGTTTCTGCTTTTAAGGTATGCCAGCAATCACGGTTTAAAAGGGGAATCTCCCAGAGCAGCTTTCTGAGACAGACCAGCCGAGAGCAGAGATTCTCTGCACGTTCGTCTGAAGGCGATCGAGAAAAACGAAAACCTTTTTGTCAAAACATCTGATGACTTGATAATGAAGGAGTAACCAACTGCTAAAAGGAACAGGTTTGAAGAAAACTGTAAAATGAAAGACAAATTAAGAGCATTGACTGTTTACCACAGTGTTCTCTCTTCATAGATAGTATTTTTTTCCATTTTTTGATTTTGTGGACATTCAAAATTACGCTGGGTGAAATATTTAGGTTATTTTTAAAAAGTTTACTTCTCCCGATCTGATGGCAGAAAGAAAAGCCCTCAGCAATCTGACATTTGAAGGTGAATTTGTCTATTATTAGCTGGCAAGGAACTTTATTGGATGTACACCTCCATGCTGCTCTATTGGATTCGACTCCAGAAGAGCTAAATGGGGCTGATTTGATTCCATCCACTGTATGCAGCACCGGAGCAGCAGAGGACGGCGATTCATTAGCTGTAGGCAGGTCGCGCGCGTCCTTACAGCCGCGTGGGCGTCGTTTACGATCTCTGGTTTCTGATTTTGGCTGCGTTTGCCTTAACCCAACGCAGCCTTAACTACTTGACCTCTCAGAGCAAAATGAACAGACTGATTTGATCGGATAGCCTGCATTAGGGAATGTGTGGGATAATTTGGAATAAGGAGAATATTACTTTTAAAACCATTAAATAAAAAGCAAGTGTTGTATGAAGGGGCGTGAGAGGGGCACGGATTCCCTGGCAGATTCAGGGGGCCCAGCACTTCACAGGGGCCACGGAATGTGAAAAATAATAATGTATATGTCAGTTTGGGGGCGCAAGGTGACATTTTGACAGGGGGCCCAGAATTTCGTGATATGCCCAGGATTGTATGTATGTGTGTTTCCCTTGAGGGTGAGATAGTCTCCTTTCTTTACAAGGAAACGTCCTTCCTTATGTCTTACCCAAAGATACAGGCCGCCCAGTCTGACAGATCTACTTTCATTTAGAGTCCACTTCAAAAACCAATGCATAGTCAACACACTACCAGAGATGGGGTCAAGCACACCTGCCGCTTCTTTCATTACCATAAATGTCAGTGGTCTTCTACTTCGATAGTTTTTTTTATTATACTGCCAGAAATGTCAGATGTATTTATGACAGTCATAACAAAGGGTGATTGCCCAACAAAGATGACTAGCCCTACAAGTATCGGATGCGGATGTCTTTGATGCGGTTTTCTTTGTGTGTGATGTGTGTTTTTGAACTCCGGCGACACGCGACGCCTCGAAACTCAGCTCCTATGTCTCTTTGCTCGCTGACGGAACAGAATTAAAGAAGAACACAATGAACGGCAGAAACAATGTGACAATACGATTCCTTGCCATTATCGACTGGAGCGTAGTGTGAGTGACAGCAATCTGTGAGATCCTTCTGCTTTCCAAATGAGCTTGATGCGTGAAATACTAAGTGGTACTTCTCATTCTTCTGGAAGTGTTCAACAACGTAAAAAAAATTATAGCAAAGAGAAGAGACAAGTGCACTAGAGAAAACGGATGGCCACCAACGAGGTGGACGGACTCGATCAACAACGGACATGCCACCAAGAAACTGGGAGACCCAGACCGAACAGGAGGATCGTGTAACCATACAGTTACCCGGCACTGACCTCATCTTCACAACACCTGACGATAACACCAGCAAAGTGTAATAAGTTCACCCACATAAATCCCTTAATTGGTTTCCCGCAGAAAGAATGGTATCATCAGATGGTCATATATAAATGCAAACAATATCTACAGCAAGGCTGCATGCAGGCAGTGAGAGGGACAAAGAGAGAGTTACCTTGTGCCCCAGTGCTATGTAAGCCGTTACTGCCTAACAGGGGCACACACCACTGTGCATAATGATAAGCTCGGATGCAGGAATTCAGTTTGTTCTTGACACTCCGTTGTCGTTCTGCTCACGGTGAAGCCACCCAGCTGCGATCTGCATGTGTGGCCGGGCCAGCTGGCGTGACTGAAGCGTATCAGGGGCGACACCCGCAGTCGTTGGTGGCGGAGCGGAGGTTGATAGAATAACTGTCTCAGACAGAGATGGCTTCCCTTGTCGCACGGCTCACTGACGTGACTGACATTCAGTCCCCCTTTGTGTAAAAAGGGCACAGAAACCATACAACCAGGCAGTGGCATCCCATAATACCCCATGATAATGAAATGTCATAAATCTGAGTCAGTATTTATCAAAGGCGCGGGTTTGAGGTGGTTTGGGCTGGTTTGGGCTGGTTTGGGGTGGACTCTGTATTAAATCTGTTTGGAAGGAAGGGATACCTTTCATGTAATTCATGTAATTTAAACATCTCATTTGCACAGTATATCACACTCGAAACCCAATGCAACACAACCTAAACACACACTGACAATCTGCAGTCCAAAAATAACGAAGCAAATCATTCCAGGTTACGGAGGGTTAAACACGAAACACAGAATGTCTGTACAATCCTGCACATTCTCACACAACCACAAGATACGAGGCCCAAGTCAGTTAATACTGTCACGAAATTCACTGATGAAATCCAAAGCTGCGAATATATGAAAGGGCAATTTAACCTAAACAATACGGCAATCAGACATTATCCCAGCTCTCCGTGAATCGTCAGAGGACAGCGTACCGCATAAACAGTTTCACGTTATTGCATGGCTTTAGCTCCTTGGCTAACTGTTAAAAATATGCCTGTTGCCAAGTAATCGAAACCCTAGGAGATGTAGCAATTGACTGCCCTCTGCTAAATAATTACAACGAGCTGTTAATATCAGTGAAGTAACCTGGGGATCCAGACCGAGAGTAAATTTGTAGCCGACAGAAACAGATTGCTGTGTATGCTACGGGCTTGTCCATGTGTCAAAGGTTTAATGAGCGGTGAGTGTCTTCAGGTCGGCTCATACTGCTGGCTATTTGCTGCTTATGTAGACAGGCTACCATCAATGTCTACGGGAAAAGACACAGCGACCATAGCTTTCTTACACTTCAGCAACAACAAACTAAAACATTTGCTGGTCCTGAAGTGTTGCAGAGTGTTTACAACACCTTTTTTGGCGTTTTTACCAATTCCTGTATGTATATTTGCCAACAAAAAGACATTTGTTTTAAAAGCAAGGCCGAATAGACAGAGCAGGAAATGATCAAACAAAACGTTAATGTGCATATAACAATTGCTTCATGTTTAATTTGACCTTTTTTTTTGGTAGGAGAAAAGCCCAGTGTGAGTGACTGGTGTGTGATTGTGTGTGAGTGAATGGTGTGTGAGTGTGCCCTGTGATGGGTTGGCGCTCCATCCTGGATTGTTCCCTGTCTTCCACCCACAGTCTCCGGGATAGGCTTCGGACCCCCCGTGACCCTGAATAGGACAAGTGGTTACAGAAAATGGATGGAGAAAAGCCTTAAAATCACCCTACCAGAACTGGCTGTCTAATCCTGACTAAAAGGCGCAGTGAACAGGGCCCTCTGATCCTGGATCCTGGGTTGGCAAGCATATCCTGCTATCCTGATCCACTTTCTATTCCGTCTGCGTGACAGGCTCGCTCCCGGTACCACCATCGCCGGATGGCACGGTCCATGACCCAGTCTGAACGGCGATATCCCGAAATGTTTTAACAGCGGAGTCAAAAAAGTCTATCCTTCTGACGCCTGGAAAATATTCAAAGATAATCTACACCCTCCTGGTGAAAACTGGAGTCCCACCTTAACACGTTTGTGGAATATTTTATTGTTATTCTCTTGAGAAGCTTAAAATTGAAACACCCCCCCCCCCCATACTGAGAATGACCACTTCATTGAACATGGTATAAAACATTTAATACGCTTTTCAGCAGAGAGAACTCCCATTTTCAGTACACTTTCAAGACCTGAAAACACTGCAGATATTGTATAGAGAGCCATTAAAAAGAAAGGAACAAAGCATTCTCTGAGAACGAATCAAAAGGCTCATGAATAATGAATTTAAAAACAATACTGTAGCCCTGTCAGGTAGTGGTCATAAAAGCTACTGTGCTGCATCGGTCAGGATTCTGAAGAAACTTTGTAGCTAACTTGCTTAAGCGTGAAATTCCCTGGCTTAATGAAATTCTCTGCTAGCCTTTGGGTAGCGCACGATTCCGGTGCAGGTAATAGTAAAATTAATATGATTATACAGCATGCAAGGCAAAGCATGTTTTTTTTTAGCATAGCTTGATTAGATAAATGCTAAGTGAAAAATTGTCTGCGACATTCGCACCAGCCTTTCAATATTTCTGCGAAATGGGAACATACCCGGGGAACATTGTGCTCCTTCCCTTATTTTCCGATGGCGAAGCGTATATGTAGGTCACGCCGGACTTTAGGTCCTCCATTGTCCTACTCAGGATTTATTTTCACAGTGGCGCTGGATGGCTAACAGGAATGCCGCCAAGATTCATTCTCAATTTCCCATAATGATGCGTCTCTCTACTTTGAGTTGCACCATGCTAATTGGGCTTCTCTGACGATTTGATCGATGCGATCGATCCGGCAGCCAAGCCGATAGCGACGACGGCAACGCCCCCTACGGCGAACATGTCGCTTGCAGGAGCTGCTTCCTCTGATACTTCTTCATTACGGGGGGCTCCCCCCTACAGGCCGCCCCTGCTACACGCGTCACCTTGCCTTGACACCAGTCAGATCTCCTGCGGCCGACCTTCTTGCGAAACCTCGACGGCCCTTAAATATGGCTGGATTTACCACATACCGGCCAAGGTCACTTTTTAATTGTCAAAGACATGAGTTCTGACACGGGGCCAAATCGCTTATTACTCCACGTCTCCAGACACACAGGAAAGCAGCACTTCGGTGCCGTGCCGGTGGGGCCCGGCCAGGTAGGGTAATGAAATAAGTGCTGTTACAGCACAGTAATTACATCTCGGTGCTGATGAACAGCGTGAACTTTGCCAAACTTTTCTGCTTGCGCGTGTTTATACTGCTCATGTTTCTAATGAATATTAATGAAATGAACAATGAACTAATTTTTTCTATACTACAGGCTGTCCTTGAGAGACAAGGTTGTAGTTCATAACAACACCTCTACCTCTAATTAAGACGTTTTTTTTCTTGCATTTGAGGAGACGAAAAATACGCCCATTCTTGAAAAGGGTCAAGGTGTAGCTGAAACAGAGCTAAACGGAGTGTGACGTCCCAGGCAGGCTGAAGACTGCTTGCGTTCTCCACACCTTAATGGGGCATTAGTGTTTCAGGCTGATACTTGCCTCCCTACAAAGCCCCATCCAGTTAAGTGCTCCATGAACTGGAAATGTATTTCTTTCAGCTCTTTTGATAGTGTCTTTGGCAATGTATTTACACATTATCGCGCATGGAAAATGAATTGCAACGGCTCCATCTCCAAATACAGCAAAATAATGAGAAATGTTTCTCCTGTGATTTTTGTGTATATACAAAATTTAAAAAAATGTGCACTAAGTCAGCTACAAAAAGAACTTTATGGGGTATCCATTTTATTTTTTTATTTTTTTTCCCTGAGACACCAGAACCTGATTTAAACAAAGGTGGTCAAAAATATCCTTTGCCATATATCTTTGTGCTCTGAAAAAATGCGCCAGCTAAAGAATTTCAGATGCACGGGTCCCATAAAAGTTCAGCAAACTATGACATAAATCAAAATGTACATTTGTGGAATAAATAGAGACAAGGAGGAACAATGAAAAGCAGAAACGACACGGTCACTCTCACACACCCCAGCCAAGTCCTGCATGCAGTGTGTAATAGGACATAATCGTGAGCAGCTGTTTTAGAATATGAAGCACGAGGCGCTATGAATAATACGTCTCATGTCTTCCAGCATGGTCCCCTTTCTGCATTCATTGCACATGATTCCAATGCATTTATTTAGTCTCTTGTCATATATAAACAAATAGCTATGGCGAATATTCCGAAGACAAAACACATGCATGTATGCTCACATGCACCCGTGTCCAGGTGCATGTACAAACGCACTCATGCATGTCTGAATATGGCCACAGTGGGGTTTTTCTTATGCATGCCTGAAATATGTTTTATATGCACAAGTGAGATCTTGACACACATGCTTCAGACTGACTAGGCAATGTGTGTAGGAGGTGTTAAGATGTGTGCACGGTTTATCCATTTTAAGCATCTCGGTATGTAAGACTAATTTTAGCGGCTGACGCTGTGCTTCAAATGCATCACGCATTTAGAGCCGTGTGTGTAAACTTTCGCTAAGTTTCAAATGTGACCGACTCGTTGTTAATGTCCCAGATGGCGCTTGACGGAAGGTTCAAACCACTTTGTCAGCTGGAGCTCAGCTAATCTACTGGAGATAGCAGCAGTTGTACCTTGGCTACAATATTCCCACAGGAGAGTGTATAAACCCCCGGTGTATAAACGTGCAGATTCCCTTAGAGACGTCTGATGCACATCTGAACTCCATCCATCAAGAGGCTTCGGAATATGAACGCCCCTTGTGAGAAGTGAGGACAGGCCTTATTTTAATGTGATGAACATAGACGGAAATGCATCTCATTAGCATAATTCATAGAGAGAATAAATAGTCTGAAGCATGTGACCAGCATTTTGTTTACCTCCTCAGAAATTGTGGCTAAAAATAACATAATATGATTATGGAAATATTTAGCATTCCTGACAATGGATGTGAGAGTTTTGATGGGCGATTCTTCTCCGCGTATCCTACTATAGAACTGGTAAAGAGGACACGGTAAACGAGAGAATAACACCCATGTTAGGTTCAGGGGTTTCTGTGATCTTTGCTTGAATTTGTGCCGTGTGGCTCCATCCCTCCCCCGTAGGCGCTGTGTGCTGTCCCTGTCACGGTTCACAGCCACCACATGCAGGAAACCCCACAAAAGTCTGACGTCTTCTAATGGTGCAGCACAGGAAATATCAGCATTTTGTTTTTCTCCACAGTCTCCAGGTCCCCAGCCACAGGCCGGATCCCAGTTAACACCCTGTCCCGCTACCGGGCAATGGGAGCTCCCTCCCCCTGCACAACCACTTGGGGAAAACCCAGATTCCTCAGTCCCTGCAGAATAAATTGTTAGATTGTTGCTATGCCTGTTGTCACAAGGGGTTAAGGCATTGCGTGATTTCCTGCAAATGAGGTCGGATCTGAAATTAACATGCAATATTTACTCCTGTGCAATCAACCGCAGTTGATGTGGTCCTTAGGATGCTGAATAGGCTATCAGCAGTCATATATACCGCAGACTCTTAGTGCCATGCAGAACTCGTATAGCCATTCTCTATTCCATTGCCTGCCCACACACTGGGCATTCGAAGGTAGTTATCACATTACAGGATATTACAAAAATAAGGAAACTTTGGAACATATCTCCAAAAAGATTGTTTTCATTTATATTTTATTAATCCATTTTGGTTTGCACAGCTGCGAGAGGATAGACCCCGCATCGCATAAGAATAATTTATGATATTCAGCCAAAGCTCTGTAATACAGTGTGTAATAAGCCTATTGCTAGAGTACTTCCTCCTTGCTTTGAATATGTAGAGATCGACAAAACATGGAGGATTGCCCGTCTGCACTGTGCGGCTCTGTGGTTAATGTTCAGCGGGCCACTGTGCATTACTGTAGTGGGGGTAAGTGAAACAAACGGGGTAAACTCCAGGCTTGTTTTGAACCGATGTGAATGGCCACAGTTTGGTGTGCACAGTTAACCTCAGTCAACCCTGCCACTGTCCAATTCCCTTCATACGTCTCCCAGAGGAAAATTAGAATTGGAATAGAATCTCGTGCTGGCGATGACAGTAAATTGGTGCAGCTCATACATTATCCTTTCTGAAGGTACTGTAGCATCCAGCAGCCTAGTCACATTCAAAAGTGCTACAGCAATTATGTCAACATAAATCCAACCCTTTCAGACTCAGGGAGAGAGAAATAAAGAAAAGTCTGGGAGATTTATTGCGCCATAATATGGATTCTCCGTTTTTTCTCCACTTGTCCCCAGGGAGCACGTAAAGCTGCAATGCTACAAAGTTGCTAGCGAGACTAGCTTGACGTCCTGCGCCGCGGAGACTGATAGCCGCAGCATAAAACACTGGGTCGCAGGAGAAAATGCGCTCAGGATAGAAAACCCGTACACCTTTTAATAAATCGCAGCTCCGAGTTTAGACATCCTAACAATCAATTCTGCTGTGTTTCCTGCCAAGACAAGAACATAAACAAATAAATTATCGTAAAACTATTTAGGGGACTGATTTGATATTTATGATAAAATGATGTGCAATTTTAAACTAATTGCACACTGTTGGTAATGCTTTACTCTTTATATTTAGATAGATAGATAGATAGATAGATAGGCATAAATGTTACCTCTGTGCTGTTATTTAATAGGTTATCACTGTATTACTATGGAAATGGAAGGTACTATGTAAGACAGAGCTTTGCCTACGTTACATGAACTAAAACGAGCAGAGCAGTTACCCGTGTGAGCTGTTAATGGTGCTGTGCTCTGTAATTAGCTTAAATGCAGTCTGCTCCATGCCCATCCCAGCCTGCGTCTGCGTATGCAGGCTTCCTAATCGCAATGCATTATATAAGTGCCTAACGGGTGGAGAGAACCTCTGCTTAAGGCTTCATGCTCGGCCGGGTTTCCCAGAATTCATGCAGTATTTCCACTGTAGTCTATCCTTAACACGAATTCTATAAACCTGTCCATGTTTAAACAACCCAATTACCGCTGCCATAATTGAACCGGGGTTCAATAGTTATGTTAATAGTTATGGGGTTCAATAGTTATGTTAAATTAAATTTTAAATAATTTACATATCTTTCAGCTGTTGATTTTTGTATGTACATCCCTGTGCTTTTTTATAAATTTAATGTGATGCAACGTTACACATATTCCTGGGTGTGTAATATGGATATTCTGCCGCTCTAGACGCAATCCGCTGCAGGACGGATTGGTGTCCAGGTGTTAAAATGAGTTGAGGAACTGACCGCTGGACACTGACTGAATAAGTAAGAGCAAAATACAGATAAATATGGAAGGAAAACCAAGCATCTGCCCTGGAGTATTTCGTCATGGCGACAAACCCCATCACCCCCCCCCCCCCCCCAATCTTTAGAGCTGATCGGACTGCATGAGCAGACCTCAGGAGATGACACTGAGCAGGGTGGATTAGCAGGTTAGCAGGAACAAGGTGCAAATAAATAAATAAAATATACAAGCAGCGTAACAGCTGGATATAATAGTAGTTTCTTCACAAGATGAAGACATTTACTGAAACATCTGGATGGATAGCTTTCCATCAGAACTAAGTGGAGAAACTGCGGTGGAAGAGTTGGTGAAGGATGCAGCTGATATTAATAGGCAGTTATATTTGACAATTTCGTAGAAACCTCTGAGTGGACACAGTGGTGCAAGAATGCTCTATTAGGGCTTGATGAATGGACATGTCCATTGTTGTCCCTGAATGGAAGGCCTTCCAGAGGTTATATAACGACACGGGACACATGTTCCCCGTCCTTCAGAATGTATTTGAAGGTTGGTCTGATGTGGGGTGACACATGGACGTTGCATAAAGCAGCAGTTGCTCTCAGCCGGGAGGAGTGTTTCCCAGGATGACGGCAGCAGAACCTGCAGACCGCTTCCTGTCACCAAGTGGCTGGGAGGACAGGAAGAGGCCAAACATGAGACGGACTCACCCATTTGGAAGGAAACTCCTAATGGATCATTTTCTCCTTTGACTCGGTTCCAATTCCTGTCCCACTTTAGCTGTGAACAGAGCGCCGACATGCATCTCACACTGAAAGCTGCCTTGAAGTCTCCTTCCTGCAAAAATAGGCAAACGGCATCAAAAGGGCAATTTTGATATTTTGATGACCTATGTCTAATTAATGTGTCTCTGCATATTTTCTTTTCCTGAACGCCTGAATGCAGCTTCCCTGCTTCCTTTTTAAATGCTAAATGCCTAATTATGTTCTCCAGCATTCTGTCAGGTACTTAATTGCTTCAGCCATGTGCAATTTATCGCTGGAAGGGTAGATGGTAGAAGGTGTATAAATAATTGAATACCTGTAAATTAAGAGAAGACACAGTACACTGAGGGGAACAAAACAGTTTGCTTCTCGCAAGCCTCGATGTTTACAATGCCCACCATAAAGATAACGATCTGTGAGAAACGGGTGAAATTTATACCTTTGATGGCAAGCTAGTATCGTTCCTTTCACTCGTGCAACCAAAGCCGCGGCGTAGCGGCGCTTGATCAGGCTGACAAACACAAACGCACATATATAGGGAGGCCCGGCCTTAAAAACCAGGGATGAGAGCATGAGCTGAGCTGAGCTGATGCAAGCGGAGGGTTTTCATGCAGGAACAAAGGTTCTTTCTGCTTGTCTGTGCGGCACACGGCGGGCAGTAAGACTGGCCATCGCTGTGTTGTTGGATTTCCGGAAAAAGGGAGCTGGGAATTTTTGTAGGATAATGGCAACAGACACTTGACAGCTCTCTCTAAAAATACTTTCATGGACAAAGTAGTTGCTAAATATTTATATAAAAATATTTAAAATATTTGAAAGTTAATATTTCACACTAGTCTGAATATGTGTTTCATTCACAATATGGTAAGATAACTAGTCGACCGCCAATACTAGTATGACTACTACTACTACTACTCAGAGATAGATCAGAGGCTGGGTCACAGTGTCAAACTTCTTCTTGAGTGGGGAGCATCGAGGATATATGAAGTCCGATGAAATTAAGGAATCATACTTACCATACATATATGTGTACTTACTTATGAACGTATCCTGTCCACATATCCCGTGGACTTAAGTGAGTTTTGGAAATTCGCTCATTTTCTAATGAAAATATAATATCGGTTGTTTATCATATATTAATTCTATTTGGTTCGTATAAAACTGGGCATTGAAGTACATATTTAAGCACATATTGAAATCAAAACAAGAATGTTACAATCTTATTTATCTGTTTATCCCTGATGACTGGCCAATAACATCTTCTTCACCCTATTACGTTATGTAAATATAGCACAGGAAAATTAGCTTCATCTGCATCTAAAGAAGATAACTAAAGTCTGATTTTAAGAAAGGCAATATCCGCAGTGCTACTAGAATTACAATGAACCCCCAGAAAATGCACCGTTAATAAAGTTTTTAAACTGTAATTTTCCCTTAGAAATAATAAAGAACCCAAGAGACGTTCTCTGCTCCTTGTTCAATAGGGAATTTGTTGCATAGTATTTATTGTGTATTTCAAAATACATTCAAATATATTCATCCCAGGGCACAATTTTGCAGCTATGTGGAATCAGGAAGTCTGTCTAATTAATGCAGATTTCTTGTAACGAAAGCAGATTTGCCAGAAAGTTGAAAAAGTCAACTAATCTCTGAAACAATCAGCTTTGCTTAAGGGTATGCGTGTAGGATGTAAGAAACAAGCTGTGAAATACATCTCTGGGCTTATAGAAATGTTTTTTACCACTTAGTGAATCTCTCTGAAATCTTCTCTTGTTAATGAGAACTGTCCGCCAATAATGTAGAACGTAAATGCAGAAGGATGATAGTGAAACATAGAGAAGGTCATATAAGCTGACGCTCTTCTGATGAGAGTAATGGTGATCTGAGGCCTGGCCAGTGAGGGACAGGGCAGTGTTCATCCTAAATGCGAGGGCTGTCCATTTCAGGGCAGACAGAGATATACTCTTTGGTATAGTTACTGCCTGCACACACTGGCCTGGCTTCACGTGAACCTCAGGCCTTTGTGCTGCGGCTGGGAAATTGAAGTATTTTTTATTTTATTGGGGGGGACAAACATCCTCGAAAACACAGAGAAGTGACAGGGAGTCAGAGACGAGCCTGTCGAGATGGAAGTGACAATGGCAGCATGCTGTCCCCCCACAAAGGGAACAGGGACGTGTCATTCATTTCTGCCAACTTCAGCTTCTCATTTTCAGTTCAGTGGGCAAGCTACTCGTCTCTAATTGAGTTCCCCTTGGCATGCTGGGTGCTGTCCTTTTTCTGTGAGTTCCTCCTCTCTCCTCTGGCCCCCCCCGAGAGCCAAGGACAGCGAAGGCGAGATAAAGATACCCCAAAAATGTTGCAGCGGCCAAAGTCCCGTTTCACACGTAGTCCTACTTGACAACTGGCTCACAAACACAACACTCAAACTGGGGGTGTCGAGTGGGCCTTTTATTGCAGACTTTAGCTTTTATCTCTTGTTTTTCTTTACAGTTCCCTCAGTGGAAAGGAATTACGAGTGGAAAAAAGACTCCTGATGCCTGGATTACGCTGTTTAGATTTTAATTCCGCGTCTGAAGCAACAGGGTAGTTAAAAGATTAGAGTTGGAGAAATGGTTTTGCCGGCCGTGGTTCGCGTCTTACCTTTACATGCACATGTTGTTTATTTACAGAAATCCTGCAACGACAAAGTATACCTGAACGAGTGCGGACGCTTTCCTGGCTGTGCCCTGCGTCTGGTGCCTCTTCGCACTAGTTGCCGGTATCTCAGTGAGCTAACTTTTGCTTACAGCATCTGCCAAGACTTCTAACAAGAAGGAGCATCGGCCAATAATGCAGCAGAAGATCTCAGACTAATGTTTGCTTGGACCCAAGTATCTGCAGCCAATGGGAGAACATTTTAAAATGAACTTGAGGAAGCACTTCTTCACACAGCGTGTAGTTGGAGTATGGAATAGTCTTC
>JAODKC010000043.1:2618945-2634719 GCA_026777985.1 Mormyrops attenuatus
GTTTTTTTGTTTAAATTTCCGGACAACAATTACACCCCGTTTAACAATTTTCATTTTCACCCCCCCCCCACCCCCCCGTTTCACCCGTGCTTACATGTTATTGTACGAGAAAATACACAAGCCCTTCTAGGCGACATGAAGGATCGTTATGGCCTCGGAATGCATCACGTTTCATGTGTCTTAGCATAGCTGCAGTTGCAGACGGGCATGACTGCCGGCCTTCCCGGGCGATGTTTCCGGAAGCTGCGGCCTCCTCCCTCTTCCAGTTCTCATTTGTCTTCTTCCCACATCTGTTTCTGCACACGAGCTTGGCCCCCGTATGGGAAGACCCCACTGTCACTCATCTGTTAGGTATGGGCCGACATGGTGACGGGCCGCAGTCAGGTGATCAGCCTTCTGTTCACCTGTGCTGCATTTCAAATCATTTTATGAATTTTGTTTTCTCCCCCCTCCCAACAGACATGGCCAGACCTTGATCCTGAGCCCAGTACCCAGCGGGCCTCTTCACAATCTGATGCTCGCTGTATTTTTTTTTTTTTTTGGGGGGGGGGGAGTTTATTTCCCCTTGTGCCGATTCTGAAATAGCTATCTTTTGTTTCTGTGCCTCCCCTGTGGTTTCCTTAGACCCATCCCCAAATAAAATCCCCATTTCCTCATCGGTTGCCCCCCCGTCACACGGTGCTGCCCGGTGTCTCCAGCCTGGAGCAGCTCTTACGGTGACCTTGCCAGCCGAAGACACAGTGCAGGTTGAATCTAAAAACATGTGTTGTGGGCAGAGTCTGAAAGTGTGCAGTAGTAACACTGCGGGGGGGGAATCTGTGCGATGCGGAGGGAGTTCAGCCTGAATGTTTGTTCCGTATAAAACATTTAAGCACCTCACTTATTCATGAGTTTTACCAGTGAACGTCAGCCTCGTAGGTTTTGCTTGTAATGTTCTCCGTATATGAGTGCCGCTGAACATAATGTTACACACTTTTTAATTGGTTTGCTTGAAAAAAGGAATGGAAACACTCTTCCATTGTAATCACTTGCACTGGAATCCAAAGGAGCACTTCCGAGAATTCCGGGAATTCTGAGACATTATACGTAACAAACTGAGTGTGACCTCCCTCAGCCCCTGGATTGCGTCCAGGGAACTTCCAGTCACCCTCTGATTGCTGTCTCCGGACTCTCAGGCTGCGTTTGCAGGTGTTTCATGGAAGCTTCCCCAGGCTAGAGTCCCAGCTGAGAGGACGTGGGAGCACTTCCCGCTCTGCTGTGTAATCAATCAGCTCTTCCACTGCCAGATGCATTATTAATTTCCAAAGTCCTAATGAAGGCGGGTGACCTTCGATTTATCACACCGTCCGGCGTTTCAAAGGTGTGCGAAATGGTCTTTTCTCAGAGGATTCAAAAAATCTGCATTTCCACGGCTCTACAGTCTGACAACCACAGCATCGTCCCACATTATTAACTCGGGAAAGAATACATCTTCATCTCCTGCAGTTGGGGAGGGGGGGGGCAGGAATCAAACCTACTCCATGTCATTATAAAAATGTATTCAGACTATTTGTCTTCGCCGAATGTGATTATCAGAATGTGCTTGTTAAACTCTATAATTATTGCAGGATAATTGTGATTGTAGCTGCATGTTTTAGCCCTTGGGTTAGAAAATAGAAATCTACCTACAAATGAAGAACTGCGAAAGCACATAAGTTCTGCCAAAGGGTCTCCTGTCTTGTTGATGCTACTGATTTTCAATACTTTTCAATGAAATCGCTGTAGACATCCTAGAAATTTCTAGGATTTATAGTGGGTGGAAACCCGGAATGATTCTGGGGGCCCAGACATGGACCGGGCCCTGGAACAGCCTAGGGGTGGGGGGCCTAGGGTGAACTTTTGCCAGGAGACTTTGGGTTTCTAGTCTTGATGATGTTGCATGTTTAACGGGATTCACCGAATAATAATAGTAATCAAGTACTAATATAGGACTGCAGTGTTGCTGGCAGAATTCATGCTCATTAATATTCAACCTCTAACTGGATGATTACGATGATGACGGGATAATCTCACAGTTTGCTAGCTGCTAGCCACTGAACATATCTGTTTCCATTTGAACAGATTTTGCTCATGGGCAGTCAGTTCTGCCACCAAATGAGGTCTGGTTTCCGAAGCCAATGATAGTGCCTTTCAACTGTAGTACTGCTAGCCAACGAATCTGCACTGAATAGCAAAGTTTTCAGACTTTCAGACTGAAGTCACTTGTGACTTGCAAGGACCACCCCAGATGCAAGGTCCATCACACAGGTGTTGCATCATAACAGGCCATAACCCAGATAGTTATCTGTTGAGACCAGTTTGGAAATGACATTTCTATGAGGATGGTCAACACTGGTTTTTGCACTGAGTCCACATGATAGTTATTCATTCATATGTTGTTTTGGCTTTCTTTTGGTGAAAGACTTTAATTGATTATGCATTTTTCCAAGAGGATTTGGGTGTGTTTCATATTTTTTGTTCCGGAAGAGATTTTTTTCCCCCCTTAAACTAAAAAAACCCTCTGAGTAAGATATCAAGCTCCCTGCCATAAGAAAGATAATTTATTGATACATATCATAAAATAGGGAGGGTGGGAGAGATCCAGAACAGAGAAGCAGCCTGCCTCATGCATTTACTTTGAAGTGCCTTTACTGGAGCCTTTGGAAATACATACTGATGAAGTCCAAATTGTCTCGCCTGGAGTGGAGAAGACAGTGCCGTACTTTGCATTGCCTGATAAATATTCATCATAAAAGGGAACATAGCGGCCTTCAGTACGTGAGAAGAATGTCTACAGTGGAATTACCGCATTCAGATAATTAGCAAACTATGACTGAGTTATGGAATTTCCAAGCCCATTATTGTCATAAATACTTTTTGACAAAATTCAAATTTTCCACAAGCCCTTATTGTACTTTTCATCCATCCATCCATCCATCCATCCATCCATCCATCTTCCCTACCTGCTTATGCTTAAATGATTAGCCAACTTTTCCTTGCCTGCCTGGTAAGAAGCAGGGTAGCTGGTTTATGTTCCGCTTATTCTTGAGGTGTGTTTACTGTTACACAATGTTGTGACAGATTTGTAAAAGCGCTACGTTCATGATAAACGCGAGAATAAAAACTTGTTAATTAAAGTTTCACCTAGCGACTTTTTACAGATTATGAAAACATTTAAAGAATTTTTTTTCTCACATTTTTTTGCTGTCGCTGAAGGGTTGTCAGACTGTGTATAGTATTATTCTATATATTGGCCTTATGACTAGTTAATGTCCAGTGACATGAGTTATAATTACTTACATCGGTCAGATTTATTCTACTTGAACTGGTCATTAATTCTTCATGGTCAGTTACTCACTGTTTCAAGGACCATCGAATATCTATCTCACGCTGGATAAAACTTAACGGAAAAAATTCCCCCGTCTTGCGAACTTCCAATCGTCATTTATCCAAGCCCAAATCAAATAACACATTTAATAATTATATAATAAGCAGAATACACCTATATCAATACATTTCAGTATTTTTCAGTCATGAATGTCACGGTTTTTAGAATGATATCAACACCCTAACACATTTTAAATCCCTTATCACTGCTTCAAAATCATAGTTCTAATACAAAGAAAAAGATCCAGATTTATTTTTTGAAAATGATACCTCACAAACAACACATTGTAAGTTATGGACGCTGGTTTGATTAATGATGTCATCAATATATTTCTGGCTGTCTTTGTTTTTGATAATTAGTACCAAGAACATGCTAATCTATTTATACGGTTTACTATATATGTGCTCAGTGGCTACAGATGACTGTAATAGCACATAAACTAAATCGCGCTAAATGAGCACATACTTGTTCTGTTGACAGTCATATTCTAAAACATTTGGTCAAATGACACGCACTACTACACTCCTCTGCTAATCATGAATAGTAATTATTGTTTGTCAAGGAATCCTTCACGATTTTAAACTTTTATAGGCCTACGTCAAGATAACAAATTAATAACGCAGAACAAATATGCTAATGTTAAGTGAATTAAATTTCCTTTTTCACTAAAGTCAAAATTTCCGAGGATTTAAATATCACCGCAGGAGGACCCTTCCAGTAGGTTAAGGTTATGGTCTAGGAGGTAATGTGTTAAATTTTCTTAATTATTTACAATTAATGTTTATTGGAAATTAATATACAATTAACTTTAAATGTGCATTACTAATATGAAAGGACGCGATCGCTTGTTTTCTCTATAAAACATGTTACTTTTTGAAATTGTAAAATACGGTAAATATATTTTTTCGCATGCACCATATGTCACCAATCAATAGTCATGTGGCTGAATACCTATAAAACTGTCATTGACATTGAAAAAATGAATCACGGCGGATCAGACTCGGACAAAAATATCTTTTGCAATAGATGGACTGCTTATTCTGTACAGGGCATGTGTAATATACCTCACTAATCTGTGTCTGTGAATGAAGGAAAAAACGCCAAGGGATAGAGAATGGGCTAAAAGACCCCTCCCCCAAATTCAGTTATTGCCGTTTTTACTACTGGTATAAGAAGGTCATACAGAATGCAGCCAGACTGTTTCGAGGGTTTCTGTTTACTCATGCAGGGAATGTACTTACTTTGAAGAGATTTAATGAAATTAAACAAAAAGGCAATTTCTGCCATTTCTGACAGAAACAAACACAGATTGATTAGTGCACAAATTTTAATATGATGTGAATAAAGAGCGTTTGGAACATTCCGATGGCTGCACTCAGATCTATTTCACTCCAGAACAAAGAGTCTATAAATAGAGCAACTGAGATCAAAGTCGTGGAAAAGCTGCTTCTCCAAGCCTGTCTTCTGCTATTCTTGTTGTCTTTTTATGCTAAAGCTGAGGTTTTCGGTACTTTTTGCTCGGCGTGTCTATTTTTCAACGGATCTGCGCATCACTGTCCAAAAAAATCATAAAATTGTCTCATTTGTAAAAGTATATACTGATAAATGTAAAACTTTTGACAAAGACGTATGGCTCCGTGACTTATAATGAATCCTTTAATGTTAACTTGATATATTTGAACTTCTTTAATAATCATGAATAATACTTCAAAGAATTTGTGAATGAACACTTTAAACACATTAAAACCATTATTCTTATAAAAAAGCTTTAATTTTTTATGAATTTCTATGCCTTCCAATGCCCACACGCTTTCCCCTTCATCCGCTTCCCAGTGTCACATAAACTTGGATATAATGAAAAAGACCGCTATTACGTGATTTTGACCTTCGCTCGCCATCCCTTCTGCAATATAACTCTTTCCTATGATGGGGGAAATGATTAATCATTTTATATACATATATATATATCTCATCTACCTGATTGACCGCAATTTTGCACAGCATCTTCTAAATAATACTGTTGTGCTTCACGTCATTGTGTCCTTGTTCAACTGCCCCGTGTGCCTTTAATTGCCCCTGAACGAATAATTTAATTTCCATTGCCTTGGCTAATCGTCATCCTAGGCGATGCCACCGGGGAGCGCATTGCGGTCGGGCGCCGGAAGCCGCCGTACGTGCGCAGGATCACCGCATACGGGGCTCATCGCGTACGGCGATCCGATCTCATTGCCTAATATGCGCCCGTCAGCTAATCCGTTTGCCGCCTGGTGCACGGGGGGGCTCTGATGTGATGCCAGGCCTTTTCATTGGGTCCCTTTGTGTCCCTGGCTTCCTCTCTGCGCGTCAGACCGAGGGTAACCTTTAACTTTTCAGTCAATTTGCCTTTCAAGAGCTCCGTTTCCCCTTTTCATTCTGCCACATTTCGCTTCGTGTTTAATATTCGAAAATGTAAATGTGAAGCGAGGCACGGGAAAATGCATTCAAAAATAAAAACACATTTTAGGCGATGTGTGTTCGCTTCTGAAGATCTGCGGTGGCAGTTCTCTGTTTTATATGGAGGTTATGTTGAGTAATATTAATCATTGTCTTTATTAAAAATTACAAAGAGGAATGTATTATTCCTCTAAGACTTTGACTTCAGACTTGCATTTATGAGGACAAAGTGGATGATGATCTGTGTAATAGGGCATTAAAAACTAATGATGAAAGTTGTCTTTTTAAACCTAGATTGTATTATTTGTACACACACACACACACGTATATATAAATGCAGACTAGCACCTTCTGCGTCACCATGTGAGGGATACACCGGAAGCATCTGGAAGCTTAAGAAGTTCTTCCAACTTCTGTCCTATTTCCATTTTGCTCAGAAGTCCATAAAAGGCTCATTTAGGGTGCAAATCAGCATATAAAGTACATGTCAGATTGCATCAGATGGCGGGACGTACTGAGACGCTCTCACAAGGTCATTACGTGTGCGGAGCGCTGTGCGCACCCGTGTTTTTTCATCGCCTCTCTACTGGTGGTAATTGTGTACTTCTTGGGCGCCCTACAGGCAGGCTAAATCACATGACCTACACCAAGGTTTATCTTATTAGCCTTCTGTACACTGGCGTACATTAGTGCAGGCAATTCAAACGGAGCTCCCACAGGCTATGGGGAAACTTCTTGTAATGCTAAATGCTAGGCATGAACAAACATCCTCAGGCCACTGAAGGAGGTACGCTCTGACCCCAGCCGTTTGGTCTTGTCCAAAAATTCAAAAACCATACATGGTTGTGTGTTCTTAGCTGAAGAACATTAATGCTCGTGGCCTGTGACTCCCTAACTAAACATTCACTGCTTTCCACATCCTGCTGAATATCCTATCAGGTTGTGAGATGAGAGATCATGCAGCGTCGCCCGTATCCATAACCGCCAGTCCAGAGAGACGCACGGCCATCAGCGGGGTGCTGATAGGCGGCGGCCACATCCGATCGGCGAATAGCGATCCGTGAGCCATCGTAAGGCAGATGTTCGCTCACTGCAGTCAAATCGAGAATGTAGCTTTGGGACAAAAAAAAATAAAATGACGAGCAGCCTAACTTCATTGCAGGATGCCATCGCACATTAGGTAGCGGGGGGGCAGGGGGAGGGTCTGTAAATGCTGGGGAGGCAGATGCTGGCACTGGCTCTGAATGAGGGATGTTACACCGGCAAATTGGCGTACGGCAGGATGCGAGCTGTGAAAATGGCGGCACTGTCTGGCTGGGGGCGGCGAGCGGTGAAAGCTGTGATTGACAAGAACATCTTAAAGCTGCCGTTTTGCTTGTGTGTGTGTGTGTGTGAGTCCGCACCCCCGCTGGTGCCTCCCTTTTGACATTTAAATGTATTCAAATGAAGCACGGGATGGGGGCTGTGCAGGGAGGGGCTCTGGCAAAGCAATCAGCACGGCGCTGTAATGAGACATTAGCGACACACATTTTTATGTCGGAGATTTCAGGCCCGCCACCTAGGCGCCCCCCCCTGCTTGGTGTGGGCCTGGCACCACACTGCCACCCCCCATGACAGACGGACTCAGATCGCACTCACCTTTCGAGGCCAGCAACTGCAATCAGTGTCTTACTTATTGATTAAACTGCAACGTGAAGCAGAGGGTTGGTTATTAATGTTGGGGTGGAGGCTCAGCTCCGAACTGCGCCTCCTAATCGGTATGTGGTACCTCTATTTTTGTAAAAAATGGCACTTTGGTGTTATGGTGTCACATGTATAATCATTTTTACTGCAGTAATGAATGGAAAACAGGTCATAGAGTCAAATGAACAGCCTTACTTCTCTGCTCTGCACTTTTAATAGACTTTTGGCATTACATCAGAGGTCAGTGTGTTGCACCATCTCTCAGAGAGGACGTCCCCGGTTCCATGACGTTGTTCGTTCCTCTATATATATATATATAGTGTGTGTGTAGTAAATGCTCTAGTTACTTCAGGGAACATTTGCATAGATACCGATTATATGCAGTAAGTCATACCTATATGGCAAAATTATATGAATATGCGTATTAATACAGTGATACCAGACCAGTCCTTGACCTGATCGTGACACCGGTGGGTTGTGGAATGGATGTGACAGAAGCAGCAGTACAGAGAAGAAGCTTAAGAATAAGATGGCGAATCTCACCCCTGAGAGTCTTGCTCTTACCCTGGGGTGTCTCACTCTCCTACCATGAACTTCTGGTAGGATCGAACCCTGCTCTTCTTAAGTGACCCCACACAACTTAGCTAAGGTGAACCACAACTGGAAGGGTGAAAACACACACCAGTAATAATACCTGAGTCTGAGGGGATGGGGTCACATGTTCAGCACCTTTGAAGTGCAGGTAAGCGCACTGACATTACATATAAATACTGCTGCCCCCCCGTGGGGCTGATGGGTAAACATAGCCTTTGTTGTGTGTACCAGTTGCTGTCGCGACCTCTTCTGACTGCCAACGACAGCCTGGATTGTCAAAAGGACCATTTTTGCCCTAAAGTTGGACAAACACTCTTTTTAAGCGGAACATTTCGGTCTTGCCCTCTACTAAATACAATTAACGTGGGACATGCCGCCATTTTGTTAGCCTTGGTGCTCGCTCAGCGCTTTCTTAGCATTTGCTTAGCTGCCTGAAATAACTGATCTTCTGCAGCATTTTGTGCCTATGATTTATCACTGGCTAGGCAAACTACTTTCAGCTGAGAATGGTGAGTAGATATTTGCAATTCAATTTGGCAAATTCTGACTGGAAAATCATTTTATTGGAGGGCAGTGGCCTCCCTGGTCCTGCTGATAAAGTTGTCGTCTATGATGTAAGAACAAGTAGGCAAAAATGTGTAGCTATCGTTACCAGTTTGATCACTTGTCATGGTGGTCAAACATAGGTGTCAGGCATCTCACCTCTCCTGAAAGGTCTGAGAGACTCCTGCCGATTGACAGCAGCTCTCTGACACCCGCCAATGATGCGGAATGTCCCGGAAATCTGTTGTGCTGTTATTTTAATACCGTCGTCCTGTCCAGACATTATACCATGTTATATCGTATTAACTCGATAAAATTTGCCAAGTGGGGTTGGGGGGCAATTTCACAGTATATGGTATTACCGTAATACCACCAAAGTCTAGCCAGTCCCCCATCTGCCGGCTGCTCCAAATCCACCTTCCGGAAATCAGAATGCCTGAGGAGGAAGTTTGGGTAGTTTGGTGAGTAAATGCTCCAGTTTTAACCCTCTGGAGTCAGAGGCCTCTTGCCCACTTTCAAGGTAGACTGACACGCCTTGGCATTTTTAAATATTTCACATATTATTCACTTATTTATCCCAAAGTGCTACTAATGGTTTTATTCATACAACACATGGACAAAAGTACTGGGACACCTGTCCGTTACACCTACAGGAAGTATTATGGTGTCCCATTCTAAATCCATAGGTATCAGTATGGAGTTGGTCCCCCCTTGCAGCTATAACAGCTGCCACCCTTCTGGGAAGGCTTTCCACAAGATGTTGGAGTGTGTCTGTGGGAATTTTTGCCCATTCATCTAGAAGAGCATTTGTGAGGTCAGGCACTGATGTTGGACACGAAGGCCTGGCTCACAATCATTGTTCTAGTTCATCCCAAAGGTGTTTGATGGGGTTGAGGTCAGGGCTCTGTGTGGGCCAGTCAAGTTCTTCTACACCAAACTTACCCAACCATGTCTTCATGGATCTTTCTTTGTGCACTGGGGCACAGTCATGCTGGAACAGAAAAGGGCCATCCCCAAACTGTTTCCACAAAGTTGGAAGAATAAAATTGTCCAAAATGTCTTGGTATGCTGAAGCATTAAGAGTTTCCTTCACTGTAACTAAGGGGCCTAGCCCAGCCCCTGAAAAACAACCCCATACCATTATCCCTCCTCCTCCAAACTTTATAGTTGGCACAATGCAGTCAGGCAGGTAACGTTCTCCTGGCATCCGCCAAACCCAGACTCATCCATCAGACTGCAAGAGAGAAGCATGATTTGTCACACCACAGAACACGTTTCCACTGCTCCAGTGTCCAGCGCCGGCGTGCTTTACACCACTCCATCGGAGGCTTGGCATTGTACTTGGTGATGGGAGGCTTGCATGCAGCTGCTCCGCCATGGAAGTCCATTCCATGAGGCTCCTGCCAGAGGAAGTCTGGAACTCTGCAGTTATTGAGTCAAAAGAGCGTTGGAGACTTCTACGCACTATGAGCTTCAGCACCTTGCTCTGTAGCCACTTTGTGGCTGAGTTCCTGTTGTTCCTAAATGCTTTGCAAAAATACCACTTACAGTCGACTGTGGAATATCTAGCATGGAAGAAATTTCATGAACTGACTTATTAAGGAGGTGGCATCCTGTGACAGTATCATGCTTGAATTTACTGAGCGCTTCAGAACGACGCAATTTTTCACAAATGTTTGTAAACCTGACTGCGTGGCTAGGTGCTTGATTTTATACACCTGTGGCAATGGTTCTGAATGAAACACCAATGATTAAAAGGTATGTCCCAGTACTTTTGTCAATATAGTGTACGTGCTTACATATATACCTACACAGATAAATACAAATGTACATTAAACTAGTAGATCTAAGTGTCAATTGAAAACCATAACTTGAATTATTTGGATGTTCTGCTATTCTTTATGTGTGTAGATAAAATGCCTGTTTTGTGTTTTTGCTTGTGTTGTTTTTTTTTTTTAAAGATTAGACTCGCTCCACTTCTGACAGATGCGGCTATGATTCATATAACACATTTCCTTTGAATAAAAGGTAACGTGTATTTATAGAAGCAGTTCGCCATTCCCCAGGAGCCCTCGGAAGGAGTCCTGTCCAGTGCTGTCACTGGATCTGTTTTGGATTGCTTTGTAAAAAGCATTGTTGGTTCGGTATCGTAAATGGGATACAAATGAGAATTGTGACCTTTTCTGCTTTGCTTGGTCTGAGCAGATGCAGAGATGGGATTCGCTCCACCGACTTGTCTTATTCAGATGGTGCAGACGGAGAAAGTATCACACTAAAAACTCTGAAATTGTCCGTGTACCTCTGAAATCCGAGCATTACCGCTTTGATATATTTTTCTCCAATAACAAATATGAAAAACAGGTGATTTGGGAGTGCAGCTTGGGCACTGTGACCCCCTGAAACAACAGCCTGGTCCATAAATAGAAGGTTGTCTTAAAGGTACAAACATCTATGGGCCGGATTTAATTACACATTCTAGTAGACCATAAATTTAGTGTTTGAAATTAATTGTTCTGACACAAAGTACTACCTTTTAGGATAAATGGCCAACGTATTCTCTTACACATATTGCACTGCAAAATACCTAGAATGCATGCTTTATCATTTCAGTATATACTTTTAATTTTTAATTTAATTTTTCAAATGACTTTCATTTCATTTTACTGCAGTAGTCCAGACGTTATTTCTGCGAAGATAGCCCATCTCTGATGACAGGGTGAGATACCTTAAATTTAATTAAGGTACTCATCTCAGTTTATGAGACCGAAGCTTTTTTCCCTTCTTTAACGAGTTTGATGTGTGTGATTTTAGGTTTCGTTTATAGTCACCAGATGTAATATCCCAGAGCAGGGCTCTATAGAATATACATTTAGGCACTCGGGGAAGTCTTCACTGGGATTACTCCGCGGCCTGTACTATACCTGAGATGAGGTGATTCCAGAAAATTGTTTTGCTAACTGGAAAGGCTGTTTTAATAGAATGAAATGGGTTCCCCGTGAGCTGCTCATGCCGATGGAATGAGTTCACAAGAAAAGCGATCGACCAAGGTTAACGTTACGGGGACCAAAGGCTATAGGAGACATGTCCGTAATCTGCCTCTGACAGCCCAGAGGTCCTGTGGAGAGCAACTACAGCATTTAACTGCTAAGTATTCTTAAGACTCAAGGAACCTTGTTTCTAATATTTCTTCTTTATTTTTAAGCAGGAATGTCAGCCCACCTACTGATCATGTTGATTGGCCAGTCACAGTTTGACTGGGACTCTTCAAACCGACTTTATGGTTCAAGTTAAGGATCCTCAAATGGACATTACCTACGTTAATGTAACAACAAACACTCTAAACCACAGGTGTCAGACTCCAGTCCTGGGGGGCCAGAGCCCTGCACATTTTTGGGTTTCCCCTCATTAACACACCTGATTCAACTTCTTGTGCTAATTACCACATAGCTGTTGAGCTGAATCATTTGTGGTGGAACAAGGAAAGAACTAAGCTACACAGGGCTCCGGCCCTCCAGGACTGCAGTTTGACACCCCTGCTCTAAACCAACTTCAACAGTGCATTTGTATAATTTATTTACAAGTGCTTTTTTTTTTATCAGCGAGTCATAGCTAATTAAAAAATCATTTTAATATGCATATTAACAGATAAGGATAGATTTGTGATTTTTACTGAAGCTGAAATTGCAGAAAATAGCATAAAAAACACATTTCTTTCTGTGTAAAAGAGCAGACATGCTGCTTCCTGACTCAAGCTCGACACATTAATAAGGTACGGAAATGTAACTACCTGAAGCAGAAACGCTACCTGTCTTCTTTATATTTCTACATATATATTTTATTTCCATTTAGTAGAACTACATATATTTTCCAATGATGAATACAATCTTTTGCCAGAATATTCCAATAATGTGCAAATAAAATTCATTTAAAAAAATTGTTCTACAGTAGGTATGTTATGAAATATCTTTACGTTCAGAAAATAAATATTATTTCGGCCTGTCATGACCGAGATGCGTGAGACAGGAGCGTGGCGGGATCCTGTGCGTGCAGAAACACAGGGGAATTGATTAATGAGGAGCCTGATGGATAATTGCATTTTTCTGTCCTGTTTTAGAAACTCTGTTAACCCTGGGCTAAAGCAGCTGAAGAAGATAAAGGTTCTAGAGTCTAGAGGTATTACATGAAAGTAGCATTCAGTAGAGGCGGTTTTAGTCACTGTTCTTTAAATGGTATTTATTCTGGATGAAGCTGCCCATATCACTCTGCTGCCCCTGCCCTTACTGTTCCGGAAACACCGTGACCCAAAACGACGGCGCCAACAGAGAAAGTCAAATTTCTCCCACTGAAATGCTGATGCCGTCAGACACGAACGCTATGCCCACCTCTGACGGATTCGCTCGACATGCCTTTTTTTAATTTTAAACAAACAACTTTACGGCTCCAGGCGAATCAGTGCTGGACCTGTCCTCCATACCTCCGTCACATTCCCTCACTCCCAGCGCCGTTCCTTAAATATTTTCATGCAGTTTCATCACTTTCTTTTTGCCAGCATGCTAAGTCTTACCTGCAATACAAAATATAAGACTTATGGCCGCTTTTTATCTTAAGTTCTAAAATGGAGATGGATCATCTACTGTACTTCGTTTAGACCTCACTTAACACACAGACGACTGTCAGGTAGTCTCTGCCTATTATATCATTTATGTTTTATTCATAAATGTCAGCTGGCGGACAGTTACTGGCCCAGGAAATGGATCTTCGCTGATGGGGCCGCCAAGGAACAGATCGTTAGATGAACAGTTGACTGGGTGTTTGGGCACTAGATACTGCACTGATGTGTCTGTCACCTGTGAAGGACAGTGCTCGCGCTGTCATGTTTACAAGGACCTCTGGAGGGCAGCAAGAAGGAGAAGATGGAGATTGTGTAGGACCACGTCATTCCATCTGGGCCCAGCAGCAGACATGAGCTCCTCCTCCACCAGTGGCGCCCCCCACATAATGTATGGGAAGGTTCTACTGGTCTGGGCCTTCGCAGTCTGCCTGCTCTCTGACGCAAAGTCAGGCCAAGGTCCCCTCCAACAAAATTGGCAGTGGAAAAAAAGCGCAATTCAAGGCACTGTGGATATTATTTACTTTTCTTTAGTCGGGCTCCATATATACATAGATACATAAATTGCCGGGCACTCAGTGCAACACTGGCAGATTTATAGAGTCCCTTGGCGCTCAATCCGGAGCGGCTCGATTTCCATTCCGCTTGATCAAGCCGAGTGTAGCTTCTTCTGAAGTTTTATCTTTGTAGTCATTAGTTAATACGATAAAAAAGGGATGAGCGTGGTGTGGTGCTTGGAGGTACAATTGCTCATTGCTCTCTGGGGAGCTGAAGGTATTTTAAAAAGGATGCAGAGAGAACAGCAAAAGTTCTTGTATCCAGTAACATCAGGACCAAGGCTCTTCCAGATACTTGCATTGTCCAGATAGCTGAATGTTACCCATGAAAAACACTGAATTGTAGCACATTTTTTGCACATTTTTAGACACACACACTAATGCTTACTGTACCGTTATTTTGACTCACTGTAATGTCACTGCCAGATACAATACAAGACACTGTCAGGTGAAAAACGACGGATCAAGCAGAAAGAGTCCAAAAGTGCACCGTCCTGTACGCATGCGAGAAAACTGACGTGTCCTACTCAGAGCTTTTCATTATTGTTTTAGTTTACTAAATATCACTATAATAGTATTATTACTTAAGAACTTCAGATTTTTATATAGATGTTTTAGGACTGTGCCGGTTACTTGAGTGTGTTGCTTGCTTGAATACCGGATACGAGACTTTTACCGTGCGTGCAAATGCCACAGAAATGTCTGTGAGAGAATTTTCCTGGAATTTCAGTCTAACACTGAACACTGGGCTCCTCCTTGGTGCAATTTCCCCACTTAATGGCAGCAGCCATGCCCCGGTCGGGGCACCGTTCTTCCTTTCTGGAAACTTCCTTTGGTTTACCTACATGACAGCAGCCAGCCACTGCCGGACCTGGGAGTCTGTACTGTCACATCTGCACTTTGTAATAAAGGAGCCCTAATGAGGTAAGTTGCTCTCACGCTGGGACACGACGTGGGTGCATCGAAGAGCGCATGGAGAACAAACCCCCCCCCCATCCCTGCATTGATGGGGAGAGGGCACGTCGATTTGAGTGTGCCGCTAACTGATGAATATGCGTACGAATGCACAGCTCCCGGTGGCTAATGCTTGCAGCTACGCGCCGCGCTCTACGTGGGTACAGCAGTGGTGAGAGCCTGCTGTACCGTCACGGACACGGGGCATGGTGCAGGCGGGGAAAGGAGGTGACATCCTACTAGCGGCTGGGAGACACAAGGGGGTTTATTAAGGGAACTAAATACACTGCGTAAAACCACAAACAAAAGGACCACGAGGGGTCAAACAGCAAAATGGGGAAGACAACAACTAACTACAAGGAATGACAAGGAAACAAGGTCCAAGAGCAAGAACAGGCAAGGGACCATAGCACAACCTCATAATGCAGCACAGAGCAGCATCTAACATGACATGTCACTCAGGAAATGAAGTAAGGCAGGAACTTAAATATACACAGAAAACCAGGGAAAACAAGGGACAGGTGTAACTCACAATCAATTAACCAATCAACAGAGGCACAGGAACAATGAGAAACAGGTGCAAGCAGTATCATTAAATGAACATAGAAGTAAGGGACCTAGCAAACACTGAGACAAAGAATACGCAGCAAACACTAAGGTAAGAGAGAGAGAGACTAGGACCATAATACAGAGGAATAATAAAACAAGGGCCTCATAACGGCAGTAAGACTTACCCAAAAGTGATAAGAAAGACACTGGAACAGGGATATTTGAGCCTGCGAGCTGTGAACTTAAATGAATTTGATTGAGCTTATAAGTTCCCACAGAAGATCCAGTTTTAGCAATAAGTGTAGTCTGCCATTTTGTCAATGCCTATGTCAAAGGACAATGGAGAACTGCTAGCAACATGGACAGCTATGAGGCTAGCTATATGTTTATGTGTGAGTAGCTATATGTTTATGTGTGAGGCTAGCTATATGTTTATGTGTGAGTAG
>JAODKC010000043.1:2634980-2660659 GCA_026777985.1 Mormyrops attenuatus
AGCTACACGTTTATGTGTGAGGCTAGCTACACGTTTATGTGTGAGGCTAGCTACACGTTTATGTGTGAGGCTAGCTATACATTTCTGTAAATAGGATCAATGAGGTTTGTCATCTGCATTTTATTCCATCCATCCATCCATCCATCCATCTTGCTTAATTGCTTGTCCTGTGATGAAGTGGAAGGTACAAAGTAAGAGACACCCCCACACAGGATGCTAGTCCTCCCCAGATCTATATTTAAATTTCCTTAATATTAAATAACACGAGAGAAAGAATGTTGAGCCAAAAATTCTTAATCCTGCAACTTACGCTTTGGAGGGAGTCGAATGTCTGTTTCGAAAATGTTGAATCCAATTTTTTTTTCACCAGCATAAATTTCGTTGAGCCACTGAAAGCAGCATTTGTTCACTTTTGCACTACAAATGTAAGCGTGCGCCCAGAGCTTATGTGCTGTGTAATCCTTAGTGTCATTCGTAATGGGGATGAATTATTTTTATTGCTGGTTATGAACTAAAGATACATCCTAATGAGTCATCACACCAGTAGGCCCAATTTTACAGTGTAGGCAGAAATTCTTAATGGCGAGCTACTTTTGCACTATATTGAATTATAAATAATTCTAAATAGGTTCAATGACTTTAGTTTTAGCGCAGAAGTACATGTCACTGAAAATGCAAACATGTCTGTTAGATACAGCTACACATCAGAAATCACTAGGGGCTTAACAACTGGCCATAATGCCTTCGCGTAGCATTTTGTGTGTCATAGGGGCGTGAAAGGCTCCATAAAATGCTGGCGGATTTCCCTACATGCGCATTACGATGGTTTAACGAGACAGACGTAAAGGGGCGTCGTTATCAAAGCTGGACGCAGAATAAAGGACTTTTTGGGGTGAGAGGATGTTTTCGTTTGCAGATTGCCCTTCCTGAAGCCTATATAAGACTCCCCATTAACAAGCTAACCCCCCCCTCATTTTTAACTTAGCCTTACTGACGAACTTAGATCTGCCATGGGGAAGGACCGGGACACATTGTGACCCTGCGCCGGGCAGACGCGGCACTGGCAGGTGACCGTCAGCCCCCCCCCCCCCCCCACTGGGAACTGGCGCATGGCACCGTCCATCTGGTTCATGTGGACTTGAGGTTTCGGTCAAACAAGTTCCCTCATTAAAAACGAAAAGACTCAACCAACAGGACGGCGTCCCTGCTTATGTTTGCAGTTTACTTTTGTATTCTTACAGCAAAATGCATTAGCAAGGCTGGACAATATATTAAAAGTGTGAAGTAAATATTTTATTATTTATAGGATTTATAAATAAATCCTATAAATGTTCCCCAAAGCAGGATTTCTTTATCAGCCAGATATCATAAGCCAATAGGAATGTCACTTACTTCTCTTCCTATTGGACAGTTTTCATGTTTGGCTTAAGTTATCCGGCTTACTTTGCCGAATACCCCCCTGGTGATGTTGCTAATCTCAGGTTTCCTAGTATAAAAGCAATGAAAAGGACAGATCTGCTGATGCATGCAGAAGCACTGGGCATACTGGCAGATAGATGTTTTTCTGCATTTTGCAGAGGTTTTCGATGGTAATGCTGATGATAACACTGGGAATGCTCTTGGTATCGCTCTGGGTAATCTGGCCCCGACGCCGCCTCCTCACCTTCTCACGACAGACCTGCACGCCGGATCTATTTTTATTTTATTTAGTTTAAGACCTTGGCGTCGAGAGCATCGACACTAATTTGCACTAATGGGGATTCAGTCATGAACAGATGGCATTTTAATAGTTTTAATGGTTTTCAAATTCCTCATTTACTGTAAGAAAATAATAACAATTAAATAATCAGGGCAAAACATGCTTCCTCAACATAATTATTTATCAATCAATGGGTTGAATATCAATATAATTATAGAGACTAAGAACAAATAATGATTAAGAGTGTAATAGTGGGGAGATGCCCTGTGAGGCAGCCGGAAGTCATGTGGGAAGCCCATGGCCATAATCACCTTCATTAAGTGGTGGCAGGTCCTGCTGTGCAGATCCCACTGAAGATCCTGTCATTATGAGTGCTCAGTATGGACTGGCATTAACTGTAAGCTCCAGATAATCACACACGGCCTCCTTAGCAGTGGAATCAGCAAACGGGGCAACAGGTTCGTCCCATCTGTGCTCACATTTTGCCAAAGCTTGGGGCTGATTACAAGCCAATGTTCTCCCGCCACAAGGCCGCCGTGGCTTTAAGGCGCGAGGGCATCTTGCTATCCGCACTGTCGCTTCTCAGCCGTACCTGAAGGCGGACCCTCGCTGGGGATTAAGCACAGATCATCACCCCCAGTGTCCTTCAGGGCAAGTTGGAGGGAGAGCAAATGAGACATCAGGCTTAAATTGCACTTCCAGCTTGCTTCGGATTCTCCCCCTCCCCGCACGGAGGCGCATTCACTGCCCGCCGCCAAAGTCTCCACTCCGCCCCAAGGAAAGCCTCTTTAAATTTTTGCTACAGAAAATGAGGGGGAAAAAATTAACCCTAGTGCTTGTCAAAGGCATTATGCAGAGCAATCGGAGCTAACTCTTTATATAAATAATTCAGCAAAACTTCATAGAGAATGAACAATGGCCCTTGCTTCACATACTAAACAGCACATAATATCTCCACCGATCCGTACAGGTACCGTAGCTTCAGAACTTTAATAAAGCCGTAACATACTTGCTAATTACAGCTTCATGACTTTCGATATTTTATTTATCGCTGTTGAGATCATATGGTCAAACGGTGCATTGCCTCAGCATTATGAAAGGAATGTAATGTCACAGGGGAAAGTGATAATAATTAAAACCATGGAATAACCCTTTACATCAATGTGAAGATTTTGGAACCAGATTTTTGAGGTAATTGGATAATATAATTACCATCAACATCCCAATGACATCAGACCTTAGAGTAAATCAAGGAGAAACATAAAACTGATGATAATCCTAACCCTTCAGCTGTGTACACATCCTTTTTTGACGACGGAGTATTTATCTATTACACTAGATGCCAGTCCGGATTTAGTCATTACTGCTCTTCAACATTTAATGACCTGGCACTCCAAGCGCAGTGCTGTCCACAGGAATTACACTTCAGCTGAGCAGGTCTTCAGTTAGTCACTGAACCCTGTGAGGGGATTACTTCACCAGGTCATGAGAAAAACCAGAGATATCTATTTTAGCTCAGCAAAATCAAAACAATGCATTAAAAACGGATGTTATCGAATGCTATCAGATACAATAGTTAAGGACCAAAGAGGTGCTTCTGACTGACAACATCTTGGATTTGCAATAATTTTATACATGAGAGAAAATTGGGTCTAATGTGGAAGAGCTGCTTCAGTATCGAACAGATGGCTTCACCTGCTTCATGCAGACTGACCGCCATGTAAGAACAGTATATGTGCACTAAGCATGTCGGTCTAGTGGGGCATGATGCATTCCTTACATGATGGGGACTGGGGAATTTATGGTAACTCGATAGCTGGACTGAACGTAAAAAAGTAAATAAAAAAATGCATTTCACTCCTGTGTAAAGAAGGACATGAGACATATCTTAAGATTGTTAGATAAACTCTGGGCTTTTAGGCATCGCTCTTATACTTTGTAATAAGGCTTAGGGCAGCCAACCCGCATGCTGTATATATAATTTCAGTGCAGAAGATAAAAAGTTTCCAAACCGCGGTAATATACTTCCTGGGATCCTGTCAGTCTGTTTGGCGAGAGAGTGGCCACGTTTGTAATCCACAGTCTGCTGAAGGGATTGCACAGGGTATGCTGGGTGAAGTCTCTTCCCCAGTTAGGATATTTCCATCGGATGGAGGTAGGCTGGCCGCGAACAGTTTCTGTTAGACCAAACGGGCTTTTCTTATGCTGGGTGACGGAGGACAAACTGTCTGAAGACTCCGTCTGTAAAATTTTATTCAGGACAGAGGATAAAAACATAAAAAAAATAAAATTATTTTGATGTCATCACCTCCCTCTCATCATTATACCGAAAAGTTCCGCTAATTGCACACATTCACATCTGGATTGTTATCGATGAATGTTTGTATTTTACTGAATTTGCACGGCTAGCTTTCACTTTTTATTTATTTAGCAGGTGCTTTTATGCAAACACATTTTGAGACAAACAGGATCAGACAGTCCCCGCAGCAATCGGGGGTCAGGGTTCGGCTCAGAGGCCCAACAGTGAACTCACCCTGCTGACCCTGGGATTTGAGCTGGTGACCTTCTGACCACAAGCAGAGTGCCCCAGCTTCCGGAGGCCCCACCCCCCCGGCACATTTTAGCCATATTCGTCCCTCCTGTATCCGCAATTTTATTTTGCCTGCAGCATCTTATAAGACTACAGGGATGCGACTTGAAGGTATTACAATGTCAAAGACTCGCTCACTTGCTGCCGTCACAAGACCCCCGAGCGGCTGAGTCAGCTCAGTGTTGTGACCCCCTCCGCTCTCATCCCACGGCCCGCTGAGGAGTGACATCGCTGAGCTCGTAACGTTGGTAAACAAACACGACGTGTCTCCCTTCTGTCAGCCTCTTCTTAATGTCTCTCCCCAGGCTTCAGTCCGCTGGAGCCCAGACCCACTGAACTTTTAACAGGAAGGACAGAAGATTCTGACAACTCATTTTAACTTTCGGCATGGAAAAAAGAAATGAAATGTGATGCTTTTCGAGTTGCGGTTGTGGGGATCTGGACGGAGGAAGAGCAACACGGGCGGGGTGCAGGTCCATCGCATTGCGATAAATGCAGTCTCCCAGTTGCAGGAGCATGTCAGGGTGGAAACCTGCATGAGATGCACCAGCGTCACCCCCGCAGCGCCAAGACCCGACTTGAGCCCAGGACACCAGAGTGGCGTATACATGATGCTTCCTGCCGATCTGCTAGACAGTTCCCTGCGGAGAGAATGACCGCATCTTCAGAATGACTGACTGCTTCCTCTGTATCTATGGAAACCCAACCTCGGTGTTGCTCCCCTATGACATAGACAATGGTAAAGCTAGCTTGATTTGCCGTATAAAAATTTAGCTGTACCTAAAATTGTAGGACACTCCAGCTCAAACTTGTAATATTAAGCGGGTGTCATTGAAGTCAGAATGGAAGAGGAAATGCCAGCGACAAGTTTCAGAAGCAGCTTTGTAGTCTAACCTCTGATTTCCGCCCCACTATTTGACGCTGCACATTGTGCATGGCGGGGGGCAGGGGGGGGGTGTCACAGAAATCCTTGAATGCTTATCAACCCACATTCGTTTAGCTCCAGAGTCAAAGGCAGGGTCGCATCCCTAGGAGAGGGGTCACGGAGGGGTCATGTTCCTCCAGGATGAGCTCTAAATATTTGAACAGGGTTGCCTGGACTAGCAAACTAGGCAAGCGCTTCTCCGAGGCTCATGCCCACGGGCACGCTTCCAAATCCACCTGGAAATTCAGGCTTCTAAGAGAGTGAAATTATTACTTCAAAATTACTTTACCTGGCACCTCTACTTCACCTTCGGGTCCTCGGCGTTAAACATGCAAAGGAAGGAAACTAGAAAATGAAAGGGGAAGAGACAGTTGTAATAACAAGGACGGACGTGCTGACATGACAGCAGCAGGAGATACACTAAGCTAACAGCAACTTTCCTTTGAAAGTACAATGTTGGAGGAGTGATGATTAATCTTTTAAGCCTTTTGAAGCTCAATGCATCTGGCAAAATATGAGATTCGGGGGGCAAAAACAAACAACTAAAAATTAAAGGGTGTTTAGATTGTGAAATCAGAGCGAGCCGTGCGCGTGCTTAGGCCCCGCATTTAAACCCAGCTAAATCGTTCTGTAATATAAAGCAACTTCATAGAATCTCACTGAAGTTTAAATCAAACATGGATTTCTTTAAAGAAACGTTCACGCAGAGAACAAGCTGCACGATGAGTGATCACTGGTGGCACGAGAAAAATGAAAGATTTAGGAGGATGGGCATTGATTTTCTGTAATTAACACAGTCAACGATGAAGGCTGGGCAGACCAAAGAAATACATCATATCTACCCAAAATGCTGCCTCTGTTTTTCTAAGTTTGACTAAGGTGATTAATTTAAAGCGACTCTGGTGGCTTCTCAGTATTTCAGTGCTTTCAGCATCAGTTCCCTTGCGAAAACTGCCCCTCCTGTGAATTTAATGTAACAAGAGGTTTATTTAGCAGATTGTCCCAGTCATGATGTGAACTGTATTCTGTGGCTGTATAATCACATAATCATGTAGTTATGCATTTAATGTCAAGTAATTATGCATTTCATGTAGTTATGTGGCATTAGGGAGTAACACTTGTGGAGCCTGAGGACTCACTAAAATGCACTCCCTCGAAACCTGAAATTATCTTTAATTTTAAAGAATTTTTCCAAAGCACAGGCTTATTAGTTAGTTTCTCTGCAAACTTTATTCATCAGATCTATTCATTCTTAAGACTCATACAATCAATCACTTACATGACATTAGAAAGTCTAATTATTGTGTTAGCCTGACTACAACTGGACTTGTAAAGTACATGTAAACATGTTAGTCTGACTGAAATCGTAGAAAATCAAGTCGGACTAAGACACCCAGATAATGAGACTGGGATTTGTTTTGGGTTTACTACCGCATGAGGGCGCCCCCCCTCGGGCTTTGACCTGGAAGTAGCAGAAGAAGAGGCATGGAGCAGAGCGTTGTCGTGTTGTCGGTGCTCACCAGCACCCTGCGGCGCTGTTGTCTGCCTTCGGATAACACCATAGCTACAAGGAATCGCATGCGTCTCATTTGTAAAAAAGAAAAAGCACAACGTACATCATGTACGGAATGTACAGCGCGGTAAAGCTGTCTAATTCACCTCTCAACTAAAGGGCGCTTTTCCACAGTACCAGGTACCGTACTTTTGGTACTTCAAGAAGGTACCAAAAGTTCGGTACTTCAAGATGTTGGTTTTCCACTGGAATAATACAAATACTTTATTTCTTATGCTATCCTGATCTTGTTGTATCTATTCTTCCAACCAGATCGCAATTAAAGCTTATGTCACTTCATTTTTCCACACATCCATTATTATTAATTTTATTATTTTTTTTACGTCTCTGGCGTAATAGGTCAACGGGAAAAAGCCCAATACTAACAAGCCCAAAGGAGCCATACCGCCTACTCTTGCAGCAGAGTCAAACATACTTCGGTCATTAAATTGATTCCCCTCCCATGCATGTATACTGGGACAAGGACAGTAGGCCAATTAAATGGCATAGTCGAGCTAAAACCGTAGCTACACTAAGCTGTGCATGTAAACGTACTGACAGTTTATGAAGACAATCAGAAGGTAGACTTGCATATGGGCAACACAGCTGCTACAAGTGAAACTGGAGTTCTTTTCTCTTCTGAAAAGAGAGGGTGCTAAAGTGGACTTTGTTTTTAGGGGGGCTGATATTTCAAAGCCTCACCTGCCTTTGCTTCTGCCCCCGCCATGTGTAAGATCTCCAGGCTGGGTGGCTGGCTATGTGGATTAGCATTTAGGCTAGATATGTGTTTCATTAACGCAGAATTACATTCACCGATGCTGATAGTGGCGAGACATTTCCTTACGACATGTCACTCAGCTTGCCGTACATGGTGTCTGTTTAGACGGCGGCTTACGTAGCAGCAGCCATGTTTGAGATTTGCCGGGACCCGTCGACATTCCCCAAATACGCCGCCTGCCAAACTAAAGTGACGAGAAGCGTATCGCTTTACTCATACGGAGAGGGAATTAAAAACGACACCGAGACCATGTCAATGATTTATGAATAAAAGGCCACATTTCATGATATGTAATACGGACGGCAATAAAAGCGGAATGGCAAAAACGCTTAAATAAGCAGAGACTGACGCCATCTATCAGCACAAAAGGGGATGACGTGAGGCCTTAAAAACAGGTGTCTGCTTTGGCAGTTTATTTCACTTTTGAATGACCACACAGCTACATGTCACAGAGCTACATGTCACAGAGCTACATGTCACACAGCCACATGTCTCAGGCTATTATGATACTAGTCATGCCTCGGATTGTTTTGCAATTTTTTGGAAGTGCTATGTGAAAAAATATCGATCCTCTTATCTGATAGTCACGTTTAAGAAAAAAGTACTAAAAATATGTACTAAAAATGTACTTTAATTCTATGGTGTAGTACCAAGCACAATATAATACAACAAATTTTATCATGTTAATGAAAGGTGGTTTTTATTCATTTGTATTCTTATTCATGCATTGTGGACTGCCAAGAACACTATAAATAACTATTAAAAGTTTATTGTCCTTTTGACATTTGAAGGACAGTGTGGGGATTTGAGGAACATTACAGTCCCGCGTGGAATGTAACACCTTCAGCTAGCCTGTTCACCGATAATGATTTCTGGCCTCCCTAATCCACTGAATGCGTGTTAGCAGTTGAGTCGACATGGGTGCTGACAGCGGTGCCTGAAATCACCCGCGGCCTCATTTTAGTGCCATGCTCCACGTCGAGAGTCCCGCAGTCCCAAGCATCAGAGCCTGAGGCTACGTTGGACAACAGGGCCTAAGCAATGGCCAAAGGCGCCAGACATCTCGACATGGTCAAGATATCCATTAGCAGTGCATATATGCAGTTCAAACCAGATCTAAGGGACCTATCAAAGGATTAAAATAATTGGATGTACAGCTCAACAGTACGCCACATGACAGAAGGCAGGGCATGCTGAGTCTAATTAGGAGACACTGGGCGAGAGTCGCCATTCATCTCCAGACAGCGGTGCCAACGCCAACAGACACACGCGGTGCGTAAACGTGAGACCACATGATCCTTGTTAATTGTCATTAATTTGACGCCTGTCTGGAATGATCTCCAGCGTGAGATGCCATTTGGTGAAACTCAGGGACGATTCGCTTTTCCTGTAAAAGTTCTACCAAAGTAATTAAAATCGACTCGTGGGACACAGCTTTGATTCCTCCTTCCTAACAAACATCAAATGCGGGCAAATCCCAGTGACTCAAGCTGCCCCCCAGTTCAGTCCCAAGACACAACAAACAGACGCCCCTCTGCGACGTGTTACCGCTGCTGCTATTTTACAATAGCCTTCAAAAATAAAGAGCTTTAAACATGATTATTGCAAAGCAGCCAGAGAGGTTCTCAGACGGGGGAAGGAACCATTTTTATTCCCAGTAACTGAGAGACATGCTCCACATTCTGCTTTGATGATTTCATGCCTAAGACCATGAATGAGTCAATGCTGATGACTTAATTTGCAAGTAAGTAGGGCGTCGGGTCATGTGCTCATATGGAGTCCATGTGAACGGAATTTGTGCCTGTGGTTTACTCAATAAACTGTAATGATTTTATCAACTGATCTTATTTATATCTCTGAAACATTGCCAATCCGGATTTTTAGTCATAAAAATATGGGCACGGTTTGGACTCTTTGGAAAGAGTCAGAGCAGTATTTGACTTGCAGCCTCATATATATGTTTACATATATCTATATGTGTGTGTATGTGTGTGGATTAGGGTTATATTACATTGCGGAGACCACATGTCCCCCAGAAGGTGATAAAAACTTATTTTGACATTATGAGGACCATTTTTTAGGTCCCCACAAAGATCTGTGAATGCAAAAACTAAAAATGCCAAAAGAGTCGTATTTCGTTTGTTTAGTTATGGTTAGGGCTAGGTAGTGGTTGCTGTCCTCATTTTGGGATTAGAGTTTTCCCCATTTGTGGGTGAGTCCCCACAAAGATATAATTACAAACCTGTGTGTGTGTGTGTATAAATAGATTCACAGTAAACACATCTTTTCTGATGTTATCAACTAGATTTGGATTTTGAGCAGTTCTAATCGCACTTCTAAAAATGCCCAAAGGTACAAAAATGGCTTTCTTCCAAAATTTACTCGTACTCAGTGCTGCGTCAGCATCTGTCTAACAGAGATCCTTAAAATTAGCACCTGAAGACTGATATTCGATGAAGAGCCTTCCCCGGGTCTGGGTGGTAATAGAGGAGATTTCCCAGACAAGAATTTCCAGGGACATGCGCCATCGATTATCCTGACGATCCTGACTGTATGTTTTCTGCAATCTGCTGTGGCTGTGCCTTTATCAAATGAAAAAAAAATGGAAGAGCATAGCCATCCCCAGGAGACGGGAAACGGAAATCCAAGGATGAAAACACAGGCTGGTCTGCATCAGCACAACAATAACAAGATGGACTGTGAGCTTCCAGCAGGATCAAAATGGCATCATGCCGTACAAAAACTGCAGCTACTTAAATCCACCGCAGATCACACGTATACACAAATCAGTATATAAACTTTTATACTTCAAGCGCTTTGAGGACATGGTATTGGATGTGATGGAGCAGTATCCATTGATTGAACCAACTTGCATCTGTGCAAGTTGTTGATTTTAACTGGAGTTTACAAATGAAGAGGAGAACAGACTGTTGAATGGAACCAGAGAATGGAAGGGGACTTATATCCCTGCCACTGAGTGTCTGGAAGTACTCGACATCAGCTCTAGGGCAAATTGTTTTGATAACTGTGATGCCAGACCTGCTCGACATTTAAAGTGAGCAGCGATAGTCTTTGATTTGTGGGGTACATGTATGGAGATCCCTCAATCCTGCCCCTCATGTTATGGTGGATGAATGTCTTATTGCTTCCAGAGAAGGATCTCCCTTCGGGCTCTATGTGACGAACAAGCCTGCAAAGTATGGCGTCAACGTTTCGCCACCATATGACGCGAAGCTATGCGTTGGATATTTGAGGCTTCACTGGAAGACTATCCAGAGCAGAAGAGCCAGCAGCTGTGAGTGGCGTTGGACATGAGCTATGGGATGCGTGACACAATGCGACAAATGCCACTTGACATCCAACCAAGCTTGGAGCTTAGCTACAAAAAGAGGGAAGATAACAGCGAGTACGAATAAGCTGCTTAATCAGCTTCTGAAAATGCAAGGTAATTCTGGGATTTACTCAGAAATTACGACTATTCCAAGAAGAACAAAAGATTATTCATATTATGAGCACAATGCATACATACTGTATGCATCTCAGACAAGCTGCCACAACTCATGCTAGACTACGAATGTGCCGCAAGAGGAGTCTACAGCCTCGATAAGGTGACAGTAATGTACGCTTTTCGCGCATGACTGCCCATTTACTCCTGCAATTTTCCACAACATTGTCGAGCTGTATGCAAACAGCGCTTAAATCCTTCAGTCTGACATGAATGATGGAAAATAGCACTGACTTCACATATTTAGTGATGAACTTGACAAAGCTCTCAATATCCAGTGGTTAAACCTGATATCTCTAGCAGAGGATCATGGGAGTACACATGTGATGTTAAGTGATACCTTTTATCTCATTCCTTATCAAAAGTTATCATCATTGAGTGGTATTGTTATGGTTATTATCACGATTCCCATAACATAACGGGCAGGAGTGTCCTTTAGCGGAATACACAGGTTAAATGATCCCTACATGACACACCAGTCGTCCACAGCACTGCTCACACACTTTCAACAGCAAACAACACACATGTTGACATAATTCAACCGAATGGTGCACCAGGATGTCATTTACAGCAGACAAATGTAGCGTCCAATGAAATCTTTTTACAAGCTTTTCCTGCACATATTATTTTTATATTATTGATGGTATTTTCTGTCAGCAGCACCGTAGTTTAATATAAAGCCTTTGGAATAAGCAAAGGAAACACTCTGTGCTTTTTCATGATGCTCTAGTATACTCTAGGACAAGGGAATATTCATAGAATGTCTAGGAACTATCACAGGGATAATATATGTTACAAACCCAAGAATTAAGAAGTGTCTCTTTGGTCAGAGGACATCTATCAAGTGCAGAGAGTCTGGGGAGAGTCTGGCAAATTAATGTTCTCCATTTAACCATCAGATGTCAGTATCTAGCCAGAAGGAGCCAGCAGTCCTGAGTAAGTTATGTATGGAAGGGGGGTGGACGGGAGGGGGGCGCTTCCTGGCAACAGTGGAGGTAACTGTCTAACTAAGTGAGGGAAAAATAGGCAAAGCACTGGAGAAAAACCTAGCACTCTGTCATGGATCTTTCAGTTGTGCTGGGCCTCCATCAGAACGGGTTTGTGCATAAACAAGTACGGTTCCAGTGCTAGCATTTCCTTGAACAGTTACTCTGCTGTCTCCCTGTGATTTAGATCTACTGTCGAAAATGTTCTGCTTTAGCAGCTCAGGGGATTTCTGTTGAGACAATCGGAGATCTTGTTAGAGGAATTCCAGCAGAACATGGACGAATACCAAAAGGATGATGCAAGCGATGGTGCCATTGATGGACGATGATGTCTTACACACACGTCAAGAGTCTTCAGCACATCATAAAATGCCTTTATACTCTGGGAGAGTACGGTTTGCATTATCTTCTAAAGACACCATGCAGGAACATAATTTCTTATCTCCAGTGACCTCCAAGTCCATACATTAATCACCATCTGCAAAGAATGAAATTAGCTACTGAACAATCACTGCACACATCTTAAAATGATGAAGCGCCCGTGTATGACATGGCCACCGAGTCTAATGGTTTTGCTAAACTAAGAACAGTTTCTCTGTACTGGGGAAAAACACAGATGAAAAACACCATGCAACTGCATTACAAGGTGTGTGCTGATTTAATGCTGTTACGGGAAAAAAGGTCCATTGAAACACTGCAGATTCAGGTAGTGTGTGCCGAAGAACCATAAGACAAATTGCACATTTGCGATGTTCTGCAAAGGTTTTGTGAGGATCAAGTCATACATTCCATTTCGAAGAATTGCCGAGCACAGTTAATTAATAACTCATTGCCACATAATAGTTCAATGAAAACCTTATGTTATGTCCATAAACAAATGGGTTGACTGTACTGTATGAGTCATAATGAAAATCTAGTCTTCTTTCAGCTCCAGTGTAATGCAGAATATGAATTTCTCATAAGATATGCTAAAAATGAAAACAAACAGAAATAAAAGTTCCTATTAAGAAAGTAAGTAACGTCCTTTGGACCCATATTAAGTGATTCGTTCAAACGGACTGTGGGATGACTGTCTGCCCGTCCAGCTCAGTGGCGTAAAAGTGATTATTTAACACAGGAGACCCATCTGTCAGGTTGACTCATTTGCCGTCTCCTTCGCCGCTTCCCTGTGTTGACCCTCCCTGCTGGAGCTTGTCTCCGACACAGTTTGGTTCTCCACCCGGCCTCAGCCGGAGATGATAGATGCTCAGAGGAGTCACCCCGTGGCCACTGAACCACGGAATACAGAAACCTGGATGAAGTTCTCTGCCGTGCGGTATATTGATTTTGTGTTCTCTGCACTCTGGATTTTTCTTTTTTTTAACTAAACAATTTTAGTTAGTACGGTGGAACACTTTCCATTGTTACTAAGGAGACAAGAGACAGACCTTGACGATCCGGAGTCACAGCCAGTGATCGCCTCCCACGCACAACTGTTACCCCACGAAAACACAGCGTGGCCGCTCTGCCGTGGGACAGGAGGCGAATAGCGAGTGACCCCGTGGTTTTGTCTCTAGATGTTTCTCTGGGCAAAAAAGCCTCGGAAATTTCGCTCCTTACAAAAATAAAATAAAAAAAAAATTGTGCTAAAAAAGGATAATATGAATAAAAGATGATCTGCAGGGGGTCTGGGCTCTTGATTCTTTTCCCATAACAAGAAGGCGTTTTTTAATTCATATCTTGACGCAAAATATTAGTAATATATTTCTGCTCATAATTTTAATAATCTATATTTATAGTGAAGCGCTGCTTCAATAACTGAAATTTGTTCAGAATAATCCTGACTCTTATTTTTGCAGTTGAATCGGGTGGTATATAATTTAGCATGCATTTGGGTATCAGTCAGATACAAGGAAAATACAAGACACAGTTGCTTCAATTTGATTAACTGTCACTGAGAATGAAGGTAAAATTTTATAGTGAAATTTGCCTTTGTCATCAAAGGTCTATAAATAAACAGTGGATTAAGCGTAACAGTAAATCCCATAATGCATGAGACAACTGCTGTGTATGTTTAAGAAGCAAAGGTCTATGTGATTTGCGCTGATGTTGTAGTGCAAACATATAACATAGCATGTAACCAGCTTGTTAGGCGCCTCCCCCACGACCCTGGGCGCCCCCTCCTCCCACACCGCCCCATCGCCCGTCTCCTCCAAGTCAGCCAGCCAAAGGACCTGGCAGAACTCATGTAGAATCAACGTCGCTCTGCATGGGAAGTCAGTCCAAAAGCGAGGGCTGTTTGTAGGTTATGGAACTTGCAGCATTGCTACTGGAGACAACTGAAACGTTTTAGCTCTCTCTGTTATTGCTGCGCTATTCAGCTAGCTAAATTAGCTGGGATTGCATGGCGAGCTAGCACTGGAAAAATAAAATGAAGGAGACCAATAACTGTGAAGGGCACTTTCAAAACATTCAAAGTTACTTTTACAAAAACACGCGATGTTTACAAAGTGGGCCCCCCCATCAAAGCTCGCACAGAAACCCTGAAAACACGGTAAACAAGCTGTCATCTGACTGCAGTGAGCGTTAGCTTTGCTAAGACCTGCCATTTGTGCCTCTTTTCGCTTGTAGCTAAAAATGGTTCGGTTCTCTTGGCCTGGGGTAGAGCCTTGATATTTCGGGCACCAACTGAACACTTTGGAAGAATTTTAGACTTTTGATTTACATCTATTGATTTTAATGATACAGGCCATTAGTCACACCAAAGGCTGACCTTTTTTTGTAAACGGCTGCAATCGGCTTCTCGTTTACCCGGCTGGTCTGACCACATATCTGGGTAATTTCAAGAGTCTGAGCCTTAAAGGAAGTGGTCAGCGTGAGAGTCCATGAGTGATAGCAGGCTGAGTGTATACTCTGCGCTGTATTAGAGACCCCTGCTTCTGTGCTTGTTGGGCATCCATCATCAACGGCATCATCAGACATGTCTGAGCAGAACTTTGAATAATTACATCATTCCTCTTAAAAGCCGAACAGCGCCTGTCTGATAATTTAAGCCCCTGTAGCTTGCAGTGCAATAGGAGATGCGGAAAAATGCACATTCCTGCCAATGCAAGCGACCTGGTCTGTTCACTCCAAAGTGATCTTGGTTCATTAAATTGGAAAATAGAGTAGTGAGCAGTAAAGTAACAAAACCATATGTCCGCTGATCCTACTGAACTCCGATGTCATCATGCGTTTTTTTTTTAAGTGACTGATTTATCTCCAGATTTGCTTTAATAAGTTAATTCTGGTTCTCCTGGTCCATATTCCACTCATGAACATCATTCGGGAATTGTGGGGCCTAACAGGAGAAACTGATTCATTCATTCTTAAAATGACGGTGCCAACTGAAAGATTCAAGATGCTAAACTATGACCAGATATGGCCTTTGTTTTATTCTGTGAGAAATCAGCCTCTCTCTTACGATTAATCCAGGCGATGAGAAACTTGAATGGCTGTACACTTAATGGGACTTGGATATCAATCGGGCCCACTGTCATTTTGTGTGAGGAATGAATGCAGGCATATTTTAAATAAAAATGCTGGTGTTCACCATATTTGGACATTTTTGCTGGAGTTCTTGGCTAGAGACTAATTAACTTTTTTAAAATCCATGGTTCAGCTGCTTATCCAATACAGGACACAGGGATCCTGGGGTCTTTGACAGGCTGCATGGAGCACAAGGCAGGGGGACAATGGGCAATTTAGAGATGCCAATTTGACTAACTGGATGCCTTTGGTCTGCAGGAGGACATCTGCGTGGCTAGCAGTAATCCACACAGCACAGGGAGAACATGCAAGCTCCACACGGCACAGGGAGAACATGCAAGCTCTACACGGCACAGGGAGATCATGCAAGAGCTACACGGCACAGGGAGAACATGCAAGCTCCACACGGCACAGGGAGATCATGCAAGCTCCACACGGCACAGGGAGAACATGTAAGCTGTACATGGCACAGGAAAAACATCCAAGCTCTACACGGCACAGGGAGATCATGCAAGAGCTACACGGCACAGGAAAAACATCCAAGCTCTACACGGCACAGGGAGATCATGCAAGAGCTACACGGCACAGGGAGATCATGCAAGAGCTACACGGCACAGGGAGAACATGCAAGCTCTACATGGCACCGGAAGAACATACAAGCTTTACACGGCACAGGGAGAACATGCAAGCTGTACACGGCACCGGCAGAACATGCAAGTTCTACACGGCACAGGGAGGACATGCAAGTTGTACACGGCACAGGGAGAACATGCAAGCTCTACACGGCACCGGGAGAACATGCAAGCTCTACACAGCATAGGGAGAACATGCAAGCTGTACACGGCACCGGGAGAACATGCAAGCTTGCAGAGGGAGCGGGAATGAGAGTCAAGCCCCCATTCCTGAAGGTGTGAAGCTGCAGTGCGGGCGAGAGTGACTCCCCGAGAGTCACCATGCTAATAAGTGTGAGAGCATAATTATGCGGTGCGTTCTGGTCATTTATGGTAATTTATGGGCCCATCACAACCCAAAGGAAATGACTGGCAGTTCTGCCACTGTCACTGGATATGGAAAATGCTACCTTCAAAGGAGACCAAATAAAAAAGAAGACACATTTACCTATATTCACCTATTACAACATTAATGAATAACTTTTGCCAGGTAGCAGGAGAAATCCTTCCCTCTGTGTCATGGGTCGCTGAGATCATTCCGCTGATCTTTTCCCACACATCAGTAACACTAATGGGGTCGTGCACACACATTCCCTCACATTTAAGTGAAGTGAAAGCTAAAAATGAATTAAACTTACTGTCGGGTTTGTGAAGTTTGGTTACTTTGGGCTGCTCACTTGTTATGTGATTGATTTATTCATTTTATGTCAGTGAATTGTATCAAAGCTTCATCCACGGCAGTTTGAATACATTTATTAATATTATTGCAAGATCAGGAAGATTTGTTTTAGTATATAGACATTAAATGTGTTTCTGAGCCAACGTCACTAATTTTAACTGCCCAACATGACATGGGATAATCTATATTGTACAATCATTTAAATCTAATGCCCTTGTTTTGCACCATGGATTCTCCCTCAAGGAGGATTTCTGTCACATTTTATAAAGCAAAGCAAACGGCAAGAGCAATTCAGCTCCATTTTAACATGCTATTGACGCTTATTGTCCTCTAGCCAAATAGAACGATTCATATAAATGAATGTGCGCTTAGAAGTCAAAGAGCACAAGCTTGTTTAACACGGAATTACATTTTGCTCGTGTTCTCTCGGCATAAAAATGTAGAATAATGATACCCTGATATAGTGCAAGTTTTATAAATTTTTAAGGGCTTCAAATATACAGCATGTATTTGTGAAAAATACAGCATAATATAATTCTAGCTTGCCTGATACGCAGTTAAATATGATAATGAAATAATACGACACTCAGTGCAAAATGAACCAGGCTGCATAAAGTACAGTAAACAGAATGTGAGAAGATGACTTTTTTTGTTATTGCAGGACTCATTTCTCAGTATGATTTATTATGCCTGGCAACAGTAAGATAGCTTATCCTGAATAGTTACTGGGATGCTATTAACATTCAGAAGCAGTGTTCTCTCTTCCCTTTAGCCTCCGTTGCTGTTTAATGCTGTTTAAATGCTGAATGGAGCCGCTGTTGTTTATTGCCTCTCATGTTACACTGTCCTTTCGTAGTCATGCTTGTTTACCTTTGCTCTTCTGCTTAAAGGGTTCCGGACCTCCCCTAGCTTCAAGGTTTCACTCTCTCCCAGCCGCTTTCTTCCTTCTCCTGAGTCTTTTCGGGTGCTAGCACCGTATTTTTTGGTACAAAGCCCCTTTCATCCGAGCTCTGCCCGCTGCCCACCTGTTTGCTCTGCTTTCCGTCACCGAGGCTCCAGCCGGGAGGCAGCAGAAGACCCCAGCTGGCTCTGCTGACGAGGCTTTGATCGCCCGTGTGACCCGGGGAGAAACCGCGCTCACACCGCGGCTGAGGGGGGGCTACCCGGTCAGGCGGGGGCGGGGCAGGGGGAGCATCCCACATTTCCGCTACGGGAGCCCAGTGTGGATCCCGGGCCTGCTTCGTGTCCCACCCAGCTGGCCGCACTCGCACAGAAACGCTGCTCGGAATGATGAACGGCGACCCAGGATCAGCTGGGAAAATGTTCTCTGTTCAGGCACATATTCAGATCATTCCACCCGGGTTTCATGGTGACGGCCTCCAAACAGCAAAGTAAACAGCAAACAGACAACAGAGACCTGACCACATATGATCACATCCCAGTGTAGCACTTTAACCTCCTTGCTATCAAAGAATTTGCAGGGTTTCCAACTTTGGTCAGCTTGTGTAAGATTTTCAATGCGAGACAAGTCTGCACACACATACACACGCATTTATATGTATGTAACAGTTTTATTACCTTGTAAATAGTCTGTAGGGTTTGATGTAGCTAATCTTAGGTTTATAATGGAATAATATAGATTTACTGTGAGCGCGAGAGTCTGAAAGCGTCACGCCAGATGCCTGTGAGCTGGCAACCCTGAATTAGATTTCACATTTTCAGAACGTGAACTCCTATCTACCTTCTTGTATTTTTAATACAACATTCTTAAATAAACTTATTTTACTATTTATTTAATTTCATTTGTTTTTAATTTACTTTCATGCATTTTGTGTGCCTGTGTGTATCACTTTCACATCCATCTGACATGTCAGGCTTACGGCAGGCAGTGAGCGTCACGCAGGCCGCCGCTCCAGTGGACTTTTACTGGTTCCTTAGAAGTGCACGTTCAGAGGAAATTGCTTGGCCGCCATGTACAGTAACTGCCAATGACCATGGCCATAAAAAGGAGCAAAGGGGAAAAAAAAGCAGGAACAGTCCAAGATAAACAAACCTCGGGCTGCTGACAATGTTCTCTCCATCGCGCAGTGTCGTTTCCCTTTGCGCGGATGAGCGATGTCTTCCCTTTTATTAAAAGGCCAGCCAAACGAAAAAAATAAAAACATAGCTAGTTCACTACTGACTAGATCCACTGCTGACTGAATCAGAGCAAAACCCTATAAACATATTACTTTCTGCACTTTACAATATTTCTGGCAGGCCGGCATTATTTAAAAAGCACACTGTGAGAGGATCTCACGGCACCTGGGAGTGACAGTCCCGATGCCCGTCTGTGAGGCTGCAGATGAGTGTTGGGGTCATTCTGTGGCCGGAGATGGTGGATACCTCTGTATCCCTGCCTGTCAAACTCAGCTTCGGTGACTCTCTTTGCTTCTTCCAGCAGCTTCTCTATAGATTTTCCAGCGATCGCGGGCTCTCCCAGCTGCCCTGGGGAGGCGTTCCTGTCACTACCAGCTGTCTTACTGCCCATGAGAGCGGCTACAGTGTATTTTTTTTAAGATTTTCAGATTTCTTAAAATACGTTTTTATTCTTTTTCTTTATATCCCACTGGAAGTCAGTTGACTGACTGTAATAAATTACATCTCTGTTAGTGTGTTTAACAGTGTAAAATCCATTTTACGACCACTTTTATAGCCAGGTAGACCTTCGTTGTAAAGAATTACCACTTTTCCTGTACCGAAACATGTATGTTCTCCACCACTGGTGGCATTAAAATGTGGCTTTTCATTCATCCCCAGCCTATTAAACTCGGGAATTTGGAATGATTTCCAGGCGTAAGTCATGTCCTGCTGGTTGACCAATTTATGATAGTTGACCAGCTTAAGGTATGTTTTTGCATGATGGTATGATGGTTTAGCTGGTCATACCAGCATGATCAGCTTGATAGGCTAGCCGCACCAGCATGACCAACTAAGACCATCTGAGACCATCTTTGGCCAGATAAACCCAGCTAACAGCATAAGCTGGTTTTTTCAGCGTGGTGCTCACAGCTGACGGACTCGTTATCCCTGGAGGATGGTTACTTTACTTATCATTCCTGTCATTTTTAACCTTTTGGAGAAAAACCTAAAAGGTTTGCTTTGGTAGTTAAGTGGTGGAATGGAGTCCTGACAGATACACAGCCATGAACGCGCTCCACCTGGTGAAAGCCTTGCCGATGCTTTCATTTTCAGCGTATAGCTTAGCGTGTATAACGTGTTTGCTGTTCTGCTCCGCGAGGCTCCCTCTTCAGCCGCGTCGCAGATCTGGTGTCGAGGTTTGATAGTGTTTTTCTTTAAAACTAATCCAGCTCACCTGATGATAAAAAAGAAAAACTATCTCTACGCCGATCATTATACAGCAAGACAGCAAATTTCTCACAGAGCTTTGAGGATCAGTGCATCCCACTATAAAAACAGGAAGGTCTTTGTGTATAAGTCTAAACATTAGAGATGAACAATCTGGCAAGGTACTTTGCTTTGTTTGTGTGTTTGTGCTGATCTGTGGGTTAGGACACTGGGTCTGTGATCGGAAGGTTGCCAGTTCAGATCCTGGGGTCGGCAGAACGGTTTCATAGTTGGGTCTTTGAGTCAGGCCCTTAAAGAAACGTACGTCACTTTGGACAAAAGTGTCTGCTAAATAAATAAAACGTGAATGTTTAACACTTGAGCACTTCTATATCTGGTCACTGGAAAAACAATAGAATATTTACCTATGCTGTGACCAGACGCGTTAGGCGAAGATAAAGAAGACAGCAGGTCTCGCTGGCGGGAAGTGCAAGAATTTCAGAGGCAGAAACCGCACTTGAGAAAGGAAACCGCCAGATTGGTGACCAAATTTGGTCTCAAGTTGTAACAGGCACGCTGCATTATCTTGTGAGAATCATTATTCACACTTTGCAGAGGACAAGCTCCATTATGTGTAAGAATATTACAAACTAAGTTATCCAAACTAGTCCAAATCACAGCAGGTACTGTGACTTCAGCAAGCTTCCATCCAGCATTCAGTTATCTGTGCATATTTTGACTGAAGTTTGGGCTCGACTGGCTGAAGTGAGTCAGGTTTTCTGAAGAACCCTGACTCCGGTTGGCGTGCATTATGCTGAATAGGGCATTCATTTGGCCAAAATTGACACCGGTCAGCAACATATCATTAGCTTCTTCCTCTGTTGATTGTGCCACAATCACCTGCATCTAATGGAGCTACACAATTTAATTCTAAGTGCATTTGCCTCCTTCAGCCTCCTTGAGTAGGTGGCTGAAAATAACAAACGCAGGCAAGCCTGGCGAATGAATGTCTATCAAGTACTTCAGATACATTAATTTGATAGCAGATTAATGGAATTTAGATGCACGGATTGTGTAGCCTTGAAAACGGCAAGAGCAGTGAGAGTGAGCCAATAAGATTTTTTTGTTTTCCTGTGTTGCCAAATGGAACTGTGCCAGGATTTATTTTTGTAAATTCCATCCAAAGGACAGTAAATACGTGTCTTGCCATCCTTCTATAACCTCCTTTTAAGTGTAATCCAGTAATAAAACAAATTTTATGTAGCACCTGGCATTTACTAGGTCATTCCTTCTTTTTCCTGGGCGGTGCTGCTATCCGTCCGGACCAGACTGCGGCCGGGCGGAGCTCAAATGCGGCCTGGAATTGTAGCTGTACAATTTACTGCAATTTCTACAGCACTTTCATTTTGCTGCAAGGAGCGTCACAGCGGAGCGTCACGGCGGAGGCACTGCGCTCCGTTGCCCTGGATAATTCCACCATTCCGAGAGGCATGGCATTCTGGGAGCGGGGGGACGCGCAGCACACGGAACGCAGAGCTCCTGCTTAAGCCCTTTAACTAGGAATTAAGCCTCTTCCGGGGGTGGCGGCCAAGCCACGGCGAGCGGGGAACCCCGCCGCGCTCTGGATGCACCGTCCCTTCGTCCTTGCCCGGCTGCCTAGTGCCGCCCCATCAGTCTCTGTCAGTGCCCAGCATCTGCAGGCCCCCCACAGTCACTGCCTGCCCTGGGGGGGGTGGGGCTCCATCTTGGAGATGCAGTAGTGCTAAATGGAGCTTTTATAAGATATTGACTGGCCCACACCTGTATCTCAGCTGGCCCCAAAGTTAATTTGGGGGTGTTGAATGGACACCTTTCATTGGTTGCACGTGTATGTAGCAGGTGAATCATAGCATAATTAAAAAGCAGCCTTAAATTTATAGTTGCACTGTGTGTGGGCTGGCCGTCTGCCCTGCTGGTGCCTCAAGGGGGGTCGTCGTTTGGGGTGAGTTGGCACGAGTGGCACGAGTGCTGACCGAATGCCATCAGGGATACCTGCAGTGCACCCCCTGCTGGTAAACCGGGACGTTTTTGCTGCGCCTTAAGACAAACACGTGCAGCCTAGTGGCTGTTCATGGTCCTCCATAAACGCTAAGCGTCATATTTCAGCCATGGCCCGAATGTCGTGTGCTCTGAACCATAGAAATGGCCGCTTATTTGGATAACTTATTTAATCATAAAGTATGTTAAAACATTCGAAGTAAAAATTCATCCGTGTTTAAGTGGGTCACTTCAAAACTAAAGTACTAACAACATATTAAGATATAAGCATTTCCATTAAAAGTTTATACTAATGAACATAATTTATTTTTAATATGCATGACCTATTTCTTCCCATTTTCAAGAGCAGTAATCAGAGTGCAATACAACTGGAAATGTTTCAACAGCTTTCTTTTTTTCTAAAGTATATCTGAGTTCTGACTTTATTCAGAAAGACCTCTAGGAGCCCTTCCCCGTGTCACAACTTCGGGAACGAATTACTCCAGAGCAGGCATTGTGGTAAAATAAAAGGGGTTTATTGAACTAGATGAACAAAGTCTGGAAAGAAACTGGGCCAGGAGGGATCCAAAACAAACAGGGAAAGACACAGGCAACAGGAAAGCTCGACATTAAAGATTGGACTGGGGAACACAGGTCTGGGAAGCACGTATATACGGGGCTAACAAGGGAGCTAATGAGAGGCAGCTGTGAGCGATTTCCACATGAGGGTATAGGGAAAGGCGTGGCTTGTTACAGCCGTGGCAGGGAGGAGACAGGCAGGGAGATGACACCCGGTGTTCTTTCATGTTTCTCATGGACAGTCTTATCCAGGAAAAATGGGCAGCAGTGCAATTAGTATAATAAAATGTTTCTACACACATTTGTGGTGGTCAGAACAGGAGACTTGCTTAGAATCCCAGGTCGGTGTAACTTAGCTGAGGGGAAAATGTCCTGTGTCAGTACCCTCAGTCATCCACCTCCGTCCGATTCAGTGAAACCCAGTTGAATTCAGATGCCGCCCCCTTTCTTTTTCGGTTATCTCCAAGCCTTTTTATGAGGTGCCAGACCCTTCAAGAGTGATGCCGCCCCCCCCCAGGGTCAGATAGGGAGAGAGCTACAGTGGCCCCTTCCGTCGCCAGCCGGCTAGGCGGGAGCCCGATGGCCTCAGTGGGAGGCAGAAGAATGCCCTGCTGTCTGCAAATTTCTGCAACTGGCCGGCAACCATGAAAGTAACCAGGCTGCGTCTTCCAAGGGGAGAAAGGATCAGAGCCCCACATTTACGCCCCTCCAACCCAAACCCATCGATCTCCTCAGGAACCAATAAATCATTCCTTCATGGGAGTCTTTACATGTATTTTAAATATATACAGATGCTCCTCGACTTGGGGTTACTCTCCGATGAATCCCTTGTAATATATAGCAAATCGAATATAATTGTGATATAATAAGTAAATAAAAACTCGGTTCTAAAATTGGTGAACGTGCATCGCTATCGCGCCGTACAAAGCATCATAAGTCCAACTATTGTAAAGTGAGAAGCATCTGTAAATACTTTGCTTAAATTGTCTAGTGGAGCACATCCTTTGATTGCCTGACCAAGTGTGTATGTGGAGATGCACATACAGACGGAAACCTGTCAGCCAGTTAGCGCTCCCTACAGTGCTAATAGGCAACTATGCCAAACATGAGACACTGCACCGTGTCACCATGCAGTCTTGGAGCCCCGAATGATAATTGTCTTAGGTTTGTTTATACATATTTGTAACAATCACTGTAAGTAGTATATACTGACCGGAGTTTATCGTTAAACTGATCCTAATGCTACTGAAACAAAAGTGTTTAAATAAAATAATTCTCAAAATCTGTGTTTGTACTTTTTACCTGTGCCAAATTCATATTCCCTGCATTTTAAAATGTTTTCTTGGTCAGCTTTAGGTTACTTGAAGAACCATGGGCTGCTCCGATGAGTATGGTTGAGAAAAAAATACATTTCCTGAGGCATAATATTAGACCTTGATAGTAGACAATTTCGCTAAATATATGTGATCAAAAGCTAATTAATTTAGAGTGCAGGAGTTCATTTCGCATCTCATGAAACGACAACATCGGAGCCTTACATAAAATGAGGGTAGTGCTTAAAATAACACGACACGATTATTCATAAGACTAATTCAGAATGCCCACCTGTCCAATGGAGGAAATTAGCTGTTGGTGTTTGAATAATATTCCGGTATGTACTATTTTCGAATATGGCAATAATCAAAGTGTTCACTATGTTGGAATATTTAATTTCCTTTTCAACTCACAGAATCGCAGGTGCTTCTGTTGCGTCCCTTCTGGTCTTAGTCATCCTGCACCTCTGGGGTAATTATACACACTGCACATCGCCGCTGAATATGCTCAGGGCATTTGTTCTATCAGAATGATTCGGAACGGCCCTTTGCAAATGTGCCTTATGCTATACTGAGCATTAGCGAAGCACTTAAAAGCAAGCCCTTAGAAATGTACGACTCGAACACGCCGAATGGGAAGGATCTACGTACGAGGCTGCCGCAAAATATTTATTGAAACCCGTCAGTGTGGAGAAGCAGGCAAGCTGGTGAGTGTGAACAGCCTGTCTGCAGACTGCTACATCAATTTCCAATCCACACAGCACGCCTTCCAGGTGTCCTCTCAATAGATTTTTTTCCTTTTTTTGTGTGTAAATCACAGCGATCTAAAAGAAGTCATTACACTCATCATTAAATAAATGTGTACATCTGCAATTAAAGAATGGCACGATTTAGCGGGAACACTCGTGCAATTTTCATTGGGGCTGCATATACAATAATAGGCAGGTAACAGAAAAGAATAATTGGCACTAGCAACAGAAAACAACAATTACTATTAGTAATCAGTAATTAATTTCCCACAATGCTAACCTATTGCTACTATAAACAGCAGAGAGAGACATTATAAATAAACAGCATTTTTTCAGCTCTTCCACATCCCGATTCCAGTCTTTCCTCAGTCTGAAACACAGCCGATGTTTCTCCCTGAATACCTTGTCGTTCCTCTTATCCCCTCTCCCAACTTGAGAAGCGCTCCCTCCTTTGAATATAGTGCATAAGTCTGCGCTGAATAAGTTTGCCATTGCAACTCTGACACTGTTTACCCCCTTAAAAGCCTTATTTTCTCACGTAATCTCAGGGAGCCGCGCAGCCCAATGGGAAACCTGACACCAGGCCAGTCAGCGTGAACGATGGGGACGTGTTCATATCTGTGCGCCTCACAGGCTGATTTACTTTGCTTTTTACATCGGAATGTTATCCAAAGTTTTGTGCAGTTTATGTAGTGTCGTTTGTTTTTTTTTTTGGGGGGGGGGGGGGGGGGGGCGGGGGTTTTGTTTGGCCCAGGGGCCTGAACGCGCGCCCCGGGGGGGGGGGGGGTTGAAACGGGGGCCCC
>JAODKC010000043.1:2680809-2713034 GCA_026777985.1 Mormyrops attenuatus
GGTACACCTAGCTAGTACCGGGTAGGGCCCACTTTATTAGGTACACCTAGCTAGTACCGGGTAGGGCCCACTTTATTTAGTACACCTAGCTAATATTGGGTAGGACCCATTTTGGCTCCCTAACCAGTTCAAGGGTGAACAAGTTGTATGTTGAGAGAAAGCATACTGCTGTTGTACTGAGCTGTTATTTTTGCACTTGTGGCATTATGTGCCTTAACAAGCTGTTTTTGGCCTCAAAAATGGCACTGACTGGATGTTTTTTTTATTCATCACACCATTCTCTGTAAACTGTAGGTGCTGCAGAATGTGAAAATCCCAGGAGGGCAACTGTTTCTGAGATACTCGAACCACCACGTCTGGCATCAGTAATCAGCCCACATCCAATATCGCTTAGGTCATGCGTGTGAGCTGCTAGTGCTCAGTCCAGCAGACCTGAGCCACTTGACCCTGTCTGTGTGAAGTATGTGTTCGGCAGCAGCCACACAACTGGCTGCTGCCACACAACTGGCTGCTGCCGAAGATGTTAGCGAAGAAGTGCACCAAATAATGTGGCCAATGATTGTGTGTATATGTGCTACATACAGTATGTATTTCATGGTATTTTTTCCCCCAAAATATACTTTTGTTTATTTAATTTTTGTTGTGCTGGAGTGTAATTAAAATGTGCATTCATAGTCACATATGTGTTTATCTAGCAAGTGCCAAGCTGTTGTATGACAAAAGATATTCACCGTTTTCAGCTTTTAAGTAATTCATAAAGAAGCGTGACTTGAGATTAGTGTAGAACTGCTAGCGATACACCCCTGTTTTTTTTTTGACATTTTTTTTAGAAGTTTGAAAATGGGATTTTGCCTAAATAACTTGCAGATTAAATTAAATCGACTATATCACAAACACCGAACATACTTCCACTGACAACCACCAGTTGTAGCCTGGTATTGTGGGCTAAAATTATCCTCCATTGTATTTGTCTCAGTCAGCGATTCAGTGGAGAGGATTAAACATAGACCTTTGGGCATATTTTCAAATCATGAAGCAACCTGTTTCTTTTTTTACCCAGTGTCTTCTTTAACGTGTACCTTGGTATGTCAGGAGTGAATTTACTTTGCTGACTGACTGTCATGACATAAGGCCTATTTCTGCGGCTATTTTCGATGAATAACTGTGTCTACCTCTATCTACCTATCTAGCTACCCAGCAAAAACAGCATTCGTATGAAAATGCTACTAGTGCTACTACTTGCTTGGCACAAAACACATTTCTGAAGGTTGTATGCTGTCACAGGTTATCAAGAGAGAAGGAAGGCTTACTTGGAGAAGCTGATAAGGATGGTACGCATCACACACAACGCTTTCATCCCTGAACTCTCTAAGATCCTGGGTCTACTAGTGCAAAGGATCTCCTCAATCAATAGCAATTAAGGCTGATCCTTCTTCAGTTACACAAACAGACACACTCTCCTGCTCAACCTTTCAGTTAAAAGCCCATCGATATTTAATTGTCCACTCGACTGTTTGTGTAGTCAAATGTGCCATTCTACTGCTGATAATATGTATGGACATATGTGATGTTAATAATTCTTGAACATAGCTGAAAAAATGCGACCTCTTACCCCCTGAGAAAAATGTAATATGTTGCAGAAAAGTTGCAATGAAACGAAAGAACAAAAGCACAATGGAACTCGTTGTGCAATAAAATGAACATTCATTATAAGTTTAATTATTGCGTTAGCTGAAGTAATACTGAACATGCATACTGTGAATCAATGCAGAGACATATTTTAATTATTGCAACAACACAGATCAATGAGAACTAATACACAATCTGAAAAATAATAAAGTCTTTTGTTTTGTTTTTTTTCTTCAAATGTTTAGAGTGAGTGTGCCAGGTTACTGGTATAAGTGAGAGCATATTTGAAAAAAAGGCGACATTTAGTCATTGGATCATTTTAGATCTATTTGTTTGGTTGCCCGGAAAAAAAATCATGTAGCTAATATTAATGTGCACGAACAAAGACGAAATTCTAAAAAAATGTAAATGTAAATTGTATGCTCTCTGATAACTAAAAATTGGTTGTGAAATGAAATCATTTGTTCTAGGCTTTGTGTTTATTGGAGACGGTGGAATTGAACGTTATACATTATTACGGCATTTCTCCACACTGCTCACTCTCTCCAGGGCACTTTAGCAGTCTAGCAGCAAAGCCTAACACTTGCTCCTTGATATTTCACATACGGCGCGACACAATGAGGTCGCCGCGTTCTTTCGTCCCGCAGATTTCCCAGGATAAAATGGCGTGTCTCAGCGTAGCCGAGACCTTGACTCTCACCTTCATTCCACAGGCCTCGACCCCACAGCGCGGCAGCCCAGGCCACCTCGCCACGTCTGTCACCAGGTCCCCAGGTACCCGTGACATGGGTGGCACGGCGGTGGCCGTTGGGCACGCTGCCAGCCTCGCCCCAGCTGCCTCTCTTCATCGGGAGCGACACGGCACTCTGCCCTTACATGTCCCTGCCCAGGTAAACACGCCCCCTCTCAGCTGCCACAGATCAAAGGCGTCTGTCAGGTAAATAAACACATCAAAATGGCCAACAAAGGAGCCAGTTACGGCTCGGCAAGACAAAAATAAAGGAGATGAAAAACAACAAAGTAAGGGCTTTTGGCAGTCAGATCAGAGATTCGGAGAAATGAGATGGAGGGAGACCAGATGCGAATGTAAACAGGCTGGCAGGGCCTCGAAGCCGCTCTCTCTGGGGGCAACGTTACACACCCACCCCCATTATCAGTGGTACCTTCTAGGAATCCAAGCTAGCAGTATGTTTACAGTAACATTCATCCATTCTCTATAACTGTCCCATGCAGTGGGTCCGGAGCAAGGCAGGGAACAACCCAGGATGTGTCACCAACCCATCGCAGGGCACAAGGACCGTGCCAGCCGATGTGCCATCGTGTCGCCCCCAAACAGTAATATACAGCTTCCAAATGAAACTGCATGCTAAGGCAGTCGGTCGGTCTCTGTCGCTGTCTCTGGGTGGCTTCATTGATTGGTTATTTGCTTTTGGACGTCATGTCCCAGACGCAAGATGTTTAACTTCTACTTAATGTCAATTTAGCTGAGCCAAAAATGCATGAATAAAAGTCTCAGTCACAGAGGAGATCACAGTGTTCCGGTCAGGGGATCTGTGCATGAATGCTTGTAACACATTCGAAGCTGTTATGGGGAAGCATACAGCGAGAATTAGCTTTGCATCTTCTTAAAATCAATATATATTTGAAGCAGTATATTACTGTTTCGGCATGTTTATATGGTTGCGCAACATTTTACATCAAACAAACTGATTTTTTTGTCAGCTAGGTAACATTATTCATCATCAATTCACACCCAGCCCAAACAGCTTCTTAATATGAATTATTAATTTAATTTGCATGGTGAATTAAAACAGTATTGTTTCCTTGTCTGGTGCAAAATGAAAATGATGTGTGCTCACACTAATCGGCATTGATTCTGTAGTGTATTTATGAGTTCTATTATTTGTCGATATATATTTATGTATGTGTGTCAAGGTTGTAAGATTATTTTAGCAGAAATTGTTGAATGTACTAAGTTATCTTCCTATTTAAATGTTAATATTGTTCAGAACCTGCTGATTGAGGGTTATGTATTAGTCTACCTATTTGAGGTTAGAGAATGTTGATTGGATAAAAAGCGGCCAAACAGGAAGCAAGATGTTTTTTTTTTATTATTATTATGGTTGGAAAAGCCCATTTGACATGAAAGGATATGAAGTAAAGGAATGAAGAAGGAATCCACCCTCATCCAGGCCTACTTCTTTCAAAGAAACTCAATCCACCTTTTGGTGAACCCTATGCTTGCAATATGTGTATATGTTAGTATGTAACAACACCGTCAGTGTGCCTACAGAGTGACATGTTGCCTCTCAATGGACTAGGTGATATGATGTGTCAGGGTCTTATATAATCTGCCAATGGACTGGTAGAGGATGGGGCCAGGGAAGGCTTAGAAGAAGCGGCCCAGAGGACTGGTTTTGTATTTGCTGAGTTACTGTGGACTGTAAGGGTTCCTTTTAAGTCTGATGGTCCTATAAGGGCACTGACACTATATTTATACATATGTACACACACACACACACACACACACACAAACAGCCTACAGTGAGTATCATAACAGCATAAGCATAGAAAACAACGTCTCACAATTCAGCGTTTCACCGGCCCCAGCGGTGAAGGAGCAGGAGCAGTCAGCACCTGGACGCGGAGGCGAGGCTCACATGCCAGCGAATCACACGGCATCCCGTGTCAGACTGTGTCGCGTCCGTGGCGCCTCCCGCAGAGCCGACCCAGTGAAGGCGGAGTGAGTGAGTCAATACCTCTTCATCAGAGAATCAGCATATCTCGCCAGCGTGGCGACACGCGAAACCACCTGCTCAGCTTTGGCTGCTGAGGTGAGAAAGGGACATTTTTCAGTTTTTTTCTTTACACACATGCTAAAAAAAACTAATTTCAAAGAAATACACTATCCTCTCCCTCCCTTAAAAACCGCAGGCAAATTATTTTTTCTTACATGCATGGGATCGCAGTCACATGCACGGCATATTTGGAAGGCAACTGGAAATGTTAGGATTAGAAGCACCATTTAAATTCAAATGTGCAGGAATTTGAGAAGAGCCAAATAAATAAATAAATAAATGAATGAATGATTTGCTGAAAGACACATGTGTTTTTCTGCATCTGACTGGAGGTGAATCAGTGTCTATTAAAATATTCCAAATGACAGGCCTTTGATTCGGCACATCACAGCTGTAATTGAAATTGGCCTCATACCGGAAGAAATGTATCTGCATTTCCACCTGGCAGTTGAATTCGCGGAGAGAACATGCCGGGCAATTCGCATTAGGAGGCCCGTAAGCCCACTGCGATGAATCACTGCAGTCACTCAATAAACCTGAAAAATGGAAAAAATGTGCATATATTCTTGCATTTCTTTCCAGACTGACATGGCATGTTTTTTGATATGTTTCTAAGACCACATTTTTTTTCTTTACAACCACGAAGCTAACCTGAATATGACCTTCCATGATATCTCTGCCGTCGCGATTCTTTTTGTCGCTGCCCTTGCACAGTAATACACTCGTGGCTGGCAAGACGGCAGCCGCACCTGTTTGGCCACGATGGCAGATGAAAGAAAACAAAGACTTTGGCAGGGAAGAAGACCCGTGATATCAGATCGGGGCTCTGAGACCTATAGTTTGGGGTTTGAACTTGTGATTGACGAAGCCGTATGACTCACCTCTCCTGTCTGTCTGCATTTGGCAGCGCAGGCCCTCGTGGGGGAGTCGACGGCAATCGGCAATCAAAGCCTGCATTCTTTATCGGAAATGTTAGCAATCACAAAATAACAAGACAGCCGGAGCGAGTAAATCAAACAACCTCTGGCTTCTCCGGTTCCCCCTCGCTGTGGTCTGTCTCCATCATCATGGCTTCTTTTCATTTTATTATTTTTTTCCATTATTTGTGCTCGGTTCACTTAAAAATAAGCAGGTGGAAGCATATTTCGTCATTCGCAGCTGAAGTCTTAGAGCGTTAAAAAACCAGTTCAGACACACATAAGCAAATTCAGCTTAAATAAATAATTTCTATTGTATATAGATTGATCTTTTTACCGTGTAGCCTGGGATAGGGTACAGACCCACCGAAAAATCCTGACCAGAATAAGCAGCTAGAAGATGGATGGATGGATTGATATGGATTGATATATAGTTTCTAGAATTTTCTAAAAGTTTTCATTGGGTCCATGCTACTGTGGTGTATAAAAATAAGAAGCATCATGACAAAGGTCAAGTGAAATGGAAGTACAGAGGGTGGTTAATTGATTTATGCATGCTATGTGAAAGCTACTGAGAAAAGGCAGGCCTTCCATAAAAAAGGCAGGCCTTCCATAAAAAAGGCAGGTCTTCCATAAAAAAGGCAGGTCTTCCATATGGCTTCACAAGTCCAGGGTTGTGGGTTTGATTGCTGACTCAGTCATTATTTATGGAGCAACAGACACTTGGGAAAGGATTCATGATTGGAGAAATGGTCACACACAGCTAGTCTCTCTTTGCTTTGTAGTGACACGTAACAATTAAGAAAGCAATTTAGCTTTGAGATCTTCAAGATCTTTTTTCAAGATTCAAGACATTTTATTGGTGATGTGCATTGAAATGCTTACTGTTTCAGTCATGTCTGGTACAAAGAACACTGGTATGCAAATAAATAAAGAATAAATATACAGCCCACAGTTAGATGTGTAATAACATAGTGAAAAGAGGTCCGCTTAGACTCACCTAGAGTGAGCTGTACTGGCGTATTTTGGTCAAATTCTTGTTGGGAGGCTAAAGTTGTGCGTAAACGGGATATTCCGGCATGACAACCACCATAAACATGTAACGTTGTTTAGAAAGAAGTGGGCCTGTACTTGCTAAATTGATATTCTTGACTGGACCTTGCAGTTTCTGGGCCTCAATCCAAAGACCTGTGGTTTAAAGTCAAGAAAGCAGTTAACCAAAGAAAAACATGAATTCTAGTTCAGATAGAGTGATTCTACAGGAATGGCCAGAATACCCGAGGCGTCATGCCACCATGCTACAGGCAGCAGTGTGATCACTGACAAAGCGGACGTACATAGAGCTGATTGCAGAGGTCATGAATATGTCTGCCGTCTTTTTCTGTGGAAAGCAAATCACCTTGATTTTTTAATTCCAATTTTGTTTGTTTTACAGTGCAGCATATCGTCTCATTTGCCCAAGCCAAAAAAAAGTTACATCGTCATTTCTGTGTCTAGTACTGTTTCTGTTTTGCTATATTTTGGCTACGCCGGCATTTTTTTCCCTGTGTGATAGCGTGTCACATGAAAACATTTCAGTGCGCAAAGCATCATTTGATAATATTGTGTAAAAATGCGTGGTCTAATGGCGTGTTACGTGTCTCTGTAGAAAAACACAAGGCATGAGTGCTGAGCGGGTGTGGAAGAGGGTGCTGTGTTTCACTGGCGCTGGATGGATAAATCAAGGTGAGTGATGGCACAGCAGGCTAAAAGAAAAGCCCTTTATTAATTACTGGACAGGCACACCTTGGCTCTTTGGAAAACAGCCTCCTTGAAGCTGTGGGCGATCAGCTCATAATTAATGAAGCTGAATCGGGAGACTTTATTTCCATAAACAACGGTGGAGTTTCCTCCTGTCCTTTAACTGAGTCAGTCCCTGAAATGGACACACATAAAAAGGAGTTTCTTCAGTTTCTCTCAAGCAATCTGGTCTCCCAGGTCATAGATTTTCCATTTGCAGAGAAATGCCTATAGCTTGGTGCCGATATGAATCTTTCTAGAAAGTGAAGAAGGAGAGAAGTTTTGGAGAGTCTGACTCATTAGTCCTCCTACCTTCCTAAAGTTCTGCGACTCATAGCATCGGATGGGTGGCGCAGCCAAACCCTTTTTGAGATCTGTGTGCAGAGGTCACCTCTTATTCCGGTTGAGTACCTTGAATGACTTTCAGGGAATACTGCATCTATGTATACTATGAATTGCAGGGGAAGTTAACTCCTCCAGACGTCAAACAGCAAAAACATTTTAGGATGATGGATGCGTCGAGCAGGAATAAAAATCATTTCATGGAATGAATGATGTGGGAGATTGAAATAAAAATCATTACCCTCAATATTCAGAGGACATATGAGCAGACTGAAGACTTGACAGGAAGTGAAAAGACAATACTGTAACCTTTTCTTCGGCACTGACCAGTATGCAGCCTAAAATAAGACAGAGAAATCATAGGTCATTATACAGCTCACTCAAAGAGCTAAGAAATATGGTGGCATGCAATGGGGCATGGTAAGACTAGGGGTGTCACATGACACATGTCACATGACTGTTCTGTGAAACGTTGAACAGCTGTCAATTCGGGGTGGCACCAACGTGACCCAGAACATATTGCACTGTCAGAACAATTTCATTGGTGATCTCTGGTAGATTCTTTATGTTGTGACACAAATGGAAATTTCACATCTGTCTCTCAGTCCCGTGTACGCAGATTATTTATATTCAACATCATTTCACGGTTTTTGTAAACAGTATGTGGGTGGTTGAAAAGGTTCCTTCCAAACACAGAAGAAAACATCATCAAACATTGTTACTGTTTAAACTACTTGCATTATAATCCCCACACTTGGACTTGTGTGCAGCCAGGACAGACCATTACAAAAGTGCTCTGTTGATTATTCATGCTACATCTAAATTTCAACTGGCGCAAAATTTGCACAGAAATGACGGAGAACCCTGACCTCATCACTGTTTTTGCCATGAGAAAACCATGTTGGTATGTTAGAAAGTTCCCCCAGACTTACCAAGCCAAAGATATCTCGCCCACACGTGCTTTGATCTGTTAAAACAGCTCTTATATGTCGCGCAAGCTACTTAAACGCATGACACGGCGAGCATATTTATGCGACGCTGGTTTTCATTTGGGAACGACTGTGAAGGGGTCCTTTGTTGGGTCCGTCGGGCTGAGAATCTGAGAGTTTGTTCAGGGAAATGTAAAGGATCAAAAAGAGGTTTGAAAAAGGTGAAGTCAGCTGCAGATTGTCTCTGTGGGCAGAGGGCGGTGGAGTGGCCGCTCGCATGCCGTGTCATGCCTACTGCGACCTTAACGATAGTGCCATTGCCAGGACTTCTGGACGTTTAGCTTTTTCTTCCCTAATATGGACCTGGAGTTGAAACCTTCTTAGATCTATACAGCCGGTGTTACAGCCAATCCAAGCTTCCTAACTGATTGTTCCCTTCCGAAGTAGAGCAGGCCAGGCGTTCCGACCAATGTAAACACATATGGAGCAGATTTGCCTTGTACGTAGACGCACATTCTTTGCACCCTGAGCCGTTTTGCACCGGCGCTATCTTCAGCTCGCCTATGGTATTTATGTCTTGTGCATGTGGCGAGTTCATGTCCGATACACGAGATGACAAACTCTTTAAAAGCATTTGTCGGAAAAGCTCTCGGAAGAATGAGCAGCACCCTCTCACCAGAATGGGTTTTTCATGGATCACTTAGACAAACGGGCGATATTGCTTTCTTACCTGTAGGCGACATGTGACGGCCATTCTGGAACCAGGAGACTGTCATGTCTATCGGTGAACAACGGCTTGTGTTTCTGCCCTGGCCTGTTTCTCCGAACGACTGCAGTCGAATCGGTGGGCCCCTCCGTCAGACGTCCGTTTATCTCGAGGAGATCTGTCACAGACGTGACAACTGTTCAGAAGACAGGACACCTCCTTACCTGGGAGTCCAGATCCGTTCACGGATATGTGTCACTCTCACTGTATCCTCTCAGTCATTTCTAAGCTGTGTTTGTTGTTCCCCAAAGCAGCATGGAGTTTTACCAGACATATGAGTCATAACTTTTTAAATGTTCTGTACTAATTTAAGTTCAGTTGTGTGCCTGTGTGCTTTCTCTTTCTGCTCCTGGACAGTAGCAATTACCGATATCTCCCGATTCTTTGGCCCCTCACTCTAATGTTTTGGCTGAGGTCAATCCTCATTAACAAGTGGAACCACTCACATCGTTACGGAAGGGAAACGGTAACCTGCACCTTTATCTTCCATGGACCCAAGCAATATTACTTATAAATTACAAGGGGAATTTCCTCTATATTAAACCTCATTAGTTTTCATAGTGGCCAATGGCTGTGTGCTCCTGAAAGGTAAAAATTGAAGAAATTATTCACAGTGAGTGCCTTTTGTGATTTACATCGGTTTTTGTAAGATCATTTCAGTCTCGCCGGTCCTTGGTAATTTTCAGTAAAATCTGTCACACTCTCTTTACGTTTTATGTGACTGAGAAGTGTGTCATTGTCTTGCATTGCGCATTCTAGTTGGCACCCTGCACCCTGCCCCGAGGTGGGTGTAATGGTCTTTGCTCTCGCTTGAACCTAAGAGTCTCAACCTTTGTTTGTGGAGGAACAGTGCAGGAGATCTGAGACGCCGCTACATAGGAACCATTTGTGAGATAGAAGATGTAAATACGTCTACATTTGTTCATTATACCATTAGTGTGACACAAACTAAGTAAAGAGAGAGCAGTTAAATTATTCAGCTGTGTTTATATTACAAAGACTAAACAGCTTTTAAAAGTTTTGAGCAGCTACCCAGCGGTAGTTTTATGATTATTGATGAACATTTCTGTTCCCTGTGTTTATATTGAGATAGCAACATATAAAGAGTAAGTAACAGGACTCTGCCTAGCCTCTGGGTAATGTTTTATCGTGTGGTAGCCCGGCAGATGTGAAAAATGAAGATGGATGTGGACAAAATAGAATAGTGTTAACAACAATGAACAGCAATGTTAACAATGCATTTTATCCCTTGGTCCTTTATGCATCGACTTCCATCACGTTTTCTTAAACATAGTGTCTTTATGGACTTTAAGGAAAGCACTAGTACATTATTTTGCATTGTTTACGGATGTTGAAAACATTCTTCTGGAGTGGATTTTATAAAAAGGAGCATGTAATTAAAAAACTGTAGCTGTAAAGACAAAGAAATAAAATTTGATTTAAAGTAGCTTTTGAAGTTTTACGGGGACCGTTGCAGTGGAGCAGTAGGGTGCTTAGATTCGGTCTGTGCAATATGAGGAACAGCATGAGGGTTCCGGCATCTGCATTCCAGCGGGTGCTTATAAGCTTATAATTGGCTGTATTACAATGCAACGGTATCACAGCAGCAAACGGAAGCAGGGATGAGGAGAACGAGGGGAGAAGTGGCGGAGAGTGAAGCATGACTGCGGACTCAGATTGATGTGCCTGATGTCTGAGGAAGTCATCTTTATTTGAGCTGTTCTGCCACAGACTGCAAAGATGCCTTTCACACTCAGAAGCGGAGCTCTCTGGGCGAGATGGTGCACTGTTCAGGCAGAAGCAATCGATTCTGTCAGAGGGACAGAGTCACTCCTATTGATTGAGGCACCGGCAGGTTCTGGTGGATCCAATGGTATCGGAGCTGGCGAAGAGGCAAAAAATAGCACCCAGATATACAACAACAACAACATCAACAACAAAATCAACTCCATAAACTTGCCAGTCTGCTGTGTGACATGATGGTAAAGAATGGAGTATTTCCACTGAGATATTCTGCAAGCGCCAATACTGTTGTTGTATAACCAGCCTTTTCTTAACAAAATAACAATGTCACAATGGATTATGGATGATTTTCACCCCTGGTATAAAGTAACTCTCTTTGCTCTGATTTATTGTATGACCAAAGATGTTATATTAGTTTATTACAAGGCTGTCAGTACGGCTCTGCATTTTACAGCATGGTGTAACTCAAGAATCACATTCTTTAACTCTGTAACACGCAATAAATTTTCTACATTGCTAAACACTGCAGCAGCACCAAAAAAACACAACCATACTGCAGATTTAGCTTCAAAGAAAATAAATTTTTTGTCATTGGGAACAAACCCCAAGATTCCATTTCATGGTTCCTCAGCAATTTAAAACGGAATTTATTCTTAATGTATTTCTTTATTTCAAAATAGAACTCCAAAAATAATATTCTCGGCTTTTCATATATGATACGGCAGCCTTAAATACTTTTTTATATTTATCTATTTTGTCGTCGTAAAATCTGCCATGACTGGGGATTTACCAATAAATATTTACTTATCTGTTTCTCTCCATGCCGCGGTCAGAAGAAGTGCTAAAAATTTATGTTGCAGAATGTGCCTTGGCAATGATTAACTATCTTTGTTATATTAAAGTTGGCTCACAGCCACCTGCCAAGGCCCGTTTGTGTTCAACCACTGAGACCATTTCATGCGAAAACTCATTTTCGGCCTCTTAATTATTTTTCATTACACCGCCGGTGCCGAATAGATTGGAATTGGACAGTAATTGTCCGGCCTGATCGGCGCAAACCGCTGTGATACGTCAGCCTAGATGAAGTGTGACACGGAGGTGTCTCTGCTCTATAGTGTCCATTAGCCGGCTTCCATGTTCCTGATCGTGAAGCACTTTGGGAAGCGTGGCCAGTGAAGGTTGCAGAACTGTCTTTTTTTAATCACTTGGCTTCCTAGCCGAGTAGCACCTCAGCACTTCGGCAGCAAGAATCGCATCCAGCTCGAGGGCTTCCGCTAGGATCATGTTCGCTCCCGTATTGTCGTGGAAAAAGTTCACCAAGAATGCTATGCTTGTGGCCTTGACTCAATCAGGCTTGGCCTACGATGGATGGAGTCCCATGTCACTATCTCCGCATCTCCACAGCCTGTTTTATTGTCTGACCCTTGATTCTTTCGGACACATCACATGATTGGGTCACCTGACCTAAACACAGCAGAAATGATTTTGGAGGACTCTGAACAGAGAGTGAAGGAAAAGCGGCCGATGAGAGTTCATCGTATATGAGGGACCTCCTTCAGGACAGCTGGAACAGCATCCCAGGAGGCCATCTCATGGAACTGGTGTAGAGGAGACAGTCTGGGCAGCCAGTCCCTGGAGTGATTGGGGTTAAGGGCCTCGCTCAAGGGCCCAATGGTGGGATCACTCTGCTGACCCAGGGATTTGAACCGGCAACCTTCTGAGTCCCAACACACAGCTGCCCACCCCAACAAATATTTTTTTTTGTTTAATACTCTTTTGGTCAGTGCATAATTCCATATTTGTTATTTTTATTCTTTTGATATCTTTATAATTATTCTGTATCTAAGTACGGAGAATAGTCCAAATAAACGTTTCTTTGCGTAGGTGCGTCCAAATATTTGACTGTACTGTATATATACCATATACACACAGTGCATATATACATACAGTGTGTACAGTGTAAACACCTCAAAGAATGTCATTGTCACTTATGGATAACCTCAAATATCAATATCTATATGGCTCCGGCCTGTAGGTCCTAATATGGCCACATCCGTATGTGCGTACAGCGTCATCACGTCTGCATGTGACTGTCCAGCAGGTAACCAGAGGAATCCTGCCTTGTAGCCTCATTAGAACTGTAATTGTGTGAGTGGTTATTGAAAATGGATGAATGGATGGATCTGTGGGAATGCAATAAACACAATGACCTGTGTGTTTGTTTCCTCATGCTTCATCAGTTATATGAGAAAGGCGACGGGTCGCAGGGCTAAGAATCTATTATCACTCGTGCTTTTCTACACTTATTTTTCATGCTTATTTATTTATCCATCATAAACAAAACCTTTGATGAAATCTTGATGAAACTGGATGTGTGTGCTTCTTGCCATATATTGTCAAAATACCATTTATTGGCACATTTATGTTTATTTTAATAGACATTTTTATTACTTTTGTATTTGTTTGTTTATTATAGTATTATATTTCTTGGGGGTGGAGCATTCACCAAATAAATGGGATTGTTTTATCTGTGGTTGCAACATTGCACGGTGTCAAAAGAGACCAAAAAGATGCGGTATAGACCGCACGCAGCAATTTCCGATTTCTGTAGAATTGAAACATAGATTAAAATGCTTCAGCACTTCAAAAGGACCGTGGCAATTAACCGCCCAGCACAGTATCCTGGTGGTTCTCCTTACCTAGAGTAATGAAGTGGTGGTACATAATGGCCAATGGGTTGCTGCTAAACTGTTTGATCTGAATCCTTCACCGATAAGAAAAGTTCTTGATGCACATACTTGCCATCAGGCTGTTGATGAAAAGTCAAATGTACCATTTTACAAAACTGCAAATGACACAGTCTGTATCTCATCTTATATCAAATCCCTTACAAAAGGAGAACCTACATTCCCCAAATTTCAAAATTACTTCAGGCTAACTATCAATATTATTCAATACAATGTATACCATCCAGATATTTGTGTTAGCCATAATGCCTAAATATGATGTATTTTTCTTGAAACAACTTAATAATATGTAATACAATAAGTTAAGAATAGATCAGTTATAATTCCGGTAGATTTAGATTTGTCTGACTGCGTACTGTATGACCAAGACCAGGGGTGTCAAACTCCAGTCCTGGGGGGCCAGAGCCCTGTGTAGCTTAGTTCTTTCCCTGTTCCACCACAAATGATTCAGCTCAAGAGCTGTGTGGTAATTAGCTCAAGGAGTTGCAAGGAGTTGAATAAGGTGTGTTAAATGAGGGGAAACCCAAAAATGTGCAGGGTTCCGGCCCTCCAGGACTGGAGTTTGACCTAGAGCAATGTCTCCCGACACACCCCTTGGGGGACAGACAGTCCACATTTTTGCTCTCTCCCAGGTCCAAACACACCTGTACCAGGTATCTGGTGTTCTTGATTGGCTGGGAGCTGGGAGGGAGAAAAATTATGGTCTGTCTGGGCATCCCCCAAGGACTGGAGTGGGAAACACTGATGCAGAGGATGAAGATGCTTCCTCACGGTGCTGTAAAGGCAGCTCCCAACTCGGGTAGCGTAGCAAAAGGCGGCAGTCTGCCAAGTCCTCACAGGGCTGTCCTTTCCGGAAGGGCGCTGAACACGGAGATACAATGATGGAGGAAGACCACCCTTGGAGCTGCTTCTCTTGCACCCTACGCCGGCCTGAGCTGGGCTCCGCAGACAGCTGGGCACAGTGAGACTGGGCAGCACCAGTGATGCCGTTATAGGCCCAGTCTTTGTGCTGACATACGATCCCGTCTGTTTCCCTTAAGCCCAGCGCATTACGTTCAGTCTGTCGCCGTGAATGCCGAGGGCGGTCTTCAGAATAGCAGCACCGCCTCTGAGACTCCATGCGCCTCGGTGAAACCGCGGAGCGGAACGTGGAAATTTATCACCGCATCTCACCAGAACAACAAGGACGTCGTTTTAAAACCGCTTTATACGCCATTATGTTTCATTTTTGCATTCTTTTTAGCTGAGTCATTGTTTACCACAAAATATCTGTGTAATGCTGCAGAAATTATTCTAAATTGGACCACATAATGACTCTGGTCGTAAGAGAAACATGATGGCATGTAATTAATGAAATATATTAAATTGGATTAAAAGCTGACCTCTAGTTCTACGTACTTTTAATATCTTAACATCTATCTCATCCTTTGTACTCTAATAAAAATTATAGAGTGTATTATAGGGAATATTTGCAATCTATTCTCACATCATTAAACTCCCATAATGTATCGATTGGATCAGTACCAGCGTGACAAAGTCCTTCCAGCACCGTATATCAAGTGATGTCGCTGATGGTGACAGTGTAGCATTTCCCCACATCACTGCACCGTAACTCACCAGCACTCCATGGATCCACACGATTGGTCGTTAAGTATGATCTTGTTGGTCAGACTGGTAATCAGTTTTCTCATTGCTTTAAGTCTCTCTCACATATTTGCATTTCTATAGCTTCTTTCTGTTTTCACGGCGACTTTTTCACGGGTTGCTGAGCATAGAGAATAAACGTTATGTATGTCTGGAAAAAAATGTTCATGAAAATGTATTCAGCACTGTATATATATTATGAATATTTTGGTATTTCGGAAATAGTACTGCTTAAGCAATTATTTGGCAAGTATTGCACTTTGGGGAGTGTTATAAAAATGATTTTTATGCTGTAAAACTGCCACGCACATACCTGTTTGTGCTTACGGAGGAGACGAGAGATCTCCTGCAGCCACCTGTTTTGGATCCATCAGTGAACCTGGAATGCATAATGGCTTAATAAGGGGCTGGACGAGATGAAGGGCTTTCTCAGGCGTCCATAATGGCCATTTAGAGCCTCCCAATCACTGGCAGTTGTTCTATGAGTTTTAATAAAGCATGATGAGAGCTTCTGAAGTCCATGTCACTTCATAATAGCTTTTGCCTTGATATAAGAAAGATCATTTAAGATCCACTACAGGAATTGACACAGCTTCTGATTACGGTATCCAGACACAGAGCTTTGTATCACTGAGCTGTGCCTTGAAATAAATTGAGTCTGACTTCACCAAGACTAATCCAGGAAGAAGAAGCTGTTAAATGATGTAGTTTTGTGTCTCTATGAAGTATTTCTATTAAAAATTAAACAATTCACAATAAGCGAACAAAATAAAAGTTACCAAGGCTTGATAAGATGTTAATAAGACGTTAATAATCTATCCGTCTAACTCACTTAACCCGGTCAAAGGCATAGAGAGCTTGTTACAGGCAGCACATCACAGGGCACAGGGCTGGGGTACACCCTGGACAGGATGCCAGTCCATCATGGGGCACGAGGCTGGGGTACACCCTGGACGGGATGCCAGTTCGTCATGGGGCACGAGGGTGGGGTACACCCTGGACGGGATGCCAGTCCATCACAGGGCAAAGGACAGGGGTACACCCTGGACAGGATGCCAGTTCGTCATGGGGCACGAGGGTGGGGTACACCCTGGACGGGATGCCAGTCCGTCATGGGGCACGAGGGTGGGGTACACCCTGGATGGGGTGCCAGTCCATCATGGGGCACGAGGCTGGGGTACACCTGGACGGGATGCCAGTCCATCATGGGGCACGAGGCTGGGGTACACCCTGGATGGGATGCCAGTCCATCGCAGGGCACAGGGCTGGGGTACACCCTGGACAGGATGCCAGTCCATCACGGGACACGAGGCTGGGGTACACCCTGGACGGGATGCCAGTCCATCATGGGGCACGAGGGTGGGTTACACCCTGGACAGGATGCCAGTCCATCACAGGGCAAAGGACAGGGGTACACCCTGGACGGGATGCCAGTCCATCATGGGGCACGAGGCTGGGGTACACCCTGGACGGGATGCCAGTCCATCATGGGGCACGAGGCTGGGGTACACCCTGGGCGGGATGCCAGTCCATCATGGGGCACGAGACTGGGGTACACCCTGGGCGGGATGCCAGTCCATCATGGGGCACGAGGCTGGGGTACACCCTGGGTGGGATGCCAGTCCATCATGGGGCACGAGGCTGGGGTACACCCTGGACAGGCTGCCAGTCCGTTATGGGCCACGCAGACATACACAATCATGCGCTGCAGGCAAATCAGAGATGCCGCTTAGTCGAACTGCAGGTCCTTGGACTGCCAGAAGAAACCGGCATGATACAGGGAGAACATGCAGACTTCACACACACAGTGCTGGCGATGTGAGGCAGCAGCGCTACCCACAGAGTCACCATGCTGCCCGCTTATTATTATTGTTAATAACAATATCAACAATAATACATATCCTACAGGGAGACCGTTTCCACCTGTATTTAAATTGTAGAAGAATGTGCTGGAAAGTGGCTGTTCATGCTTTGGATTTTCACTTTTTTCTGCAATAACAAAAGCATCTTTCTGTCATGTTTCAGCCGAGGGAGGGAGGGAGCTCTGCGTTTCCTCAGGAATGCCTGACCTGGGTTCATCTCAGCCTGCTGAAGACGCTTACTCCATCATCACACAAATCCCAGCAGTGCCGGCTTCACTCACACATTTTCAGCCTGAGTTCAGCCTGTATCCCGCCTGTCAAGATTTGGAGTTAAACATGTCTATCTTCCCCGTTTGGCAGCTGTATACCTGGAACATCCCGGGACGGCCCGCCTTTCTTCTCTGCTTCCCATCTACCCCTCTCACAACTTTGGTCCAGAAGATGCTTTAATCAGCATGCAGTCGCTTGATACATTAGTGATGAGGGCTTTATTGAACCAACCCGAAGACGGGAAGGCGCGGTCGTGGGGATATCAGGAGCAGGAGCTATTCTTAGTTGCCGTGTTTTCGGTAGGGAGTAATGTTGTTGTGAGTGTTTTGGGGCAAGAGGGAACGGAAGACTTTCTGTTTACATGGACGTCAGTCAGCTGAGTCTACATTTCCTTACCTCGCTGTAGACGGCCCTAAAAACTCACCCCATCCGATAAACAAACAAATAAACGCTGCAAAGCCAAATCTCCAGGTGCAGACACTAGCTAGCTGACTGGCATGCTAAGTGGGATGCATACATCAATTTGTATTTCAAGGGAAAATATAATCCTATCTATGATCTCGTATGATAGTTACTGAGTTTCTTTTAAACTCGCCCGACTCCCCAATACCATCCTGCGTCAAGCCACATTGACATTTCACCGAGGTCTGAATGAGATAAAGAGATAAACACAATCTTTTAGCTGCCCTTATGGGTATGAGTGATGCAATTAATCGGATTTTCCCTCCATTCTGTTGATTAGCTAAGGTTTGCATTATGCCTGTCAGTTATAATGTACAAAATAATTGGTTCGCTTTCAGTAACAGGGAATCGGTTCCATACCAGCTGTTCCGTTGCATATTTATATTGGAACATGCTGCACTGTAAAAATTTATGTACAAATGTTCATCCTGAAGTCAGCCACAGGGCTTGTCTCTGACCTCCAGAAACTCTGACTTGGTTTTTGTCTGAGGTCCTGCAGACCTGGTGTGGATTAGTTGGTAAAAAGATTTGTAAAGTTGCTTCTGCTAGCTGAAAAAGTACCAGTTGTTTAATATAATTATGAATATAGTTATCTAGTTTAATTCATCACCAAATGAGCTAAAGTCCTTCATTTCTTTCTACTTTCTACTACTCCAACGAAAGGTTTGTGATTTGAACCAAAATGTAAGATCCCAAACTGTTTGTCATTAATTATGATACCTTGGATGACAGATCAGTGTCCAGTGGCTCAGCCTGACCTGCAGTTCGCTGAAAGTACATCAGTAGGGTAAACAGATCAGTCCGATCATTTTAGTTTTCCACCGTAGTGTCGGCACTTAGCTTTGCAGTACACAACAGAGATCTGCGTCGCTTCGTTATCACCCTGATGTTTCATTTCGGTGAGCAGCAGGATGCCGGCGATAGCCACTAAGTGAAAACATGGCAAGTAAAGTAACTTAAGTTCAGGCAGTAAAAACAGCATTCCTGCTATTTTCAAAAGTACGTCGGTTGCAATGCTAATGCTTTTGGGCACAGTAGGTATTAAAAAGGAAGGTGCAATACAATTCTTATACCTAAATGCAGGTTGTGGGCTATGCAATTAAAACTGGGAAATGTAAAAACCCCAGGTATCGCAGTTATGCCCCAAAAATCCCTGCTATTACCCTTGCGGTCTTGGGCCAGTGCAATATGCCTCACATCATTAGCTGAGATGGCACTGACCTGTTCTTCATTAGACAGCCCACCATGTTATGCTACTGAATACGCGGTTGTGCCAAATAAACAACACGGGATGCTGCAGCAAAAGCCTTTGATGACAGCAGTTTAATGGGCAAAACGTTTTACGAAAGGACTTTAGAACTATTTACATTAGATCAGTGAATTCCCTCAAGCTTAAGAAAGCATGCCCATACAATAAGAACAGGCCTCCCCCTCATTACAGACCTTGGAAGGCCGGCTTAAGAGCTTGCCACGCTATGAAATTCTGAAACTAGATATACTTGCATTCTCACAGTGATGGATGTCTAATGTTGGGCCGTAAATCCATGAGGCAAGGATATAAAATGCCTTTCAGCGAATCAGAGACAAAAGAAGACTGTTTTCATTGCAAGCTTGAAGGTCTCTTTGGCCGACGTCCGCCCACCGGTTAAGAAACGAGCAGCAGTCCAGCCGATCGAAACCGGAGATCATGAGGCGTCACCGGGATCCCCCCCGTGCCGCTTCCTCTGCGGCTGACGAACGATCCCTTCTCAGGCATCTGAAAGCCCTCCTCATTACAACCCATCATATTCTCCTCCGTGGTGATCCCAGAAGCCCCGGGCTTCAGCCGCCGATCTTTCCGCGCTGTAGCTCCGGCACACTAGGCCCATGTGGGACTGTTTCTCCCTGATTGCTCTGCTCGTCTCTGCCAATCGCCGGTAATGAGGCGCTCCTGTTCCTCTGCACGTTCCTCTGACCTCAACTACGTCTTCTTCCACTGCGTTTTTTTCCCCCCATATGCATCGCAGGACATGCCTACCCATTCCAATGCATGCACTCTTTGCGGTATTTTATTTGATACCAGAGAAAGCAGGGAGATGCGCAGACATGGATTAACTTCATGTTTATTCTATATTTAATAATCCTGTCTAGCTAATGTTTTAAAATATTTATGTATTTTTTCACTTTAATAGGTAAAATGATTCTAAGGAGTTACTCCATTTGTCAGTGGACCATACGTCACTGAGATATTTTAGACATTTTCAGTCAAATCCTCTCAAGTAACTATGTCTCATGCAGACATCAAAACAAAAAAAAACGCACAAATAATTTGATTTCGATACAGCCTGTTGTTTGTCTGAGAGTTTAATTCAGGGAATGATTAATTGCTGACCGGCAAATGACAGTCAGCTTCATACTGTCATTTGTGCTTGCTGTGATTAAAGTAAATGAAAGTTTCAATAATTGACCTGAACCCACAGGGAGCCGGCTGTCTAATAACCTTCTGGGTCTGGGCCGGCGCTTCTTTTCCGTTATGCTTTGAAAACATTCAAAGTAAAAGGTGCGATATCGTTAACTTAATGATGTAATGCCAAAAGCAAGCATTAAAATGAAAACTGAAGGTTACATTTAGCTTAGGGGCATCACAGCGGCTCAGCGGGCAGCACTGCGGCCTGAAAACTTTACGAAGAGGGATTTAAATCCCACTCTTGGCTCTATGTGTCTGCCGGTTGCACATTATCCCAGTGTTCGGTGGGCTTCCTCTAGTTACATGTATCTTATTTAATTTCAGATTTACTGGTTGGATCTATTAGAGGTATTTCGGGCCTGGGTTAGTATGCGGCACAGATACTCATCACCGTGAAGCGTGTGATTTTTGCGTAAGCCTTGTCATATGTTTCTCTCTTTTATCCCCCCCCCCCCCATAACCCTGTCTGGGATGAGCAGTTGGAAAATACATGGTAGCTGGCTTTATATACTAATTTCAAAAATATAGGATAAGTGATAGGATGCAGGAATTGAAACCTGAGCATGCCATCTTAATATAGACAAATAGCATTAGCGCTCTCCAGATTCTCGCGGAGGAAGTTCGGTTTGCGGCGCATCTAAGTTTATGTCGGCAAACACTAAGCACTTGGTTAGAAGCGAGCAATTCTGTCAAATCTCATGCTTGTCTGTCTAACGTAAGATGATTATAGAGAAGAGCTCAGCCACCTGGAGCGACCTCTCCTCATCTCGCCTCTTTCAGGCACGTCATCGTCATTCGCCCCGGGGAGGAGGGAGGGGGTGTCCGCCGCACAAAGACGCCACATGACATTATTCCATTTTTACGTTGGCAGCCCTTTTCTTTCTTTTTCCCTAATAGATTTTAAAAAAAAAAGCTAACTAGGTACACAGGTTGTACATGTTGAAAAAAACAGGTTGAGTGAAAATGACACATTTCCCTTTTGTAAGTTAGACACGTCAGAAGACGATAAGACAATGACAAAAAATAATATTAACAGAGAATTTTCGTTTAGCCTGTTTCGTATGTTCCTTTATATTTAGCAAAATATTGAATATTTATAAAAAAAAATATCACGGAAATATCATTCTAATTCGAATAAGTATCTCACTGGTCATACCAAAAGGAAGAGTAAGTGACCCCAGTATGGCACTATCTGTTTATCTGCGTGTGGTCTGTCTGTCCTCCAGCCACTGTATCTGGTCTGGGTCACAGGTTATCTGCATATGACAGCTAGCAAATTCCAAGCATATCTTTTAATAGAACAGTGGCTGATTCCACTGAAGATGGCACAACATCAACTTAAGCATGAATTGTTTTATATTTATAATAATAATTATTATATAATAATAATAATATTTTGATGGGATGCATTTCTCCTTGTACATGTACTGCAATTTATGTTACAAAAATAATGTCTTCACTACACTTTATTTATTGTTTCTTTATTTATACTCTAAAGAGACCCTTTTTCTTAGCTCTCCTTCCATGGCACTGCATTAATAAATCAGACTTACATTCAATACAATGCAAATCAACAATGATTATCAACAAATAAGCAATGATGTCATATGCTGTAGTTTAGAACATAACACAATGTGATTCAAATCAATACAATAGGGAATACTGAGGCATTCTCTTATTTTATAATGCAATTGTATCATTTTAGAGTTACATGAAGCAGAATTATATTATTATAAAATATTACACATTTCTTTCCGAAGGCCCAGATACACATCAGCCACTTCTTTGCCTTGTATTGAATATACTGATGTACAGTGTTGGGGAGTAGCTAGTTACATGCAACAATGTTGCATATTTAATTATCCAAAATATAGGCATTAATTGAACTGTTTAGTTTACATTAGAGGAGGTCAAACTGACATTCAGCTTCTATTCAATTAAAAAGCTAAAGCAGTATCATATTTCCTGATCTGTCATTGGTTACATTTTTACGTTATATGTCTGTTACAGGATGGGTATTCATGTCAGTCAGGATTCCATGTCAGCTAAGCTAGCGACACATGTGAATACCCACAAACAAAATAATTTTCTGGAATGGGTGCAGTTAAATATCTAATCCCTTAAACTCTAATGAGATTAAGCAGTTCCTGAATAGAGAAATAAATTACACTGAAGGAAAGAAAAAAAAATACATATGCACAAACAAATTAGCGGGCGTTGCAGCTGTTGCTGCGTTCCATGATATTTCGATCGATAACCAGCCACCCCTAGGCGTACAGTTCTTCACAGGCACTGAACCCAAACGAGAAGGGTTAAAGGATGGGAGAGGTGTGAGGGCACAATCGCACACAGAATCCCTGATGGGAACGTCTGGCTTGCGGAACTTGCACAAAGGAAGAGCAGGGAAGTCCAAGAAGGGAATCACACTCACACAGTAGGTACGTTTAGGCAGACGGGACACCAGCCATCAAGGTAATGAAATGCTGAGTGAAAGCAAAGATTCTCAGAAGACATTTAAAGAAAACGGGGGGAGGCCATGGTAAAGAAAAGGAGTGTAAAGGAGACGTCAAGGAGTAAACAAAAATATGACAGAGGTGGAAAGTTTAGGTTCAGACAGTACAAACCAAATCAGCCAGCTGAGTCTCTGTGACTGTGACTCTTTATATTCAACTGGTTAGTTGAAACAAAATCTTTGTGGGTCTGCACTTCTACTTTCTGAACCTGACCTTTCCACCTCTGAAATACAGTGTCACTTTAGCTTGGCCACAAATGTTTCTGGTCTTGTAAAGAAAAGAATTTTACAATGGAAACCTAAAAAAGCTGTGAATCAATCAAGGCTTTAAATAGCTCAGCTGACCAGAGTAGAGAAATCATTGAAGTCTCCGGGGACAAGGCTGAGTTATACGTTCATAATTTGTTGTTTTAAGGTTCGTGTACTTAAACCAAAAAATAAACCCACTTGCCAAGTAAATGGTTTTTCCAACAACGCTCTTCAAATTACCATGGTGCTGTTTTCTTTTCTTACATTTTAAGAGAGCAATATATGTTCTCTGGTTCCCACTTGCATGGTGACTTATAATCCGCAGCCAAGCCTGTGACATTCTGGGGTCCATGTGGGTGTTTTGGCAGCGTTTCAGGCTTATGGTTCTGACCACGAATGTTCAGATGGGATCTGCAGAAGGCGACGGGTCGGTGCCTTTGCAGGCCGGGGGTTGGGTGGGGCTGCTCTGGCCCTATTCTGTTGGCACGCACCTCCTGAGGAGACAATGCGCGTTATTAGAGGTCGCGTGTGCTCTTAAATAAAACAGGAGGTAAGAAATGTAATCTTGACATGCGAAGACAAGCGATGTAGGAGTCCATTAGTCATGTAGGAGAAAAGGCTGTTGTTCTCAGTCAGATGGGAGTAAGTCTGAAAGCCCCAGAGAAGCCAAGGAGGAGGAGTTACTCTGGGAATGCACAGAGAGTGGGGGAGTGCACTAAAACATCCGCGCTTTACTCTACTTTTACTTTATTTTGGGCTCACTTCTCCTCAGCTATGCAGCAGATAGATCTGGTTTTTTTTTTCATAACGCAATGATTCAAAAATGTGTGGCACAGGATAATGAATAATGTAGTGATTTAAGGATTGGCTGAGCTGAGACTTTGAGCTGGCTACTTCGCTTAGGATTTTACAGCCGCTCTCTGGTTCAAGGACGAAGTTTTAAGTAAATTTAGCAGAGAAATTTGACCCAGGAATAGCTGGAATAGTAGTGACTCCCTCACATCGGCTGACTTAACAAACAAAGCTACTCATTCAGATTTTGGGAGGACATAAATGATGTTGTGTCTATGCCTTGCGGCCAGTCTTGGCCGGGCCTCGCAGGTAGACGGTTTAAAGGGAGGACTCTTGCGGTGCATGGCTGTCACTGAATAGCATAGAGCTGTAACTCACAAGAAAGGGCTGAATCAAGGAAGATGCCTCCTAAGAATAGAGCTTCTCTGAGGTCTTCAGGGAGTCGTCACTCAAGGAACAGCTGGACTTGCACATGGCCGTTTCAGTCACACCGTCAGCGACAGCCATCCTAAACCTTTCTCTGACATCACCTGGTGTGACAAAAGATACACAAGCTAAGTGTGTGCTAGACGTAATGACGTACAGGAACGAAAAGATAAAGAATAACAGCTGTTCCTTCGGAAATACCCGCGAGCCGGCCGCGGCTAGAGCAGACAGGCACTGCGGCTTCTGCTTGAAGTGAGCCACAGATTCGCAAATGAGGAACGAGTGCAAATCATGTAGAGCGGGTCAAAAAAAGGAGGATTCTAGATTAGACTGAGTTGCCTCCAAATTACAGTTTCGAGAGCTGACGAATAAGCGGCATGTGCAGGATCTATGTGTAGGTCCTTTGGACTGCAGCACATTCTGCAGCACAAGAGAAGAGATGGGGGTAATTGAAGATATGGTTTTGTAGGCCCAACCATAATTCTCCCCCAGTGCTGGGGGAGAATTACCAAGGGCAACCAGGGTAATAGCCTTGGGTGCCGTTGTTACCCTAGTTGACGAGTTTTACTCTTGCCCCCCCAGTCAACATGTTTTTTGCTACCGATCTGACTGTTTTCACTGCAGCTAGATTGACAATGTGAAATAGGGCCGCAGCGCCCCCCCCCCGGCCCCGACCGGCACGCTGGTGCCGCTCTAGGTTTTATTTTTGCGAGCTGCAGATAAGTGGCTGACCCCAGGGACCAGGGTTTGGTGTCCCTGCTTTGGACGAACGCTTTCATTAATAAATAATGTTACAGCCGCCGGAATGAAATGGCCTTTCACTTAGCTGATCAGCTATGTTAACACTCATTGATTCGGTCAATTTCAAAGGCTTGCCTCCCTTGGACAGATGGATGTTTGAGTTTTCCTACAGCTTACTTCTCAGAATACTCACAGGTGATATTGAGACAGGCCGCTCTCAGTGCCATAGGCCCAGATGAAACCAAATTAGTTCCAATAACTGGAAAATGTTCTTTTGAAAAGAAAAGAATAAATAGTAGTATTCAGGATATTCTTTTGACTCCATACAAGTGGCATAATTATACAATTCTGCGATATCTTCCAGAAATCCATCTGATGTAATCGTAGTCTGACTTTTTCATTATTATTTTTCCAATATCCATTTTTTCATACCATAGTCCCTCAAACACATCAAATACCTCTTTAGGTTAAACCGATGTCACGGATAATTGCATTTTACAACTTGTCACATTGCGCTGAAAAGGTGAGTTTTCAGCTATCGATGGGCAGTTATATGTAGCTATGCATGAACATTTCGATTATTATTATTGTTATTATTACTGCCATTGATGTTTTTATACAGATCTGTAGCCATTGCAATCGTGCTCTTCTCTGCATCTTTACGAGTCGGACACTTATACACCTGCAATGTCACTGCACTCATATAATGCACTTTACAATTCATCTTTCCATTATCAAAAACAATGATATTCATAACTTATCATCTGTTGGCTATGGAGAAGGCAAACACTAAAGGGGTTACATAATTTAGCACATATTTGCATATCGATGTCATTTGTGTTTAAAAAAAGACAAATAAATTATTTTGTTTCAACTTCACATCTACCATTATTATCCCCCTGCCCGCCCTGCCCGCAGGTACCATTGTCCCTCACATGTTAGATTTCAAAAGCATGAATGCTTCCTTTTTTGGAATTTTCATATATAAAGAGATGAAACATAGATTTGTCATGGTGACCAGAAGTGCCCCGCATCTGGGATTACATGGCAGTCATCATCTTGCATATGTAGCACGATAAAACACCTAGACACCATGTCTCAACATGTGACAGCTTCTATCTGCATATATCCACTCAACAAACTCATACCTCATGGATATAAATCAAAAATGAATCCATTTTCAGGTTTTACTTCCATTATATATGTGTTTGTACTTATAAAACCCAGCGTAGGTTTGATCCAGCTACTCTGGATTCAGCAGTCTCTCCAACTTGTCCACAGTGTGTAATGGTGTGTGAGAGTGTGTCCTGCGACGGGCTGGCGTCCAATCCTGGCTTCCTGCTGCCTCATGGCCTCTGCTTCCAGGGATGGATGCCATGGCTTATCGTTACCCTGCACAGGACAAGCAGTCATGAAAAACTGATTATATGTATATGTCTGTATATATATATATATACACACACACACACACAGAGCTCACAGAAAGTCTTGGGACACTTGCTCAATTCTGTAATAAGTTTGAAAATTCACCGGTTTCATAACTAAAGTCAATTGACAAGCAATGTTTAATGTATCTGCACCTTCCACACAGTTCTTACCATTTTGCTATTAATTGCTATTGTAGCCATTGGCTCCCAAAGGGACATTAACACAAATAACACAAGGTATTTTATGTTATTGCAAAGGTCTTACTAATTAAAAAGCCCCCAACGAGACTGCTTATCAATGAACTAGCTCTTTAAGAAGTTCGGGTTTATTACTACCTGAAATGAATGTTTTACTTTAAAACTTCCATTTGTTTCTAATGTGATATAAATTTTAGTAAACGAATGAAATAATGAGTTTTTTCATAAAACCAATAAATTTGCGATATTTTTTAATGAATTAAGCAAATGTCCCAAGACTTTCTGCGAGCTCTGTGTGTGCGTGTGTGTATATGTGTTTGTATTTGAAGTACACATTTTATTTGAAACGTACACAAACTTACATTGTACGTCTTACTTCCATGTTATACCATGCAGTATATATCCTTCTCAAATGCATTTCACTTAAAAAAAAATCACATAAGCTCATTGTATCATGAAACATGACATTTATACTAAGTTAGTACTGCATAAAGTAGGTGATGCAATTTGTTGCTTGTGACATTTATATTTACATGTATTTATTTATCAGACGCTTTTGCCCTAAGTGACAAACAAGCACGGCAGATAATGCATCACAAACATATAGCTGTCAGGGAGCAGACGCAGCTGTATACAAGCCCCAAGTGCTGCTGGACTGATAAATAAGTAAATGTAAGGATGCTAAATTTGCAGTGAGTGACCGGTAACAGTACAATACTTATGCAAACAAATCATCATCAAACCGGATATCAGAATAGCTAGAGGAATAAATAACGCTGAGAGAGTCAAGCAGAAGGTAAGATCATCGGTTTGACACTCAACGCAGGCACATCCTGATTTTGCCGAGTTCGGCACGTCTTTAACCAATCACGGTCTTCACTGTATGACATCACCGCTTTCTGTTAAGTGGCAAGACGCACAGATTTGTTCCCGTTTTATTGTGCATGCCTTTTGTTAAGAGACGTGTCATAGATACAAAACACAGGAACATGCTTACCTACAAAGGTAATTTAAGGTTGTGTCTTTATTTCATAATAATAATAATAATATCGAGGCATGAACTCACAACCTTCCAATCACAGGCACAGATGCTTAGCCCACTGAGCACCCCCCCCCCGGACAGATGGCTGGAAGCCTTGAGTTTAAAAATGAGGAAAAATCAGGCCAACGTGGTGATGTTATACAATGAAGACTGCGATTGGCTAAAGGAGTGAAATGCAAGCCCCTCCCTTGTTGACTGAGGGACACGTCGAACTTGGAAAATTCTGAATGTCTCTCAAATGTCTCCCCCCTTAGGTGAGAGAGGAAGAGCGAGAAGGTCTGTCGAAGGCTGCAGGTAGACGCAGCAGGGTGATGAACAAACTTAAAGAGTGACAGATTTACAAAATGAGGAGCACGGTACTATCGCGATGAGCGCGGTGCTATCGCGGTGAGCGCGGTGCTATTGCGATGACGACATGCTCAGCTCTTGGCTTGGTAAACGTAGGGCCTAAAGAAAAAAAATGCTTACTGTATTTCTCTGTGTGTATTTCAGTAGGAGGTGTGACAATTTACATAATTCAGTCACTGTAGCCAAAGGCAAGCGAACCCGTTTAAATACCCACTGGAGGTTTTGATTTGGACTGTGATTCTGCTGAACAGCATGAGGGTGCGAGGGTGTGCCTGGGCGTATTTACAGCTGCGTGGCAAAAAATAAACACACACACACTCGCATGCATGCACACACACACAGGGACACACACACACACAGGTTTGTAATTATATCTCTGTGGGGAGTCTCCATTTCTATGGGGGAAACTCTAATCCCAACATGACCTTAACCCCTACCCAACCCTAACCTTGACCATAAGTAACCAAACAAAATACGAGAATTTTGGCATTTTTACTTTTTTGATTGCATTCACAGATCTTTGCGGGGACCTGAAAAATGGTCCCCACAATGTCAAAATAACAGGTTTTTATTACATTGTGTGGGACATTTGGTCCCCACAATGTAATATAAACATAATCCACACACACACACACATACACACACACACACACACACACACACACACATTTATGGAGTCTTTGGTTTCCTTTCTCCCGGACAGACGTCCAGTTTTGCAGTGGATTCCCGCGCTTTCATAATTTATCTATTCTCCTTTATTAGCTATATAATATATATAGAACTAAATACAATTTGAGTCCCGTAGGACATGTCTGAATCCTTTTATAGATATTAAACAAAAGAAATAGGGCAACCAGAATGAGTTTCATAGACCCTGTGGTTGGCTCAGTAAAATTTGCATCGGATATTAAAATACATTTCTACAGCTTTGCCGGCGCATACAGCTACGGTTACCGCCGCTATTTGAATGTGTCTTCTTGTTATTTAGCATCTTTTTTTTTCCTTTTTCTCCGAGAGCTGGGCATGAAATGCAGGGGCCTGGCCTGGCAGGAAATGCCGTGAGCGGCGCATGGAGAGAGAGCGTTTGTTCTGCCCTCGATGAGTGTTGGCCCCCCTAAGTCCGTTTTTGCCTCATTAATTGAAATGCTTCCAAGAACGAATGGCGTCCAAAGCCCTCATCGATACTCAAAGAATGGAGAACACTGCCAGACGTGTTGCAGGCGTTCACAAGCATGCCCGCTGAAGAGCACTTAACCAGCTGGTGCTTATCTCAGAAAAACAACGTTTTCCTGTTTTTAATATGCTTTGTTATGTGGGTTATACACCTCTGATGTTATTGTCTGACCTGTGTTTATTGTTTGGAATTTGAGTGGCCCTTATCTATTGCAAATCTCTTTCAAAGAAAGCAAACAATTAATTCTTCTCTGGTCCATAGTCAATAACTATGAATCTGATCCCTAGCAGTACTGGGTTCAGAATGGCGTGTGATTCTCTAGGCAGAAGGAAGCAACGCCGTGGGGGGGGGCATGTTTTTCATCAGCGCCTTTGGTATAATACAATGCAGAGTGTTGGAAAACGCACAGCTCACACCGCAAATGCATTCAGCTCCTTCCCGCAATGGCTGGTTTCGCGAACCTACAGAACGTGGCATCCACCTTTGTTTGGTGAGAACCCCAACGCTCAAACTGAAGCAGGGAAAGTGTCCGTGTGTGTCTGCATGACTGTATGGCCGAGTCCCGCGAAACACGCTTGTAAACAGTGGCAGCTATAAATGCATTTTGACACAAATACTGACTTTGCATTTGGCCAATTGTCTCTGGCAGATTTGCACAGTCATGTGTCTCGTGTCTCTCTCAGGTTTTCACTCTCTCCCACAGGTGGTCACCCAAGGACATCCACAGATTTGGATTTGACCCCATGCTTTGCATGACCATACTACTCAAAAGGGCCTCTAGACCCCAGCTTTGACTCCTTAGCAGATTGAATGTGGTCGTCTTCATAATATTTCTTTCTCTGCTTCGCCTTCCATCCTAAAACGCTTCTCCTCGCTGAGCCATGAATCAGTCATGATGCCGCCCCCATGCATTACTGGTCATGCTGTTGACTGGAAAATATGCTAAATGGAACTAAATGAACCTGAAACACAAATATTTACATTGGAGCATCACTGTAAAAAACAAATCCCAAATTATTAGACTTTCAGCCTACATGCCTAATTAATGCGCGGTACTCCAGTGTTTGTGAAAACAAAAGAAGCAGTCAAAGAATAAATAAAGCAAAAAGTGAATCCCATTATTACTGCTGGTATCGCTGCCCTGGGCACATGGTACACACCCTTATACAGCTCTGTTGTCCTGCTGTTTTTCATGGCTTATCAGGTGACGAAATGGCCGTCAGAATAACCCCTTAGCGACCTTCAGTATTCTCATATTCTGAGTTTTGTAATGGCTCTAGGATGAAATCACATCCTAAATACTTGACTGAACATCCTTCTGTTCTGTCATTTTTTAAAAACATTGCAATGAGCAGAGCTACATCATATTTCATTGTATTATTATTTTGTATTATTATGAATAATTGAAGTAGTAGTTTTATTAGTCTATATTACACAGTGTCTATGTTAAAATTTTTATTGTATTTACTGTGCTACTGCATGCACCTTGCCATCTGTGTTTTATGTGTTTATTGTTGTGTTGTTCTGTGTTTAATTTGTGTTTACCAGAAATGCATTTCATTGAGTAGTTTAACTCACTGTCTACTGTATATATGACAAATTAGCTCCTAAATTTTGAATCTAGTAGTGGCAGTAGTATTTGTAACAGTAGCTGTAGCTGTGGTGCCTTAGATAGCCATATCCTTAGTAGTGCAGTATTCTCAGGGAAAAGGAGTCATACTTAACTTAGCAGCAGATATAGATGTAATGAGAGATGCTGGTGCTTAACTGCCCTTCTGATTTCTGTCTACAGTGGGGGGGTAAGGGGTTAGCAAAAGGCAAGGGCCTCTTGTGTCCAGGTAGGCTGGAGAATGAGCAGGGTGAGAATATTCTCATCACCTCCTGGGGCAGATTCATCGCCCCTGTCGTCGCCCCCGCAGACCGCGCTGCAGATGTGCAAACCACGTCCTCAGAAGCCCCATTTACATCGCCCTCCACCCCGCAGCCATATTCTAAAAGCCTGTATAATTTTACATGTTTTGGGTGGTACTTCAAAACAGCACTAATGGGCTTTTAGCGGAGCTCAGTAGCTTCTGTGGGGGGTATCGCTTACACACCAGTCCGGTCCCGGGAAGGGCGCCCCCTCCGGGGAGGCACACATCAAAGTTATCTTAATGTCGCATAGATCATGAGGTGTGGGCCTTGATCGGGGGCGAGGGGAGGGCCTGATCGGGATGACAAGGTTACCCAAGTACCCTTTGAAAGCCGGCCTGTGTGAGACGCCAAATTAGAACCCTGACCTGGCCTTCACCCCACAATCCACAGCACTCAGAACCTGAGAAGTCAAGAATCCAAAACAAAAAAAGGAAAAGGGATCAATCGGAATGTTTTGGAAGATCTGGGTCCCAATCCTGGAAATTATCTGGTACTAAAAGTTGAGAAAGAGGCTCTTTTATTTATCTGTATCTTTCACACAGTTGATTACTGACCTGTATAATGTGATCACAGATATATCCTAAGTACTTAACAGAACATCCCTCTGAGGAAAAAAAGGCAACACATCACTCATGTGCTGGTTACCTGTGAAATACAGAGTAAAACTGTTAAAATTTTGCTATTTGTTTTTAAAGCACTCAACGGATTAGCCCCACAATTCATTTCAGACCTATTATTTCTGAATTCTGCCCTCTGGCCACTTAGGTCATTCTCACAACTCGTCTCAGGTCCTCACTCACGTCTTTCTCTGCAGCTTCCCTCAGACTTTGGAACTTTCCCCCGTTCAACATTCAACAAGTCCTGCTCTACTATTGATGAGTTTAAAGCTAAATTAAAGATCTTTTTTCTCTTGCTTTCTACACAGTCTGTGGTTCTCTTGTGGTTTTCGTAAAGTCCACTTTTTATTCACTTTAATAACATTTATTTATTTTCCATCCATCCATCCATCCATCCATCATCCTCCGCTTATCCGAGGTCGGGTCGCGGGGGCAGCAGCCTCAGCAGGGA
>JAODKC010000043.1:2726056-2741394 GCA_026777985.1 Mormyrops attenuatus
CTCACTTGTGGAGGTCACGTGTTTCCGGCCCTCTAGTGGAGATCCCCTGGTGGAGGTCTGCAGCCAGATACTCTTGGAACAGTTATACTGCACTGGATCTGACAAACTCCAGCAGCACCCATTACCTGGGGGATCTCCAGGGGCGGGGACACAGAGGCATCCTGAAATCTGATTGGCTGCCGGAGTCCCTCCTCCCTGTCACTCACCGATTCAAAACATATGATTGGCCTAATGATTAGGTTGGCCCCTCTGTATGAATTATGGTCTGAATTTCAATAACACGACATCACATTCAATCACACATGCCACATTTTGAAAATCTTCCAATGATTTCACATTATATACATATTTATAATGTTTATATATCTATTCTTCCAAATGTTTATCTTGTTTTTTTTATTATAAATTTTTTAAATGTGTTTTGTAGTTAGGAGCAAGAATAGCTTCTGGAGTGCAGATGTGGATCATGATAACTATTATGGGATTTCAGACTCAGCTGAACACGAACTGCTTTTGATTTCAGTACCAAATCTTTTCATTTGCTTTATATTTTTATATGTTATTTCCTTCCATCACTGTTCACTTCACTAATCCTGGTCAGGGTCACGAGGTAAGAAAAATGTATAAATGCAAAAACAATAAAAACTATTCTACTAAATTATGATGTTTCTTTTTTTATTATGTCACTCATTATCAGTTTAACTATAGAAAAATAAACACAACAGCTGCACTAACATCAGAAGTGTTAAAAAGATTCAGTTACAGACTGTAAGATTACAGACTGTAGTCACAAGTCAGGATCTCTTTGTCAATCAGTTTCATGAAGGTGTATGTTCATATCTGTCCTGGCAACTCATAGAAACCAGCGTGAAATGCTTTGCGAAACATAATCTGCGTTAGCTTTGCTGTTCATTCAGCAGTATTTATGTCATATGGTGACCTACATTCTAAATACTTTGTTCTAACATTTTTCAATATTTGTCAGTTAGGTGCAACGCAATCCATGGTGAGGTTTTCATCACCTAATTACACATGTAGATTGCGACACACTTAATTCATAAACTGTGAAATTAACCTCCGGCACAACATGCGATATTCATTTTAAGTACACTTTATCTCGTGCACTTGAACCAATCAAAGTTACAATTGATGATTGTTGGGTCTACTGAATTAGATGCACTTGATAGCAGACAGAAGATGTAATTGAGCTCAAGAGAAAATTCCTTCTCCTCATTTATGGAAGTGTACCCTCTTAAGAACATTTTTGAAATATCTCCAAAAAGGATTTTAAAGGAAACAAGAGTCATTCCTTGCGGCAAGCTTCGGGTCCAGAGTCAACTAGTGAAGCGATAGGTGTTGTCTAATTGATCAGGATCACACAGCACTGAAAACCTTTGTCTCTGGGATATTTGCTTTATTTTCTCCTGACTCAATGGTTGTTCTGTTTTTGATGATACTGTGTAATAATAAAGTCAGATTGAATGTCAACATCTTTCTTTTCACGGGGGAATAATCACACCGCTGGAAGCTATGGCTTCATAAAAGCACAGTAAGGCTATATCTGTGAGACAGGCTTAAGTCGAAGTGCAGTGCGACATCTGTATATCCGTAGTAACGCGCACACGGGTCCATACCATTATGAAAATACTGCATAAAAACAAAGTCACGGAAAAGCAAACATTAACCACATCAGAGTGAAATGACTTTCAGAGTGAAATTTTTATAAAAACGGTACATATTTTTTCCCAGTCTGATAGGAGAGTAAGATATCACCACATTATATTAAAAAAAGATTGGAAGACCTTATGCTATATTCTGTAGAGCTACAGAATACATTACAGCCTACTTTCAGCAAAAGTAAGAAAAAAGTCAGAAGCAACACATCTCCAGGTTACAGGTTATATACACCTGCATATTTGCTATACCTCATTAGTTTTTACTACGTACATTTAGTAGCCGAACAAATCACCGATACATAGACAGAAAATTTGGTGACTGATCAAAATCAAAGGAGACACTTCGCTAATAGTGTCACAAGTTCAGCTAAAGTATTAAAATAAAAAACCTCCACACTTATATAATTATAGCTATTAGGAACAAGTCCAGGTGAAATGAATTATCTGATGCAAGGATGTAGCCCCGCCGACGCTGTTTCAGATCTGCTCGCACAGTCGCTGTCAAATACCTCTTAATTGTTTTTGTAAAAGCTGATGACTGTGGATTTACCGGCAGTACAGTAAGGAATAAAAGACTGATATTAAGCAGTGCTGGCATTCAGAGTTAAGACATACCTTGTGCCGGAGGATCAGAATGCTCCGGTAGTGTTATAAATTTTGCAGTTCAGGCATGGGGCGGAATAATGATCAGAGGACCAGGGCTTCAGCTCCAGGAAAATGGGTGTGACTGTGACATATGCAAATAATTTCGTTTTTACCGAGAAACATCAGAACGTTTCAGTTGCCAGCACAGATCCCTGGCCTCAACATCTCCGAGATGAAGTAGAATGCAGAATTAGGGCAAGGCCAAGATGGCTCCATCAGCGGTGGGGCTCGATAATGCTTTAAAGGGGAAGTGGAATACAATGCCGGCAGCTTTTCTGGAATGAGCCGGCTGGCTCGTGTGACACTTTGAAGCAAGGCCAAGTGTTGGCCAAGATGCAGTACATTTTTACTCATGACTGTCTCCTTGGACTTTGGGTGAGTGGGTGCACATTAAAATACAGACGCCTGATTTATTCAGATTGTACACACACAACCGCTAACCCTGCTGCATTAGTGTTGCTACAAACAGGCTTGGAGGTATATTATTCATACTGTATCACTCTGGAATGGAATGGAGTGGGTAGCAATGCTGCCGTGTTTCTGATGGGGGGGTTCGACCCCACCTCTGTTCTCTGAGTGTGGAGTCTGCATGTCCCCCCTGAAGTGTGTGAGTTTCCTCCTCTACTCTAATTGGGGTCTATAAATTCCCTATACATGTTTGTGCGTGTAAGTGCCGCGCTACAGACTGGCAGACTGGTCCCTGTTCTGTCTGCCTGTGACGGGCTCCAGGCTCTTATGACCCTGACCAGCATAAGTGGTTGGAAGATGGATGGATATTGACTCAAAACAAGTTAAGCACCCAGACGGAGTGGAAATGAAGTGAATCTGCATGCGATGAAAGGTCATGTGACTGTATGACAATGATTATAATATGAGATCAAACGGACAACAGAGTTGGCAGCATGGGCACACTGCTGGTCCCATGTCAATAGGGTGTGGCACCCTCCCTCCACCCCCCCGGGCCTGGATACATGCAGCGATATGGTGCAGAAGGGAGTCGTACAGCCGTTGTATCCTCTCCTGTGGCAAGTCGGCCCACAGCTGTTGTAACTGGCCCTCGAGATCCTGCAGATTGGCACTGGGTCCGAGCTGACATCTGAGCTGATCCCACACGTTCAATTGGGGAAAAATCGGGGGACCTGGCTGGCCACAGGAGAACCTCAACATGACACAGACAGTCCATAGACACACGTGCCGTGTGTGGACGGGCGTTGTCTTGTTGAAAGACTGTACCGGGCTGCTGTCTCAGGAGGGGTAAGACATGCGGATGCAGGATGTCACTGACATAGCACTGTGCCGTCAGGGTCACCCGAATCACTACAAGAGATGACCTGAAGTCATACCCTATGGCTCCCCACACCATGATGCCAGGAGTGTCTCTCCACAACATTGGCAGGATTGGTCCTCTCCCCTTGGCACCGCTATACGCGCACACAACAGTCATCTGTGGTAATGCAGAACTGAGATTCATCGCTGAACATGGTACGACGCCACTCATCTTTAGTTCAAGCCTCCCGTTACAGCATTACTCCAAACACAGCTGTCTCTGTGCTGATGTTAACGGCAGCCTATGCATGAGACTGTGAACCTGTAGTCCAGCTGATACCAGCCATCGAGACAAGGTGCAGGATGACATGGGGTGTCGTAGACAGTCCAGTGCCTGTGTCCGGACGGCAGGCGCAGATGTCATGGGGTTCTATAATGCTTGCCGCACAATACGACGATACTCCCTTGATGTGGTCTGTCTTGGGCGACCAGAACCTTCACGACGTGTGTGGGTGCCCTCACGTGCCCATAGGTTCCAACATCAGGCGACTGTGACATCTGCATGCCCCACATGCCGGGCAATTGCGCGATACCACCCCCCCGCCTCATGCAAACCCACAATGCGACCCCTATCAGACTCCGTCCAGTGCTGGTAATGCTGTAATGCATCTACGAGGCATCCTCTGTGTCTGGTGATTAGACGTGCCAGCTCCTTGCAAATCAAATCATCACTGGTCTGCACGTGTACCAAATTACATCAAAATCATTACTTCTGGCTGCATTTTGTCACTGAGTGTATTTCACAGCATTCATTTCTTTTGCTGTACTTGCTTTGTACAATGACACGAAAGGCATTCTGGTCAGTGTCAATACGAGCAGCCATCTCCATATCCACTGGGCTGACACACGCCTTCACCAACTTCTGTGATTAATCCTGTGTTCGATTATCTCTCGGAAGTTGCGAGGTGCGTGACGTCACGTCCGACCAATCTCCCGTTTGAGCTGCACATCTTGGAACAAACATGGCCGCCTCCATGGACACGCCGTCGTGTGTTGTTGCTTTATATTTTAGCAGATTTGGAGCGAGATTCTTCTTTCCAAGAGACAAACAAACAAGAAACACGAACTAGTCAAACCACATTAAAAGCTTTATTAAATATTTTAGTAGATACATAGCGATATTCTTTTTTCGAGAGGCAAACAAACTACAAACAAAAAAAAGACACTAACGAGTCTGGTAAAAATCTGATATTGCATGCTAGGATACTGTTTACGGTCATGATATGGTATTCTCGAAATCGACCACGTGCAATTACATTTAGAACCATTAATACATTTAAGAAAAAAACATTTTTAAATATTTATAAAATAGAATTACTGTTGACTGTGTAAACGCCATATTGACGTCACGGACAAGAAAATTCTGTCTGGCATCAACGTCAGACAGGAAGCGTGTCTCCAACGGGAAGTGACGTTCCAACAGATAATCGAATGCAGGATTAATACCCCCCCCAAGCAATGGCAACGGGCCGAAGGTGCCAGGCAGTTATGATGAATTTCTGGGTGGCACATAAGACAGTTTTTTTATTCCCCTATTTGTGCTTAATCGTGCGATTTCAGCTGCACAAAAGTAATGCTTGTCACCTGACATATGTAAGGTCTGCCATCCAGTTGTACTATAATAATCCAGTGTTTTCCTTCAGTTATTACTACTATTTCAGACATGCGGCAACAACCAAACAACACTAAGGTCTTGCGAGCAGAACAGAAGGCAGAAATGCAGCCCTGCATCAGTCAGATGTTAAGCCAGGAAAACGGAGCGTGTACATATTTCAGCATGAGACAGATGAGAGATGCAGGATTTCTCTAAGAATTACAGAATTTATGCTGTGAGTCACTAACAATCTTCTACTTATGGTCTTTTTACCCAAATTGTTTCTGGAGCAGACTTTAAATGCATCAAACCCGATCCTGCCAACCTCATCACTGTCCTGTGATCGTACCCCGCTATTAACTGGTGTGTTTTTCTACATGAGCTCCAAAGGGCCTGTGAAATCAGGCTGAGGTATGTGCTGATGGACTCACTTTCAGAGAAGGGATGCGAGAGTTCAGTTGCTGTTTCAGATGACCCCAATGAGCGCCTGCGTTCGTCCCGTGAAGTAAGCTAACCGTGGCTAGCTTACTTCACGTGGCTAGCTACTACCATAGCTGGTACTCGACACGAACTGAAAGGTGCGTCTTTTAAAGACTGGCCACAGCCCAGCGTCTGAGGTGATGCTACTCTTCAGAACGCGATGCGATAGCACGCCAGAAATGCTGCTATATTTTCCACAAATGCATGATTTTTCCTTTCGCCGCCGGTATGGGCATAATCATGGAGACAGTCTGATATCCCTAGGTAATCCCAATAGCAATTTTCAAGCTGATACAGTAGGTCATTAACAGCCTCGTCCACAGGGTCTGTCGCATGCACATTACCATGACTTACTGCAAAGCGCCAAATACAGACCATTGACATTCAGGCCCTCACTCTTCGCCTTTGTTGCACACAAAACTCATTCTGATTCATTTTAGCTTCTTGATCTGGAGCTGTGTTTGTGTCATATTGTGAAATTAATAATTAATACAAAATAGCCCTCTGATTCACTTATCAGATGGAAAGGGTACACAGTCTCTGGGCTGGATGAATAGAACCTGAGCTTTCCTCTGGGAATCCAGCTGGTACAAGCAGAAGGTGAAGAAAGAAATTAATTGTAATTTTCCCTGAAATTATTCCATGTGCACCTTTATGCTCTTCACTTATACAATAATATTTTTCAACCCAGACATGGGCTGCGGGAACATTAATAAAGGCATTGTGAATCCATTATTGTCACTGTATTTCTGTATTATGCTGGGGCTTCTTGTTGTCCAGATTAATCACAGGTGTTTTGAAAAGAATTGCTGGTTTTATCTATTTTTTTCGGGAAAAATAAATAGCTTGGCTTGAGGACATCAGTGGCCCCTCGGAGACGCTGCGTAACATTTAACGATATGTGGCATTCCACTCAGCCGACCCCTTCCGTTTCAGCAGGTGTGTCTGGGTGCAGCGCGAGCTTCGTGTCATATGACTAGTGATGGCGCATGTGTGCCAAAATGACCATGCCTTCTCCTGGACCCCACAGGGCGTGCCATCATTGAGCTTGCCAGCACTGACGCCGTAAGCAGGCAATCCAAATGCCATCTCCGAGCGGTCACGGGCCCCATGCGGACTGGGCACCACTCCTAGCTGCAAGTTTGACATCCCCACCATAAATGATTGGCTTTCCTGAAAAATACGAGGCATGTGTCGGGCTACCAAGGTGGGGAGACACGGTGCCTGGCAATCGAGCGACAGTGAGCGTGTACACGTCCTCACCAGGATCAACCACTTTCTTTTCTCATCCTCGATCAATAAAGATGTTAGAATGGACTTCATATCTGCTATTAAGGCATTTAGAAGTCAATCCAGTGCATGTGATAGGTGAATGGAAAGTTAGGTAAAAAGGAACACAAACTCCAATTCCGATATATGTTTGAACAGCAGCTTGGCCATATGGACTGACCACATGGTAATGTTCCTTAGATGGATACATTTTATGTAACTATTGGAAGCTGATCTTTGGATGAGACCTTAATCAGTCTAAATGAAACAGTGCTTTATTTTCCAAACTTAGGTAGATTGGAATGCCCCTTTTCACATATCCCATCATGCTCTCCTTTGAGACGTGCACATGCAGGTGAGTGCAGTGGCGGCTCCAGGCAAGGGCGACGTGGGTGGCATCTTCTGGGTTGGCCGACCCCCCCACTTTTACCGCAGCCACCGTTACCATTTAACAGGAGGTCATTTAATAGGATGCCAATGGGGCTACGACCATGAGACCATGAGAGTCCGAACACAGGGATGCGACACCTTCTGGAGCATTGTAGGGGGATATGGGCCTTGCTCAAAGGCCCAACTGAGATGGGAGTATTCCGCCGAGGCTGGGGCCCGAACCAGTAACCTTCCGATCACAGGCACTAACCTGATGGGCCACCATTAGCGTGTAGCACCATAATGCTACTTTATTTATCTGCATGCATTATTATATTTCAAATATATTATAGTTATTCTTTACAGTCTTTTATCGGTATTGTAGTCTGAAGAAAGTGTACGACTAAGAATTGCATCGTACTCTGCAGACCAGGCAATAAAACTTTGAAACTTTCTACTTCCATCAGCATTTGAACCCATAGAGAACTAATTATTCAGACTAGTGTAATATTTATACCCAGACATCCATGTTTATCAGTACCAAAGCACAGCTTTGCAAAGCACATAATTGGTAAAATAATTAAGGTATAATACTTAACATCACAAATCTGCTCCTGACATACAAATGAGCTGAAAATGCAACTATTACACTTTATGTTAATCCATAAAACTAATAAACATTTATTAAAACACATTTGGAAACTGACTGGTGCGATAATAGGATTAATGTAGCTGAAATGTATTAATGCTCAACTTTTCAGACCATGGTACCATAAACTAGATTAGATTGAAGAAACAATAAATATAGAAAATGTACATACAAAATATAAATCAGTATATATATATATGCACGGTGTGGATTAGCAGTCAAAGACTTAAAAGACGTATTCAAGAGGCTCTGGGTATCTGACCACTAGCTTTCATTTTACAGTTGATTATTTTCACTTCTAGCCAGCTTATAATCCGCAGATATGGCATCCGGTGATGCCTAAGCAGTTGGCTAGCCTTTTCATGGCCTGAGAATCTCAGCCAATCCTGATTCAGTTGGCAGGGTATCTTGTGCAACTGGTTGTCTCAAATAACAAACAACTGGATTTATTTACCGATGCTGAAAGTAGTGTTTGTCAGTACAAAATTGGGCAACTTCAAAATGTTTTGCAATATGCTAAAATCAAGTAACAACAGATGTATGCGACTTGACATTTATATGCTCTCTATAGCTATAGCTACACTTTTTCGAACTGACATTTTTTTGATCATCGATCAAGATTTGCTCGTTTTGATTGAGCAGCTAAAATTCCTGACTCATGTATGTTTTGCAACAGAATGTTCTAGTCTCCAATGCATTAATAGAGTTGCATTTGTGAGGGTCGTCACTGAAACCAAACGGAATACTGATGAATCCAAATTCAACATTAAAAACATGAAACTTGAGACTACATTTATTAAATTTCCACTTAACAATGAATGCAAATTATATCTAAGGTTGTTCTGTGCTAGAACTGGTTTACGAAAACGGCAAGCAAATCAAAACAGCTACCTGTGGTTCGGTACCCATCCGGGTATGCTGCTCACTATCTGCCGAGGAGACGCTTGTGACAGCGAAGAGGCTTGTCTTGCTGAAGCTGACGTGCGGGCGTCCGCTAGGCTGTGATTCTCGCCTTCCGGGGCCAGATCGGGCCTGAAGTGATAATTCACTTTTATGGCCCTTTTTAGAGTGTGCGTTGCTGGATCTGCAAAGTGATTCGGGTCCATTCTTGGGTCCAAGACAATTACAACAGCAAGCCATGCATATCAGTTGCGCTCACATCATATAAAATTTAGCCATGAAATTATAAGCAATCTTCCACGGTTATATATATATTTTCTGATATCTTACGATTGCAAATAACATATTGAGAACGGTTAAATGAAGCATCTGCAGCGCTTTATATTTACTGATTAATGTGTGTTTTATTGATATTTACATTTCCATGTATTTTAAAGGCTCAAATCGTGGAGGTTAAAAAACAAATGCCGGCGTTTTTAATTTAATTTTAAGTGGATGTGGCACCTTTTGATGTAGCTCACCATCGAATGTGGCGTCGCCGTGCAAAGCAGCTCTGTTCTGTTTCCCATTGTTCAGCTCAGTTTTCACCCAATATTAACATCGACTCTGAGAGCCTCCGTGTTTCCATGACAAAGATGTGAGATCTGCCATTTGGTGCCACACAACATTATATTGAAATAAAGCAACCGTTGAGTCCCACTCATTTTAAAAAAGCAACACTTAAAGGGGTGCGCTAATTATCACATATTATTCAGAGTGAATCAAAGACTTTGAAAACCCCGTGTCGTGAGTCATAAATAATTTTTCTGAGCTAATAAATCTGAGAGCTGAAGCCCATTCTTGCACAGTTGGGTTTCTGCTTTGATTTTCTTGAAAAAGTTAAAAAAAAAAATAATAATAATAAAACTGATTTAATGGACATCTCACCCTTCACACTGATATTCCATCAAGACTTTTGCCGCACTGCAAGGTAAATTCTTTGTTTGCCTCATAAAGTAAAGCAATCTGTTTAAATAGGTTATACTGCAAGGTGACGTTTCATGCTTTTATCTGATTTCTACATTCAGTTCAGAAGATCGAGAAGGAAAAGTGAACATTCAGTTGATTTGATAGATTTACCATTACATATTCAACTCATTCGCAAATCTAGAGTTAGTTTGCTGCTTTGTGCATCATTTGATCGTAAAAATTTTTTTTTTCATTACTAAGAAACACAAAAACACCCCATAGTTGTTCTGCTGGAGTAACAAGTGACTATCTGAGCTTTAAAAGCGATTCCTTGAGCCATGGATTTCCATGCTCTTTAATTTCACTTCCCCAACAACTACATTCATTCATGTGGAGGACACTCCCTGCAGATATAATTGGGCTCAAGGAGATTCTCAGACTGAGACACCATCGATGCGGCAGAAACAGAGGCAATCTCAAGGTCTGCACTGCCCCGGTCAATGGCAACATAAGTACTGCCTAATTAGGATTAATATCTCACTCATAGGAGCGTAAAATGAAAACATCAACTCCCCAGGGGCATGAACTGGATTTGAAAAGTAAAGAAAGCTGTCTGACTCTTTGAAGCTAACCCAGAAGAATTAAAAAAAAAACGATAAACACTAAGTGCCATTTCTGTCATAGCCAGCGGTGGACGCCAATCGCTGACTAGGAGAGAGACATCTGTACCGGTAATTAGTAGCAATTGATATTCTACATAATGAGGTAGATCAGAAGAATAATCAGCTCTTCCCATGGTGAGGCACTGCCCAGGGCTGGTGGAGGAGCTGGCCGTCTGTGCCAAGCTTGCCGTAGCGTGCCCTCGCCCGGCTGACCGGATCCCCGGGCTGCCGTGCCGAGGTGCCGAGCAACCACCACGGCTGCAGGTGGTGACAGCAGGCGAGAGCAAACAAACAGACAGAGCGGGCGGCCCCACCCCAGCCCCTTCAGCCGCTTCCAGCCTCCGTTTGTACAGCCTGCGTAACCTGGGAGACGGGCCTGGCACGGGCTACGTGGCGGCTGGGCAAGGCGCCGGCCCCCTTGCCTGTCGGCCACGGGGCCACCGCCTGCCTGTCCTCGCTGCTGTGGCGGGGGTGCCCATCCAGGTGGAGAAACGCCAGGGCCTCGTTCAAAAAAAATTTAAATAAACGAGAAGGAGACTTGCCGTGCACATCTGTGCCTGGCAGCGGCTTAATGACATTTTCGAGCGAACTTCAGACTGCGAGAAGCGAAAACTAAGCCTTTTCCTGTAAAATGGCCACGACAACACAAGCGGAGATGGATTATTCTCGATTTATATTTACCTGCTCTCATTAGCGGAGGACGCAGAGGGCTCCTCTTACGGCTTTAAAGGTGTGCCCTGACTCGCTCTGGGCCTCCGCTAAAGAGAGATTTCATCTGAGCGCGTGCTGCAGTCCTGTCAGCAAGGCAGTGCTGGGAGCTGACAGCAGGAGGACGGTGCCTCGACAACCGACAGAGAGAGACGGAGCTGCCTCGCTCTCTGCCGCGCACCTCTGGGGGCAGCAGCAGTGGAATGTTAGCTGGGCCGTCAGCAACACACCGGCAAATTAATTGCTGTCGCCCGGTACAAAAGTTAATTGTGGCAGCGTGACAGGGGCATAAGCGGCCCTCGCGGGCTCTTCATGAGGTGGCATCTTCCATTTCAACACTCCAAACACTTAAATACAACCAGCACTCGCTGTCCTTTCGACACTGCATCACTGTCGCTCGATGGCAGAATGTCTGACGCAGGAGATGAAGTCTGATGTTAGGTCGGTTATTTATTATGGTGATTAAGAAGTGTTTACTTTTAGTAACTGCAGTAAATGCAAAAAATACACTAAGCTTGGCTTTTTGGGATCCCTGTGAAGGGAGAGGGTCTCATTGTGGATATTCAATGTTGTCAATATGAAGACACCGGCTACTTGGCTACAAGACAGTTCCTGTTCGACTAAGGGTGACGGAAAGTCCCTCCTCATCCTCAGGTCACAGAACAAGCCCAAAAAAAAAACAATATGGAGCAAGTGTACACCAGCTTCAGTAGTTGTTTTCTTGGATTATAGTTATTTCCTTTAACATGTTAGTTACATCTTCCAGACTGTGATTTTATTGCATTTCGTGACATTTTTTATGCGATTTGCATTTCTATTCCAAAAACAAAGTGTAATAGTTTAATGAATGACTGTAGCATGATTTAATGAGTGCAGAGGCATTTCTTCATTCCGCTATATAATCAGGATTGGTGTTCAGTCCGCGACAGGGTTAGCATGGCTGAAAGAAGAGACCTTGGGGCCTATAAACATAAATTAATTGTATATTGTGCATTTGATGCAGCGGCATTAGTCTTAATTACAGATGGAATCAGTTGAATAACAACTGAGAAAATATATATGAGGCTGTGCCTGATAAGTCTGTATCTTCAGAAATGGTCAGAAGTTTTTCCGGAGTTTTCTGCACACCGTGCCCGGTACCACAATCCACACTCGCATCCTGTGCAATCATCTGCATCCCATCATGCACTGCTCCCCCCTGCCGGGAGGCGTGTCCGTCACCACGACAACGTGCTGGCCCATGGGGCACAGGTCTGGAGTGCAGAGATAAAGTTATCCGTCTTCCTTGGCCTTTCCAGTCACAGGAGCCGAACCCCGCAGAGCATTTGGTGGGGGCGGGGGTCTGGGGAGGGGCCCAGTAACAGCACTTACCCGCTGTGCTTGGATGCACATTCATTTGAGTAGCTCCGTGGGAAGGAGTTAAGGAGCAGTCGTGCAACCTATTAGAAGTCAGTGAAGCAGATGTATGTTGTGGGCAAACAGCCTTGCTACGTGTTGAGGCACGGCGCGTGTCACTGAGAAATGCTGCGCTGGTTTGCTGTTTTCCTGTCTGCTCTTGAGTTTTCAGGTGTAATTAAGAGCTTAATTATAATCCTAAGTAGGCAACTATAATATTTAATTCATGTAATGACGCTGGGACAACAAGTGACGAGGCACCGCGTATCTAACACTGTACGAAGCACACTTGTGTTTAAAGCTGCAACTATATTTGCAAAAGGAGTTTATGTACAAAACAGAGAATTGGGAACTCATAGACAAATTAGAAAGGGGGCTCATGTGGAGGTTTCAGAGTAGCTTCCTGCAGTGAGCGATACAGACATGCCAACAGAAAACAGTCACCTTCAAAGAATTCGAGTATATCTTCTGTGATAATTAGGACAGTTTTAATTGCAGAAATTTGTAAAAAGAAGGAGAAACAAAACAAAAAGTCAGCCCTGGAAGGATCCATTTCCTGCTGGAGCTTCTGAAAAACAGTATCAGCAGCACCTGGATTCAGATTATATTCACATTTCCATTTACTTGTTTAGCAGATGCTTTTATCTAAAGCGACGTGCCCTGCAGGGCTGATTGTGCCTCACAAGCATACAGCTGTCAAGGAGCTAACTTAGGTGTAAGAGCAGCTGGGCTGCACTCCAGCAAATGACCAGTAACAAGTTGAAGTCGACATCGGAGCAAGAGCTGTTCGACCTGTTAGAAAACATGGTACGGCAAGAGCGGTTCAGATAAAGGCCACATGGTTTCTGGGTTCTTACAAGACAAGTGTAAACTACAAGAGCATCCAGTGTTGCTAAGAGACCATAACCAGTTACGATGGAGGAGCTCAGTGGTTGGATGAGTTGCTTGAGGTGTTCCCAGGAAAGATGGGTCTTGAGGCATTTCTTGAAGGAGTGAGACGGACTCTGCTGACCGACCGTGGACGTGTATCTCCTTCCACCATGGAGAAACCACGCACAAGTAATGTCTACCGTGGGACGTACTGTACTTTCACATGGGGAATCATGAGGCTTGCTGACCGACAAGGGAGAGACGGAATATCGGCCTGGGTGACTCACTCGGTGTAGGTAGATGCTATTCTATTAGCGGCTCTGGAAACTGGCATCAAGGACTTAGAGCAAGTACCTGCAGGAGGCCAATGAAGGGAGACATGAGAGCAGTTCCTGTAGTAGCGCGATGACAAGTGCCTGGACCAGGAGCCGAGTCTGGTGTAAGCCTGTGCTTAAAGCTCTTGTTTCTGGTGGTGACATCCATGCTCAGATTACCTTAAAGACCTGAAAGAGCAAAAATATTTGCAGGTAACCTGTACAAATAAATAATGTCTAACAAGACGTATGGAACCGAGACAAGTGACATTCTTGTTATGCCGTGTCACATATCCCAGAGGAACATGCCGATTCCGCCCCCAGAACCTAAAGCAGATTGGTGGTTTATTTTTACTAATTTCATGAAGCAGGGGTCATGCGTGCTGGATGTGTGTTACCGTGGAGACAGGCAGGGGTCAGGGAATCAGATCTGAGGAGGGAAGCATAACACGTCAAACGGCTATAGCCAGAGGGCAAGTGTGAAGTGAAAGGCATTAATCACAATACGTGGATAATATTTCAGCCCCTTTCTAATGTCTAACATCTGTGCTGGCTTAGGATCTTCAAGCGTATAACACAATTCCATTGGTTTCTCTCCATGAAAATAGATGACATCACCTGCGCATCAACACAAGCCAATGCCTTGCGGGTGACATCAGGCCTCCCAATGAAATATTTCCAGAAGGGAGATCCGCATTGATTAGCACATTCCTGCGACACGCAGATCAATGGTCGATAGTCGTCTTCGCATTGTTCTTCAGCTTGGCCAAACAGTGACTGCTGCTCGCTCGTGACGGTTTGCTGGGTAATGCTTCTTTGAAGGAAGAAATATGTTGTTTTACTGACTAAAATCCCGCAGATGCAGTGCTGGAGGTCTGCTGAGGCCATCCTTGCATCCTCTGTGAGACGGACCAGGCCCGGGCTGCTTATGAACCAGCACGGCCGCTGGGCCTGCAGAGACCTGCCCCCGCCCTGTGTATCCTTGAATGCCCCGCTTTCCTCCGATTCTGAAGGCCCCCGCACTCGCCTGTCTGGGAAGGGAAACAGGCAAATCCAGGGCAGCCTTTTAAAAGGCCCTACCTCAGCATCACTGGAGGGCTGCTTTATAAGAAACAGCAGCCAGATATAAGATAGGCAGCCTTTGTTTTATTCAGGGGACGTGCTCGTCACTGAGGGCCGGCTTTCCTTTCTGAGATACGGGCTCTCGCACACAGACACACGTTGGAAAGCGGCCACCCCCCACTGGGACACGGCCCGACCCGGAGTCAGCGATACGGCTGTTATCCTATGATAAGTACGGGATGCTTTTTGGGAAGGAGCGGCCTGGCAGTGAGACACGGGCGGTGATGGGAGATGCGGGCATCCCTGGGGGCCTCGCCGGTGTGGCGGCGGCTTGTAGTGGAGCCGTCAGTGGCTGCAGCAGAGGCGGCAGCGGCCGTGGGAGTTGCAGGCTGACCCACTTTTTTTGCATTGCAGTCGAACTGGTGACGCTTTCCTCGACCCGCCCCCCCCCCACCTAAGCCCAGCGCCCTG
>JAODKC010000043.1:2750225-2771042 GCA_026777985.1 Mormyrops attenuatus
GCGGGTGTCTGCGTGCTGTGTCTGGGGTATTCCTCCTTATTTGTGCGGGTGTCTGCGTGCTGTGTCTGGGGTATTCCAGTTGATGACAGCCTTGCTGTTTACCCGTGTTGTCCCGCGACGCCGCACTGCAGAGAGAGCTCTCGACTTTTCCGAGACCCGGATTATAAGCCTAGGGGGCCTTTAAATCTCTAAACCCCAATTACACTGCTACCAGTTGATTTATGGCTTTATATTTAATGACACATTAAAATGCAATTAGCATCTGTATCTAGAACAAACTGTGCCCATCCCAGAAAGGTTCCCCCAGCACAAATGACAGGCTTCCCTCTCATAACCGCTACCTGGTGACGACACAGCTTAATGAAACAAGCATACATTTAATGCACACTCATGTATTTTACATGCATTCAATTATGCTTAAAAAAACTAAGCAAAAAAAATTATAAATAATATGTTATACATTCATTTCTTATATAAAACACAAATAATACAAAAAAACACTACTTTTACCATGTTTGTTTTTGAAGCTGTTGTGTTTCCATTTCACGTCCATAACATACACAGAGGTAAAAACAAGCTGTGTATTAAAACGATATCCACAACTGAACTGTAGTCAGCAAACAAAAGATTCCTTCCCATAAAAATGATTGTAATCTCCACACACTGGGAATACAGTAATAGCGCAGTGACCTCGCTCAGCCTGCATGGTGAGATGCCGTTCCGCATACTGATTAAGGGCCGATGTAAACTGAGCTTATTTTCCTTTAACGGCCTGGCGAATCAGCTACATCTAGAGCACGTGCATGCTTGCTAATTCCGGGTCCTGTGGTGGAGTTTCACGGTTCTTATAAGATGGCAGAAAAATCCATCCGCCTATCAGAAATGACGGCTTTTCCAGCAGAGGGCCAGTCCCGGAGAGTGTGGAAGCCATCCCTGGAAACGCAGCACACCCAGGCACACGTCAAGGGCAAATTAGCAAATTCTATCTGCATGTCTTTGGATTCTGGAAGGAGACCCACACAAACACAGAGTGAGCATGCAAATTCCATGCAGACAGTTTTGGGGACAGATTGGAATAGAATAGTGATACTTAAATTAATCCCCATGGGGAAATTCTCTTTTCTCATACCTTACTCTCCGTGAGACACATATGCAGGTGAGAGCAGGCTTGGGGGGTTACAGCCAGCATGCAGTACCCCTGGAGTTGGGGGTTAAGGGCCTTGCGCAAGGGTCCACAGACATGTGACTATTTCACCAAGGCCAGGGCTTGAACAGGCAACCTACCAATCAGAGGCACAGAAGTTTATAGCCCGCTAAGCCACATACTAACATGAAATGCCATTCCATAATACCCGAGGGAGGCCTCATTGTCAGGCATTTAGCCACGGTGCCATCCAGTGATCAGGCGATTTCCGGTCGCACAATCTTTTCAAAGGGGTTGGATTTGTGTCATCAGATGGCGTAGTCAATGGGACAGAAGGGCTGATTAGTCTTTGGTCGCTCTTCAGTACACGTCTAGCCTGGGAATGAATGAATGAGTGACCAGATTGATTGGCCTGTGCTCTCATTCACTGTGGGGGATGGTGTCCTGATTAAAGGAATGATTACACCAGAAACGTCGTTCAGATGACGGGGGAATGTTCACTATAAATTAGACGATATACCATTTCAGTCTTTTGCATTCATAAGACTAGGAAATAATCTGTCGCTAGTAAATTTTTGTTTGCGAATTAATATTTTAAAACATAAGTACATTCAATATTATATTATACTCAATATTATGTCTATAGTAAACAATCTCCTTGTGGGCAAAAATGCTAGTTGACCCAGATACAGTATCCCATTGTACGCCATAATCTGCACTTTGTGCTGTAACATTTTAACATTCCTTTAGAGCTTTTGAAATGCTGTAGATGTCATATATTGGAAAATGTAAGATATCAGCAACCCCTGTAAAACTCAAGGGAACATTTGTGGAGGCTGACTGGACACGACGTCCAGCGACGTGTCCAGCAAACACCCGAGCAGCGCAGCCCACACAAGGAATGCCTGCTGCCAACACCTGCATTTAACCAATTAACACAGCTGATCAGGGGCAATTAAACGGTTAGCAATTAAGCCTTTGTACTCTAAGCAGCAAAAACAAAAATGAAAATATAAACATGAAACATGTGGGTGCCTTAGAACAACAAGAGATAATAAATTCTAGATTTGAAGGGTGACCTTACAAAGAATTACTGTGAATTCGGAATTATCCATATACATTACATTGCTACAAAGATGACATTACCCAGCCGGTTCTAAGATCATGAGGCCCACTGCATGGTTCTCCAGCTTGGTACTCTGCTACAATACTCAGTTTGTGCATGTTTCTGTCCTGTGGAAATGCTAAATGCATGAGGTGCAACGGTGACGCATCACGAATCAAAAGCAGCGATGGGATACAGATCTGGAAAAATGAGGGCATCAGAGTCGAAGCGCTGGACCCGTCCACAGTGACTGTCTGGCTGCACAGAACGACCCGCTACGGGATGGCGGCATCCGCTGAAGTGACACGCTGGAGGCAATTGATCTCACTCCCGCGGCCACTGTGATCTCCCTCATGGAACTTGACAAAAGGTCACCGGTGTCTTCCGTCTGGAGCGTCACGCCCAATGATTTGCTGCTTGAGTCAGGAACATGGTGGGGGGGGGGGGTCACTTCACATCAGAGGATGCGCTTGTGAAGCCAGGAAACATTCCATTGATAATCAATTTGCTTTCTGGAGTTTCTATCGATTCCTTCGGCACCATAAACCAATTAACACAGGTAGAGCATATGAGTGCTCGGGAATACAACCACTGCATGCAAATTTGGGAGATATATTTCAGCATGATGCAATTTGTCTGGACCATATGTCACAGAGCTGTCAAGCCTTCATAACATACAAGGGAGATATTATTGCAGCTGTGGACTTTCTGGTTCGCAAAACAACAAAAAAACGAAACGGTACTGCCTCCCTATGCATATTTTAATGATCCATGAAGAAAATGTCCCAAAAATCAGCTAAGAGGGGAGTGTTCTTCCGCGCACATTGACGCCATCGAGGCAGACAAACAAATTAGGTTCTGAGTTTAGAATGTCATACTAGCGAAGGCAGAAGCCCATCTCGAGAAACCTTTATTTTATCTGAAGCACCGTTTTTAGCAAATAAATCACAGAGCCTTTCTGCAGTTTAAACTACGTTTTGAAAAAGGTGAAGTATAGGAAAAGAACCTCATTTGTTTTTTTTCTCCACTGTTTAATTTGTTTGCTCCACTCTTTATGGTTCATTTAGGAATTTCCAAGCTGTTTGTTATTAATATGTGACAATAGTCTGTGTAAATGTGTGCTCTCTTCACTCCACCGATAACATTAAGCTCCCGCGATAATATCATGAGAAACTTCTTGCCATTATAAAACCCACTCATCAGTTACACAAATTGCCTCTTGCCTGATGATGTATATGACAGAGCTGCTCGCGACCCGCTACACTTCATGCAAAATGCCACTGAGGATCAGTGCGTAGTCTTTACCTTTTACGTTAGTGTCACACATAAATCACGCCAGACCTCCTTCCTCTCCCATGTGGAGGGTATGCTCTATGTCACATTATGCTTCTATAGGACCCTCAGACGCTTGATAGCAAACAAATTGGTCTACCCTAATGATGTAAGCTAACTTATAAGCCGTGTTGGTTGTCCACTCTTTATAAACAGATGTTTAAAACTCTCAAGCCACAATTTAAAAACTGTTTTAAACAGTTTAAGTCTGTTTGAACAAATTAAAAGGGTTGAAAAAAGAAAAAGTTTACATCAACTAAAGTGAGCAACCAGACTTGGGTCCATACATTTTTTAAGAGGACCCTTTGTGTAAACATACCTGACAACTTCCAGAGAGATCTAGCAGGTTCTGGCAAGCTGTTAGCTATATTTCAAGAGTCGCTATGAACTGCATAATGGTTTAATATTAATATTGGGGTATTATGTGGTGTGCTAACGTTTTGTTCATAGCTGGGGTGGAGGTGTTTCTCGTTCATCGTTCTGTGACTGTAGGACAGGCCTTCGCTGCTGGGGGTCTTAGGCAGGCTTAATATTTACATCTTTTATGCTGCTTTTCCAGGCCAGTAACGGCTGGTCAGAGAGCTGTGCTCACGCCTTCAATGTTGGGCATCGTGTTAATATTTCATGCCTATAATCTTTTCCGCTTTATAATACATATCAATTCATCTTACAGATTTGAAGTGTCGCCGTGCAAATTGTCATTAACCAGTTCTCCCATTCTAACCCAGACTCCAGTCCAAATAGTATGAAACAGCTTGAAATTAAAAATCTATTCCCTTTATTCAAATTCCTCTCAGTACAGAGCTTCCAGTCATGTTAACTGACGGATAAAGATATTTTATAAGACAACTGGATACATTTTGATGTGCTAAAATGCATCTTGTATTTTCTGCCCACACACACCCACACCCTCACACACACACACACACATACAGTCGTGTAATCATATCTTTTTGGGGACCGCTCATTCACACACACACACGGTTTATCAACAGATGTGGCCTACAGCTGACAGCTGCATTAGTCGTTAAAATAAAGCAGGCACTTACGAAGATGGCTACATATCTAGTAAACAATTACACGATGAATTAATTCCGGAGACTAATTTAATAATCAGCTTTTCTTGGCAGCTACATATATTCACAAAACTAATCATGGTCACGTTTGAAAATGGGAAATTAAGTCATTCATATATTTATATATAGAACAAAATTGGCGAAGAAATAGAACAAACATTTAAAGCATATTAAACATAGACTGTCACTTCGAGCCTCAGAGCGCAGACTAAAAGGTGCATAAATCTTGGGCACATCTGCATTGAATAGAATTAAACAGGAATGTTAGGAGACATTAAAAGGCACATTTAAGAGAAATTAGATGCATTACATGTGAAGTCTTTTACTATTTCATTTTACAGTTAACATTCTTGGTTTATGCAGTGAACCCATCGAGGCAGACAGCCCGGGACACTGCATCATGCTTTACCATTTCACACGGCCTTATTTTCAGACGATCCAGTTTAGTGCCTTTCCCTTGGGCCCAATAGCGAGCCACCCCCGTTGGGATTTTCAGTTACAGTCCTACCCCCTAACAAGCGTAAGCTCAGCAGAACCGAAGAGCGGTCGGCGGGGGGTGTGCCACACCAGGATCACCGTACAGCGCAGTGCGTGCTGTGTCCTGTGTCTGGTCAGCTTCTGCCCATTCGTGCCTTTCTTTTAAGACCATGATGAATGTCCCCCCAGTGGAAGATTTACCCTGACCTGCAGTAGAGACCTAGCCCCTTACCACCATGTAATACTCTGAAGGTCATGGTTAGGTAACCCAGTTAGCTGTGAATACACCTCAAGGTTGAGAGGGAACACGTGTCCCATACATCATGGCGGCCGTTCTGCTTCCTCGCGGGCAGAAATGCCAGCGCGACAGCAGCAATTCGCATAAAACAATGCACTGCAACAATCGATCGTTCACTAGGGGAAGATCGAAAGCTCTCGCAACACCATGACCGGATAAAACCCGAGTCACCAGGCGTCCCTGCTAATTTGCTCATAAGAAAATCAGCAGAGCCATAACGGAAGGAAGCACACAGCGAACCTGCCGTCTGAATTATCAGAACGCTGCGTTTCGTTTTCCATCCCTCCTATCCCTCCTGGGACTTTTCTTGTTTCCTTTTTTTTGTCCCCATAATGCAGCGATGCTGCCATTACAGATCCATCAGCGGAGCACTGTGCCGAAATCGATACGGCTCCATTAGAGGCGTCCTCACAGGGTGGGCTCTGGGCCGCCATTCGCTCATCCCGTCTGGTGGCAGCGGTCCCGGGTGCGGTGCTCCTAATTCATCAGCTCCAGAGCCGCGGGGACCCGCCAGGTGTGCCCCCCTGCGCACCCCCGCCCGCGGGTCCCTCGTTTATTTCAGCGGGCGGGAGCTTCTGCAGGCATGGGTCTCACTGACGCTAGAGGTCAGGATCGCCAGCTTTGCTGGAGTCACGCGTTTGGTAAGAGGGCAATTAAACCGTCGTCAGTACAAGAACACTGCAATGATTCTGGCTCACCGAACTGCGATTTAATTTAACGTGTTTTTCATGGTGGTCGCTGTCTGCCTTGGCTTTTAATTTAGGGAGTCGATACGTTCATAAAACATAATCATATTATCCCAGGTAATCAATGAAGGGGGGACTTCCAGTGAAATCAGGAGACATGACATTTTGTAACAGTGTTTAGTGCTACGCTGGAACAATCTAGAATAAAATGACTGAGCTAAAGCGCCCAAAATGCCTTCCACCAAGAGCGGGATTCGTCTGCTTTCACGTAGCGCTGGATAAAACAGGTGCCAGTGCTCGTGGCGTGTTTGTGCGGACGCCTGCCCCCAAGCCTCCCCGATCTTCCAGCTGTTCATTTTCATGAAGAATGCCCCGCGTCAACGCCGAGAGCCGCAGATAATAGCGTTGTGAGGCCTGCACATATTTCCTCCTCGTGCTCACCGCACTGTGGTGCATCCTCACATTTCCAAACCTCCCCCACCTCCAAACCCACCTGTGGTCAGAGACTTAAGGCTTCTCTGAAACGCTTCAAGCCTGCTCTCCGCTTTCACCTTCGGTGCCCTGGCAACCCGCTCAGCCTTAAATACTCCAGCCTTCGGTACATTTCAGAGACAGGTCTGGACAGGATTTAATGTTTTGTGTCATTTTCTCCCATTTTCTCTGGAAGTGAGTCATCTTGTAAGCAGACAAGCTGTTTTGGACATCTGTTTGTATCTCAGGTTTCCCAAAACATGCATTCTGTTTTTTTTTCTCACTGGACCTTCTTCACGAAATGAAAACATTTTAATTAAATCAGCAAATAATGTTCAATCCATATCGAAAGTCGCCTACTGTTTGATTGCCTTGCTCTCCAAGTGCACTGTGGGATTGTTCTTGTTCCATGACTGTAAACGCTCTTACAAAATGCTATACTAAACTGCAAAACCAAATCTGAGACAAAAAAAAATTTAAATTGACTATATCCTTTAGAGGTGACTGAAAAAAAGAGCGGATAAGCATTTCCATCCATAATTTTTTCAATCACTCTTCCAGGTCAAGGGTGTGGCTGGGTGGTGGGAGGGGGCGGAGCCTCACAAGTCATACATGTCCACACATAGGAATTTGGAGACACCAATTTGCCCAATTACAACTGCAATTTGACTGCAGAGGGAAACCCTGAAGGAACCCCGGTGACATGGGGAGGATCGTGGGAATTACACAAAAATGTTCTGAGGGCAGAAGTTAAAATAATGATTGGTTCAGATAGATAACTAATCAGATTGTAGAGGAGGTGGGTCCAAGCAACTAGAGGACATCTGATTGGTTGGTCCTGCCTCCTCTAGTTTCTTAGACCCACCTCCTCTACAATCTGATTATTTTTTCCTTCTGCCCTCAGAGCATGTTTGTGCAAGCAAAACTCCCAGGAGCCCTGGGGAGAACATGCAAACTCGATACATCCAGCACCAGGATTCAAAGCCCTAACCCAGGAAGTGTGCATCAATAATGCTACCCACACAACCATCATACTTCACACCGAAACATCAAAGTACTGCTATCCATACAATGTTTCATGTTACAACATCAGGTCTCAGAAAATACCAGTATGCTGCTGTAGAGAAACAATACACTGATGCATATCGCTGAGTTAATGGCTTAGTGTGTGTAGATATTGATATTCTAGTCAATATTCAAACTTATAGGAACTGGAAAAATACAATGGATTGGCCAAGAGACAGCCTGCAGCTCATTATTCATGTTGTCTTCAAAACAGAGTTTAACATATCCTCACAAGCTCAAAGTTGAAAGCACAGTACATTTTCATTCCCAGAAACACCTTCTGGGTATTTCATGCGCACTAAGCACAGTTTAGTATCTGTGTTCGAATGAGGAAAAGGGTCTGATATAAATTCTTATATAAACCTGACCTGACCCAGTAGGTGCTGGTGAATTATATCAATAACCAAAATTCAGTTTTGTTACACCGCTTTTCAAAGGCCCACATGTGCACAGTGACTGGTTTTCTGCTATTTAAACACGGGGTTGTGTTACAGTTAAAGAGCAGGAATGCAGACGCCTGAAGGCGGGAACATGCACGCCCGCTTCCCATACGGTCAAGCGTGCAACGCTGCTGCTCAGTCGGGCTTGGCGACATTCCTTAAAGGTGTAGCACAAATCGTGAACTGCTACAAGAGAACATGAGAACAGCTTGGTGTTGCTCCTTTCGTTTTCTGCATTTCTGTCTTTTATGGGAGGATCACAGCCCATCGTCTGTGAAATAACGGCGCGATTAGCTCTGTCTTTGTATAAGCGCGGATGATGGTGGCCATTTTCAGCGGCAGGTAGCCTATGGGCGTTCCATTAGCGGTGCTACACATGGACAATTTGCTGCGGTATTTGGCTGGGCTCCTGTTACACCGACCTATCGCTTGTTCTCTGGGGGCAGGGAGGCCGAGACTCAGCTCACCGCAGTGTGTCTTCGCCGAACACCATCAGCGTCCTCCGAAGAGACATTTTCCAGGCTGTGAAAATGATCTCCTGTCCGGGGGAGGGGACTCTGCGGGGGAGGACACATGCTTTACAGCCACCTTGATTCTTAATGTCGGAAGGCACCAGTACTTTGGTCGTAAAATGGCTCAATGTCACTCTAAGACAATAAAAACTAAGCCAATATCCAAAAGTGTCAAGAATGATAAAGAAGATATATGTTGAAATAGTACAAAATAGGGGAGATCACTGCAGACTACGATCTTGTGTGACATGTAGTGTGTGACATACAGCCCACACACATGTAACTGGCAGGTTGGATATGGAAATTCCTCCCCATTTATAGTCTTATCACATGGACCACATGTACATGTTTGGAAACTGGCCCCGATAAGTCGACTGGGGGCTGCTGTTCAGTAGCCATTGCAGGTCATGTATAATGTAATGTGGGGAAATTGCTCCCAAGTCACAGCATCTTCAATGGAAATCCACAGCTAGTGGTTCCATAATGATGTGCGTTCCCGGCGTGTCTGACTTCACCCCCCCCCCGCTCTTTTATATAGGTAAACTTCCTGTCTGGGTGCTTTCTCATTATCAGCAAGACCACTAATCTGTACGGTGTAAGGTGATTTCTCCGTGCAGAGAGCGTGACGTCCAAGGTCCGATCGCAGGAGTCCACTGGGTGCCATCTTGTCACCCTGTGGGTTGAAAACCATGAAGTTTCTAACTTGCAGATTATTCGGCAAACTGAGAGGCAGGAAGGTCCCTGCGAAATGGATTTTGGGAGCTGGACGGCATTTCTGTGCGATGCTGGAACATTCCAGCAAGGCTCCTCAGCGGCTTTTCCTTCCGTTTGCCGCGTCGCTCGAAGTAGCTGCCCTGCAACCAGCTGAGCGGCTTAGCTTTAATAATTCAGACATCAAACATCTGACTTAGATCCTGTGTGCCTTTCATCAAAAAGAGATTTTTTTAAATGAAGAAGTCGAAGAAGGAAAAATGAAATATTGCACAAGGTGTCAATATAGATTTGAGCGACAAATGTGAGCCTTTCTTATTTATGAATTTCCCTTGTGCAAAAGAGCCCAGTTATTCTGTTAAAAGGGTTAATTTCCCCTTTTCCGAGATAAACCAACGATTCTTATTTAAAACATGTTTGCTAAACCAGAAATAATTGGAACAAAAAAGAAAAAAAACTTTCCATATTTTCACTGAGCTGGCAGAATCTCTAAAATTGCAGACCAGTAACAGTTGCCTTAGCTATTTATTTGTTCCCTGTCCAGAAACATGACATCACCTTTGAAATCTATTAACAGTCCTTTTCTAAGGCAGTTTGGAGTTACTGAAAACCTTTTATTGAAATCCATTAAGCAAAGAATATAAATCTGAAGTCTACAAATTTATTTTGCACATAAAACGCATACCTTCAACATTTATAATCTTTGTCATCAGCTGTGTTTTACTGCATGGATTTTTTTTTATGGATGAATAAAATTAATTTTTACTCTTGCAAACATTGTATTTAACTGCTGGATTTAAATATAAATCTTTGCATATATTTGATTCAAGAATAAGGTAATAACTAGTGAGAAAAACAGGTATAAGTGGAAAGCTGGGTCATAAACATACTTGACAGAGGCAGCACATTAACACATCTGCTTTGGACATTTATAGAGCGTGTGCCTAACATAGACAGGAAACAGATGTTTTCAAGCTGCCTTTTTTGACAAATGCATGAAACGCGAGGGGATATTTTGACCAGTGTTCTCTGCCACCTGCAGTAATGCTGCTGACATTGTAGGTGTGCCTAATAATACCGGCATCCACAAGCATTAGCATGCGACGCACTCTTCAGCCTTTCTTCCACAAAGTCCTACATCTTCTTGGTGTGTGGCTCCCACAGGCTCGGGCACACACACACACACACACACACATACACACGCCTGCGCACACACACGCACATGCATTGGCCTCTGTCATTACTCTTCGAATCAGTGGCGACACATGGCACGCAACACAAATGTTTGCTTTCCTACGCCTGCCTTTGATTTAGTCCAGACCAGCGCCATGAATTCTACAAGCTCCCGCACTTCATACATGCCCTTTTTCAGGGGCGAGAACTGCAGCCATATTTTTGGAAATAACAAGACTTTATCGGATTGATATAGATCATTATTATCGTCCTGCTTCTTCTTCCTCTTCTTATTATTATTAATTAAATCCTGCATAAATTGATACAACCTGAACCTCACAAGTTACGAACTGTGCTATTTACTTAAGACCCACACTTGGCTGCCCTGTACAGTAAGTGTAATAGGATGTGATTACAAACTCACATAAACATAGAGTATGCACTGTGATGTTTTTATTCTGACGCGGCCACGCCGTAGGACTCCTTTTATTCCGCTATCCTCCAAAAGGCTACAAATCACAAGTCATTCTTGTGTTTTTTTTCTTTCCTTTTTTTAAGATGTAGAGGTTAGGATAATGAGAAGGGAATCCCGCACAGGATTACGATACGATTACCACATAATCACCTCTCCTGATCTTCCCTGTCACCAGCGCAGCCTGGGAAACGTAAGGCAGTACATGTCAAAAGCAGCTGGTCTTAACTTGCTCCAGTGAGTAGAACTGCACTATTGGAGTGTGATTATGAGCAAAGTGCTCTAATTGGAGATATTTTTAAACACTGCCTCCCTTTTCCCTGAGTGTGGGGTGCACGTGGTCATATATAATTTTGTGTATTCTAATACTTTTTTTATATATATATATATAAAGTATTAGAATTAAATGGCAAAATGCAGTGACATTTGTATAGCAGGAAAAAAACTGGTGATTATTGAAATACGTAACACAAAATACTTAACACCCTGTGACAATGTAAGGACATAATTCCACATAAGGTTACACTGAAGACTGACAAATATACAATTAGTTTATTATATATATATATATATATGTATATATATATAAAATATATTGTGGGTAATAATATTAATAATAATAATAATAATAATAATAATAATAATGCATTAAATTACTTACTTATGAGCAAATCCACAGGACGGTTTTGGTTGTACAGGTCAGTCCAGATCTGTACCCACTATTGTGTCCATTGCCATGTTTTACCACACCTGTCTCACATCGAACTGCGCTGCAGCAGATCGGCTTCCTCCCTGTTCCATTTCTGCATGAACGGAAGTGCCGGCGACACGAGGACCCGTTAGAAAAGGGTCACCTCTCTCCTTCTCTGACATCCTGTCCCCGTGCCACCTACTACAGCTGCTTTTCGTCCTAATCCCCCATGTGTTACCTTCTTCCCACCTGCGATAAGCTCTTTGTGGAACCTCAATCACCTCGGATTAAGGGAGAAGGTGACAAGCAAACTGTTTCATTCTAGGCGTGGGATGCTACTTAGCCCCACTGCGGAGCAGAGAGATGGGCCGCCATTTTAGTGTCATATATATTATTATTATTATTATTATTCTTATTTAATTTTATTGGCACTGGAATGAGACTGTTGAGATTAATAACGTAAATATTAGAATATCTGGAGAGTTATAGCCTCTATAAATCCATTAAATCTATCCAAGTTTTTTGTTTAATTCCCAGATGATGTAACTTAATTAGATACATTTAAGTTGATAATATCTGATAATGTCTTTTTAATGACACCCATCCTGTCCCACTTATTTTCTCACTCCACACACAACTGCACTGTGGATGACTTTTTTCCAGAATAACTGAGCTATTTTCGTGACATGCTATTGAGTGATTTACCAGCAATCAAACCGGCATGCCATTCTGAGAATCCTGATGACATTCCGACCATGTTTGCCAGAATTAGACTATAATGATTCAAACTGGCAAAAATCCACCTCACATTTGCAAGAGTCCAATAAGAAGCCAAAGGCATCGTCACCACTTCCCAAATCATACATTTATAGCATTATTTGAGTGACAGACTCCAGTGAAAAAACAATGTTTCTGTAGAGTTTGTATTATATTTTCAAAAATATATGTACAGTCTATTACAAAGATTACAAAGCAAAAAAGAAAGAAAATGTCTATGTAACACGAAATTGTCTAGGTAAAGGATTTTACAGTTCAGCTGTTGGGGAAAAATACTTTTGACCAGTGAATATCTCAATACTCTCGTCACAGTAAAAATAAATAATAAATTGACAATTCATATTACTGTACATAAACTAAATGAGACAATGAACTGAAATACATATTTGAATGGAAAACCTATAAAGCCATCTTTGGTCCTAAATGAGAAATTATGTACAACTGAAATCAGTGGGGTGATATAATCTTCTGCAAGTGAGATAGAAAAATATAGTGCATTTTCAATGTATTCAGAGCTCACTACAGAGTAATGTGTGTAAAAAACAGACAATATAAATAAAATGTACAAGTTTTACAATGGAACATATACAAAGTATTTCTCTGATCGCAAGGATCTTTCTCACACAATCAACAGTGCTTTACTCTTTGGAATCACCAGCCACTATTGTAAGGGGATGTCCACATCTCTCATTTTTAGTAGTTTTACTTGTCTTGGGGAGGGGAGGGTTCACCTTATTTTTTGTGGCCTGTCTCTGCCTTCTGTCGAAACCCAAACCCTGGAGGGCAGTTGGCGTCCCGCCCGGGCCTGTTTAAGGATCCGTCCCTTTTTGAGGCATGCAGAGGGATGGAGATGACTGACTGCAGCACCTCGTCCGTAACGTTTGTGCTGACCGGGATGTTTATGCTGGTATTCAATTTAGAAGGCTGGCAGAGCACCAGATGATGAGGTTTAAGGCAAGGACAGAAGGAGAGGATCTACAGCCGGCTCCACGTTCCAGAGCACGGCGGCACGCAGGCACCCAGCTGGCCGGTGGACCGGCGGCGCCACACGCTGCGCGCGCGGGCCGCCGTGGTGCAGAGATTATGCCCGGCCACGGGTCACATTCGGAGCTCATCGTCACACGGGGCGAATACAAACAAACACGCTGGCTTCAGCTACCTCAAAGCCAGCGACGGTCTAACGCACTGATACAAAGCGGAAGGGATCTCACGCAAAGACATTTTCGGAGATTCTGGCGGTCGACTCGGGAAACAGATATTTGTTAGCATGAAACCACGATAGATTTATGAGGTAGTCAGTTGGATTACTTCAGGGCAGACTACCTCTCTATTCTGAGCTCTTCGACATTCAGACTGCTAGATGCCAGTCTCACAGTCCCATACAACACGCACGTAACAATGCACCACTGCCCGAACAGTGTTGGTGTCTTCTGCAATTGGAGAGGAATGTCTCACTTCATCATAACCCCCTTAAACCACTCCAACTGGAAAGACCTTTTTAATAATGGAGAGCAAAGCAAAAAAAAAAGAGCTGAAGACGGGTTCAACACGGTAACACATTCATTGGTTGTAGGAGACCAGAGGATGGCGGCACCAGTGGATTGTCTGTGAACACCTGGTTGCAGAGTCTGTTTTTCATGTTGGCCCGTTATGCATAAATACCGGGGGGGTGGGGGTACTTAAAATATTTATGTATGTTGTAAAATGCAAATGCCTGGGTAGATTGAGCAGATACACTTAAATAAACAATCAAAAGTATCTCTCCAGGCGGTCCGCTGCTTGAGAAAGGTCATCATGTGTTCTCTCTCTCATCAGTGGCTGAGACTTCGCACCCAAACACCAGCAACATTTCTATAAAACCTAGAACCTAGAACCTTGACATTTCAAAGATGACATATTTTATCTGGAGATATTATTGCTCTGTTTGGTCGAGTGACCCGCTAGTTTACAAACAATGTTTATCACTACAACCTCTAGATGAAAGTACATATTTATTTTTATTATTTTATTCAAGTTCTAGGAAGGATACCACAATAACAGAGGGGAAACCCGGCATACTGTCGTATCAGTCCATCAAAGTAAGACATCAGGCACATTCAACCGCAAAGAGCTTACTTATAGTGATACCGAAAAAAAGATCATTTAAGGCGTTACAGCTTCCGACAAAACCTACACCACATTTTCCATGTATCAGAACTGAGACAGAATGGAAAAATGTCATGAAGGCAATAACAAAAGGTATGACTGTTTTATTTACTGTTCACCTTGGGTTTTTTTAAGGGTATCACCATCTCTAAAGCCTTTGCGTTAGATTGAATCACCCCTATTTGCCTTAGTACAATCTTTCCATAGTGCTATCTGAGGATCCTTATCATTTATTAAAATTCAGGATGCAAAATATCCTGTAGACAAAATAAATATAAGTAGTAAATGAAGTTTTACGAATGTCTTAATCTCTATGTTTGATATTCATAAATCAAATTTGTCATTTTCGGCATGTTTTCATTTTTCTTTTCAGTCGTTAGGTATAATCATTGTTTTGCTCTTGGCACGTGAACATTAAAAAAAAAAAGATGATTTCATCAAAACTATGACCATCAAATGAACTCACTATAAAACACTCCCAGAAAGCAGCAAACGGCTCTGTGAACTTTACTCCTAACACAGCTGAACTGTGGTGCAAGGATATCACCCTTAAGTGAAACCGGGGCAGCAGCACCATGCTGCGCGTCATCTGCCCCCCCGTGTGGGGGGGGCATCCCTACACACCGTCCATAGTACCTACATCACTAGGCTCCTCAAACGCCAAGTTTAACCCGGTTCCGTATTGGATGGTAGACTTTACCCTGTCGTCAGTTCCAAATTAAAAGGAAAAAAAAAACAACAAGACTCGAGGGAAAGAAAGAAAAAAGACAAGAGATTATGGTTTCATACCATGTCACCGTGGTGGAAATACGAAGAAAACGATAATGAATATAGCAGTGAAATCACCACTGTAGGGAAAACTAGTGTTTCTTCATGGAGGGAAAAAATAAGGTTTTAGTGAAATCCATACCGACGGCAACCAGAAAAAAAAAATTACAAAGTTAATAAATGAACAATGTAAAAGCCATAAAATCATTTCCATCGCTCTGCCTCTTTTCTGAAATACAAGGAAGAGTTCTTCAGAGCTCTGAAAAAAGGAAGCGTCCAGGTAGTATCTTCTCGGGCCCATGACCGACAGAAAGTCATACCCTTCTTGTCGACGGCCGTAAGACATGACCGTGTTATTCCGCAAATCCAAGAGTGACAGGAAATGACATGTTTTGGATGACTGTCCGCAGGTAGACCCAGGCATTGTTCTGGATGGGGGGAGGGGGGTCTATGTCACACCTGGACCCCGGTGCCATGGAGGTGCAGCATCTGTGCCCGCATAGTCTGTATGCTGCTCATGATCTTCTTTTGATGGCCTACTAAGGTGATTCCCAAGCTCATCACATCCCTAGCAGAGACAGAAACCAGTCATAAATCATGGCACTGGACCATGGAGAGCCAGAACAACAAGGATTTACAGCCTGGGGCATTTTCATTAAATGAAAAAAGGAAGGAAAATAAAACCAGCAGCAAATACTTATTAATTAAATTCACTACTAGCAAGTGAAAGTAACTATAGTTATGCAATATGAAGTACCAGACAGCTATGCTGAAGGCCCATGGGAAAAGTAGTTTTTTTTTGGCTTGGTTTTGTTTTTTTTTTAAGTAAAAATTACTGAATTAAAACTACTGAAATTTATTGTCAGACTAAACAAGTATTGCAATGGTTTGACACAGTAAATTGCATCAACAAAACCTCTGACATGACATTTCGATATGATGCTTAAATAGCACCTTTGTCGAATCAAAGGGGAGCCACTAATTAGCACTAATTAGCGGAATGTCTGCTGTTGTTACTAAGAGGCCGACCTCCGCATGCTGGAGAGGGCGGCGACTCGACCGGCTTTCTTACTCGATACTCATCCTCGCTACGGACTCCAGCGAGCTGTAACCAGCCGCTGTGAAGCTGTCTTTGTATCTCTCCATCTTGATGGCCTCGAGCCAATCCCCCACCGAGCGGAAAGTGGTGAAGTCTGGTGTGCTCTGATCTAAAAGGGGACTAATCGGTCTGGAAGACGGGGGGGGGGGGGTGGGGGATGGGGTCATTGCCGTGAAAAATATGACCAGGAAAAATGTCCGTGCTAAATCAAATTGAGCTCAAAATAAAAAATTGCAAGTTAGTCTGTCTATTTCAAAGGTTAGTCACACTGTCAGTTTGTGCAAGACAATGGTGCAGCTTAACAATCACAATGTCAATACCTAGTTGGACTAAATGCAATGCGAAAAATAATAGAGCATTTTCTCTTTTATACATGCATTTGTGATAACACACAGCTTTATCGACACTGCCTTGTTATTGTGTTAACTGCTAGAGCAACCACACGACTTTTGGATGAGGCCCGAAATCTCTCGCGCGCGTTGTTCTGTGATCCACTCCAACAGATATCATCTGATGGACGTCACAGTAGAGACCCGAGTTCCTCCAGAACTTTGAAGTCATGGGAACTCATTATATAGATTGATTTTTAAGCCTAGAAATTGACTATAAAACTGTGGAAGATGTTTAAATATGTATAAAGATGCATAAATGATGAGCGGCTGCCGTGGACGAAAGTACAGGAGCAACTTTGGGCCCCCATTCTGCGGTTCGAGGCTACAGCGAGCTGTTTCTGCTGCCTGAGCAGCCCTTACCTTGTGCAGGTTCCCACAGGGGTTTTTAGCGTGTTGGGGTTCCGGATCATTTTATCCAGGATGCCCACTATCTGGTCAAACTTGGGCCGCTCGTTGCGGTCTTTCTGCCAGCAGTCCAGCATTAGCTGGTGAAGCCCTGGGGGGCAGTCCATAGGGGCGGGCAGGCGATAGCCTTCCTCAATTGCCTTTATTACCTGGGGGGCCGGGAGGCGAAGGAGCACCAGTCAGTATAAATCACCCCTGGCTGTCTTTAGCCCTTCTTTTCATCCCCCCCCACCTCGCCACACCTAAAGCAGGTTGGCAGTTTGCCTCGTCCCCATTGCGTGTGTGTGCGTGTGTGTGCGTGTGTGTGTGTGTGTGTGTGTGTGTGTGCGTGTGTGCTGAGCGCGTTTCAACGCGGGATCCACCGGCAACCTTTGATTGTCAGACATCTAATATGCTTTTTTTGCAACTTCAATGGCAAAAACAGACACACAGACCTGTACTCATATCTTTGTGGGGACCGTCCACTCATTTCTATGGGCAAAACCCTAATCCCACCAATGCCAACCTTACCTGCTACCTAGCCCTAACCTTAGCCATAAGCAACCAAACAAAATACAAGACTACTGGCCCTTTTAGTTTTTTTTTATATATATATATATATATATATAAAATGGCCCCCCACACACACAAACAAGGGGAAATATGTGTTCACCCTTTAGAAATAATGCTGACTGAATTATAAAATTCAATATAAGGAGTTTTCTTCTTGAAAGGAGGTTCTAAGTAGGGTTGGTATAGCATAGGAGATGTTAGTAATTCTTCCAACATCCCGTGGATTACAGGGCACCTCCTTCTCTCTCTACGTGCTAATCGTATATTCCTGTCAAGTGAAAACAACAGGAAATCCGCATTACTGTGAGGAGGGACAGCCAGAACACAACTGTTCAGGAAGTGTAAATATTTCCTTTCTTGCGTCCCCAAAGGCAAATGACTGGCCCACGTCGCACCGTCACAGAGGGCGGAAAAATGTCTGCCTTTGACGCCTGTCAAGAAGTGGCCTGTTCTGCACGCTGCTGAGGTCACGTGGCCTCGAGTTTGTTGCATTTAGCGCATGCAATCATGTAAGTGTGTCTCGCAGAGGCACTAATCATAAATCTGCGTCTACAGTATGTGTGCCCATCTGTATGCATGTGTGTGTGCCAGTATAATAATGTGCAGATGCACTAAGCTGGTTCCCCTCCCAGCTTGCCATTCCGCCGGTGAAATTCCACTTTTATTATCATCATGATGAACAGCTTTGTCATGTTCATCTGTTCCAATTTAGCCAAAACAAAAAACTACGACTCCTACTCCTGTGTCAGGTTATATTTGATTGAGTGAAAATTTTGAGCTCAAGTGAAGATAAATTTGGTCAACTTTTTCATAACTCACTGCTTTAAAATTATTCTTTAATTAAATAATTATTTATTCCCAGAACAACAATTCCCTGCTGTTCTAAATGATTAAAATCCTACATATGACTTTCATATGTTTTCCGTTGTGCAAAAAAATAACCAAACCAAAACAAAAAGCAAAACAAAAAAACAAAAATCAGCTACTCACATCTTGATTGGACATGTCCCAGTAGGGTCTCTCCCCATAGGACATGACTTCCCACATGACAATCCCATAACTCCAGACATCACTAGCAGATGTGAATTTGCGGTACTGGATAGCTTCTGTCGCTGTCCACCGCACTGGTATTTTTCCACCCTGTTCAGTAAAATTCAGGTCAGTTGCTGAAGTAACTGTCAAATTCATTATATCCTGAATCGTCCCTTAATATAACAATTAGAAAGACTGGAAATATTAAAAACACAATAATCAGTTTTAAATAAGAAACACTACTAATTGAAGTTGCATCGACTGTGTACAGGTGTGTGTAGAACTAAAGGTCCATTTTGCATTAAATCCAGTAGCTGTACTTTTATTTGTGGCTTCTGAAATACCTTGTCTGGATGTATCTCGCTCACCGTAGTCGTGTATACGGCTTCAGGATCATCGTCGATCACTCTTGACAGTCCGAAGTCAGACACTTTGCATACAAGATTGCTGTTGACGAGGATGTTGCGTGCTGCCAGATCGCGATGCACGTATCCCATGTCGGAGAGGTAGCGCATGCCGGCGGCGATGCCGCGCAGCATGCCCACCAGCTGGATGACCGTGAACTGGCCGTCGTGTTTCTGTGGGGTGGGGCACGACAGTTCAGGCAGGCTGGCGTCATCACGGCCACCGAGGGGGAGCTTGGCCGAATCGGCCGCCACGTTCCCCACCATGTGTGGCCAAGAAACATGTCCTTTAGCTAGGCGACGCGCTCCAGTCCAACGTTATTATTCACAGAATCACTCGCACAAAGAAAAGGAAGAAAGAAAGAGACACTCACCCTAAGAAATGAATCTAATGAACCGTTCTCCATATATTCAATCACAATCATCACGGGTTTTCCTGGGAAAAAGACAGAGAGAGACGACAGATTTTATGAAACGGCACATAAATATTCATAAGGCAGATTTTTATGTTTGTTGGAATGTCGCATCATTTCCCTGCATCACACATCTATCTGCCACATGCATGTGCACACGCGTGTATCCTGCACCACGGTGCCAAAAAATGAGCAAACTTAATGCTGTTAAGCTACTATGCATGCTGCCCCCCCCCCCCCGTATTTCCTCTGGCGATGGGAAACAATGAGCTCTTAACAAAAACTCTTATAAAAAAGCTGCATGGAGGCTCCCATGTTTCACCCTTTTCTAATCCGAGTTTTAAAAATCAGACCAAAGAGTCGACTTCGTCCCCTGCGGCTGCATGACCTGAGACGGCTCCTGCGTTTCCTGAGGCCCTGATGCGTGTGAGCTTTGCGGAGTGGTGGTAAATAAGCGAAGAAGAGGGAGGGGAAAAAATTAGGAAGGAGACCTTTCGGCTCTCGGCCAGGGGTCCTGTGGAAATCGATTGCGTCTTTGTTATTCCCCGGCGGAGGTGGTCGATGCTCACCGCGGGTCACGACGCCCTCCAGGTGCACTACATTGGGGTGGTCAAACTGGCCCATGATGCTGGCCTCGCACAGGAAGTCCCGCCTCTGCTTCTCTGTGTAGCCTACTTTCAAGGTCTTAATGGCCACGGCGGTATCGCGCTTCCCCGGCAGCTTCAGTCGGCCGCTGCAGACCTCTCCGAACTCCCCTGGAAGAAACAGTATCCTTGGTGACCCAGAGCATAGCCACTATTCTGCCGCGTACAAATAGCATGCTGTCTAGCATGATGTTTCAGCTGTGATTCGTAAGAGGATACGGGGCTGGTGCGCGGCTAACAGGCTCGCACAGTGGGGAGCGCACCGCAATAGGTTTCCCTTCGAGTTTATAGATACAACGACAAGCTCTTTCACTACCCATGACTATTGTTGTCCCCCACAAATGGCTCTTGCTTAAGCTAAAAGCTGCAGGGATTTTAGGAACTGTAGCAGCTTATATCGAAAACTGGTTAACAGATAGGAAGCAGCGAGTAGTTATTAGAGGCACAATGTCACAATGGGCCTGTGTTCATAGTGGGGTACCACAGGGTTCAATTTTAGGACCACTATTGTTCCTAATTTACATTAATGATAT
>JAODKC010000043.1:2779662-2798184 GCA_026777985.1 Mormyrops attenuatus
CTTTCCATTCATTTCTTTGGGTAAATCCATAATCCCAACTATGACAACCGTAACCCCTACCCACCCCGCGACTCGTGCCAGCCGCCTGTCCGCCCCGTGACGCCTCCTCATCTGCCTCCCGCTCCCTCTCTCGCTCATATCTGCCTGACGCCTCTCCCTGAGCATACTGGGCGACCCGGCCACGACAACAGGGCTGTATGCTTTGACTCCGCCTCCCCGGCTCCATCTCGGCCCCCCCGTCTCCCCTGTGGATTATTTAGCGAGCGGCTGGTAACAGCCATTAATGACGCACTTAACAACGCGAAGGCCAGCCCCGGCCAGCCACTTAAAGACTTTTAGCATACCTGAGGGGCTTAGCGTACCAGAAAATTGCGTAATTGTTATGGCTTTCTCAAAGTGACTGTTTGGGAGCACATTTAACAATCATTGCACAATATTAAAGCGCGTATTAGTGACCTTAATGCCATCTCCCACAAAGTTAATTCTTTCCGAAGCCTCTCTCGATCAATGCCGACATGTGAAAGCATTATGAATCCATAATGGATACAGGGATTCTGAACCCTCTTGCTCGTTTAGGTGGCTCCACCTCTACACCGACCTGATCTGGAAAAAAAGTGCAGGTCCGTCTTTAAGGTCCCACATCCATCCTGATTCTTAACTTGTGAGGACCACCTAGCCTTCATGTTAATTACCAAACAGCCCGTTATAGAGGGGGGGCTCACATTGACTTTGTGTGTCATTTAGAAACGGAATGTGTGTACGGCTCAGAAATACAACACATATTGATAACTTCTTCGTGATATTCTGAGACAAGATGGTCTGGAAAGTAGTGCTAAATTCTGAAAAAAAAAAATTGAAAAGCGATATTTCACTAGCACAATACAACTCGAACAACTGAAGACTAACAGCTCAACTTATTATTTTCACCCGACAGATTTTCCATTTCTTGTGTTGCAACCAGAACCCGAATTTACGATCGATTACTCTAGGGCTGCTGGTTTTTAATATGTATTCTTAACAGCTTTTCCAGCACAATAAAAAAAACATCCGGCGGAGCACTGATGACTCATTGCGAGACGGAAATTCCCTGATCTGACATCATGTTAAAAAGCTCAGCTCCGTTGCAGAGGGGTGAGGTGTCATCCGTGGCGAGTTCGGATGCTGGGGTTCACTCCGAGCTCTGTTGGCATAGCTGTCAATTCCCAGTATGGGCCTGGGGGGCAGAGAGATCGTCGGGGCCAGTTCAGGCCCTGCTTGGAGGAGAAGGTTTATTCAATCACCTCGCTGGCAAACAGGAAGCCTGAGAGACATAAAAAAAGACGAGAAAAATTCCCCTCTGTGTCTGTGTGCCGCAGGCGGGGGCCAAGTGACTCAGAAAATAACAGAGCGATCGATGATGGCTCCGAACTCTCAGGAATGGGTGGAGGTGGGGGGGGGGGTGTTCGGCTGTGACGGGGGCCTTACTCATCCAATGACGGCCTCGACCGAACTACCGAGATGTGCTTCCCCCCCCGACAGCTTTGGCACCTCCGGTTGAAATCAGCCGGAGCGAGTCCGAAAGCAGCCGCGCCAGGCATAAATGGCCCAGGCAGATAAATAATGTTTTTATCTTTAAGGGGATCAAAGCCCCTGATTTAATACGGATGCAGCAGCCGTGAGGTTTCTGCTCAGAAAGTTATCTTTTGTGGAGACTTGTGGTCTCCAGCTCCTACCACAATCTCACACAGGATGGTGGATGTGTCTGCGCCTTGGCAAGAGTTTCTCAAAAGTATCTCCTTTGAATAAAAATACCAAAGACAAATAGCTAATTCAGGTATACAAACAGGCAATTATCATATCTATCTCAATCATATATATATATATATATATTTTTTTGTGGCTCAGCTACAGGATAAAACAGGAAAACGATTAATAAAAAAGAGTAAGAACAGTGACCTCGGCTCTGAAAACCTTCACGGGGCGCGGAGAGGGGTCAAAAAGTCACAACTCGAAAGCAATTAGCTGGAGATTGTTTGGAGGAACGACGGGCCTTTCATGTTCCAGCTGCAGGCCGCCGGCGTCTGCGCTGACAGTAGGAATACTAATAACCACCTGACAGCCAGAGACTGGCGCTCGTCTCTGCGCCCAAAACGACAATTTCATATCATTGTCTTGCCCCTCAAAGACCCCGCTAAAAACTGCACATCATGCATGCGCTCCAATTCTCTGAATCAACACCATGATATCAAAACCAATTTCCTGTGCCTTCAATGTGCTATCACTGGTGTAACCTAAGGAACTAAATAAAAAAAATTACATTAAAATGTATTCAATTTCCAAAAAAAAGTCTACATTTATTTTTGCTCCCTCATTTCAGCCCTTCCTGAGAAATATCCACATTTTGAAAAAACACAAAGAAAAAACACACGCGATGTAACGCCATGGTGCTTCGAGCAGATCTCGAAGTGTGACTCTGCCGGCATCTGCCGTTCACTTGGAGAGGGGGCGTGGGGGGGCTCCTGCACATCTCACGGGGGTCATACACTGCGTACGTCTTTATCGCATCCAGACGCGGCAATTTGATTTGAACCCGTGACTGCACACGCACCGGGAGCCCTCAGTGATCTGCTTAAGGCGCCCCCCAAGTGCCAGCAGACTCCATTACATAATTGCCCCGTCAGTAGGGTTCCCATGACTGATCGCTCGACTGCTCTGAGTTGGTGTCCACTTCTGGGCCCCCCTGGGCGGAAAGCCATCATCCAGGAGCGGCTCTGTACCCACGCTGGGCACCTTGCGGATGGGCCTAAACGGACATGTGCAGTTCACCAGGTCACACGATGCACTCTTTACATGAGGACCATGCTTGCCCCGTTACCCTGGAAACCTATGATGACCTCACTGTATTTACAGCTATATCTCTTTAATGCAATAACGCAACACCAGTATGGCGGTCAGCAAAACAAAAGCTTTGAAGGGATCGGAAATGACTTATTCATACCGAGTGATTTTTCTAACTTTTTGTCTTTTTCTTACTCCAAAAGAATCTGAAAGATGCTATTTGGCCATAACATTCAAGCTGCTGCCAAGTAAATTGGATCAGGCATCCAAGTCTGGATCAGTAGAAGTGACGTCGCCAAGCTATATCAAGGATTCCCTTTCTTCATCACGCTGTCTTGTCAAATTGAGGGATCGCAATTATCTGCCTCGCTGATAAACAGTAATGCTGGCTCATACAAAGGGTCTGCAGAGAGGAGCGGACAAGGTGCACAGAGAGCCCACAATGTGCTGGAATGCCAGACAGGAGCACTGAACATATAAACTTCTTTTTCAGCAGAATGTGGTGTCATGCTCTGCTTATACCTGCAGCGTTACCATTTCCTAGCTTAATATCACAACAACAAACAACAACAACAAACAAAGAAATAAATGACACAGTATTTATTGGTGCTTGTAAAAGCATGGTGTGTCCTGCATGGACTTAATTTACACCAGACCACAGATTTTGTCCTTTGCTGTTATCAAACACAACACATAACAAGGGTCTATATCCTTAAACAGCTACTATACTATACAAGGTTTGAAAAAATCAAAGTAGAGGTTTCGGGGTGGTCGTTAGAAATGGGGCTAGATTTTTCTGGCTTGGCAAATAAGCACAGCAGACCTGCCCAGCCTGCATTTGCCAGGACACACTTCACCAAGATAAACCCGGGGACCTGTCTGTCTCGTAGGCGTGCCTTGCAGCTCTTGAGCTCTTAATTGCAGAGTTCCCGAGATCCAAAAGTCAAGCGGACGGCAAACATGACTCATCCTTGAAATATGTTCCCTGTCCGAGTCCCTTTCTTGTAAGCCGTTTAATAAAGATGGTTTTAACTACCTCTTGACACGGTTAATGTCACTGAAAATACACCCTCCTGAAAAGAAACAGTGTCCAGACGATGAGTAAAGACATTTTCCATAAATAGCCAGTTGCTTATTAGCCTGAAACAGCCCATCCGGTACCGAGTGGCTATGAGGCATGTCTGTTTGAACAGAGGAGCAGCTTAGCCAGAAACATCTCGGGTTAGCGGGAATGCTAACCAGCCCAGAGGACAACAACCGTCTAATTTCCAGCAAATACAGCTGGCACGCCGCATTTAAAGCACTGGTTGGCTATCTGGTACGGCAGAGGTACTGAAAATCCGCATGTTTCACACAGTGAGGTGCGCACTGCAATCATGGAGCGCTCTGGTGAAAAGAGCACTTTTTAGCACTTGGGGCCACTTATCTGCTAAGCCAGTTCACCTGGCGAGAGGCCCCGATTTCTTATCAGCAGCCAATAAATTGTGCGTTTGACTACTCTGGGGAGTGTCATAATTTCAAATGAATACTCCACAGCTGTTTCACTGGAGGAGGGGGAACGTGCAAATGGCTGAGACTTGGAATGGCTAACATCCGCCTATTAGAGAAATATCTCTGTCATCAGGGGGATGATCTTATAAATCAGTGTTCATGTGCTCTTCCATCACAATGCTGGATGAAGTCCACCACAGGAAAGGTATTTCCAGGGGGGCACCCCAGTTCCATTGGCCTGTCTGTGCAGATCGCCCGTCGTATGAATCCTGCTCGTTGGCGACCGACGCGAGCCGTAACAGCAAATGTGCGGTAGCTTCCACCTCGCCTGCGCACCTTGGTCCTGAACATGCACTGGATTCCCGCGGGCCAGTGGAAGCTGACCCTCCGTTGACTCAGATGTTTCCGGGCGGCTGTATGCCTGGTCCGGGATGCCAGAGTGACCATTTGGAGATCATTATGGGATTCCTGAGTCTCGGGGCTGACTCTGTGAGTGTGCAGGCACATGGCGCACGCTTCGGTGCACCTATTTCCTTTGGTTTGTGCGGAGGGAGGGGGGCCACGTCGACCTCACTGCGGACATGGTTCGCTGTAGCCAAACTAGCAGAACTTCAAAGTGGAAGACAAGAAGAGGAGGGGAGGAGACCGACGGAAGCGTGACCCGGGATACTTCGGCAGAACACGAGATTCAGTCAGCGCCAGACAAAACAAGAAATGAAAAACAGCTTAATAACACCCACCCCAAAAAAAAACAAATGTGAAGAATAGAGTTTCTTTTGATAGGGAAAAGTGTGTTGTTTCTTTTGGGGCTGTGACCTCTCGGTTCAAATTTCTCCTTGGTATGTCCCAGGTGAGGCCCAGCCTATATTCCTGTGTTCCCACGGCAACCACTGTCGCCACAGAGCGATACGGTGCAACACGTATCAAACACATCACAGAAATGTCCAGCACTGCCTGATTACAGTCCAAACTTAGGTCCTATAATTAGGGTCCATTTGTGTCCAGCGACGACACACCAAACATGGGGACTCCTGGTTCAGCGATTATGTTCTCAGCCCGGAGTTCAGTGCTCAGGGGTGGGGGGATTCATGGGGGGGCAGGGGGTCAGAGCTTCATTCCAGTGTGACAGCAGACCATGCTTATCCACACATGAAAGCAGCAGCTTGTTTGTGCCGAGCCCTGGAAGACCTAACTTGCTCGTTGCGTCACCACAGACGAGACACAACACCCCCATTACTCATCAGCAACCAACCGCCGCAATGGCAGAATTGCTACCAGAGGTCGTGGTGACTAAGACCGTCCCAGACACCCAGAGGAGCTCAGTCCTCCCCCAAGCACACTGTGAGATTGCACAAGCAGGCCTTACACCCGCGTCTTTGGTTTCCTGCTCATCTGTCATCAGTGAGTGTCATGGATTTGCTACTGTTTAGATTTTCAAAACCAAATGAATGCGGCCTCGAGGAAAACAGATTTACACATTGGGTTGTTTAATACTGTCTGCAAACTACCATTACTTCACTGAAACTGGTTGGAACTGCCCATGTACTCCAACTGGGATTTCTAACCTCTGGGCTACTGTGATTTAGGAGTCTCAAATGCTGGAGTTATAGTTAAATCGACTAGGCTGACTGTTATTTTGCTTTGCACACCCCTTGACGGCCATTAATAACATACCGTCACTGCTGTATGTTAGGACCTTAACTAGTGTCCCTAACTTAGGTACAGAGAGCCCCAAGTTTGGTTTAAGTTGGTCTTTCCTGGGTCAAAACATTGAAAAATTATATCAAGCTTTCCAACCCAAATCTGATCCCAACCCTCTAACCTAGCATGAACCTGTTTTACTGACCCCCGAGGAAGCTGTTAGTAACAATGATCAGGTAAAAACTTGTTTAAGTCACAATTCCTTTGATATTGTCTGATTCCACCTGGGGCCCGGAGACTGAACCTAGCAGGCCGCGAAAAGCCCAGATTATCCCTGAACCAGGCGACGGTGCTCTTAACCCTGCCAGGGAGTCAGTTGGTGATTTGATCCATCTCCAAGACTCCACTGAGTGATTTGCTACCTGCTAAGACAATGGTCCCTCACAGATCATTTCGGCCAAACCCAAAACCACAAAGATTTCACCGGGCTGGAAGGGGGCTTAACTGATGGCCCTGAGCCTTGGATTTGCCGCCTCTGGCAGGCGTGGTGGACCACGTTCAGCCCCAGTCTGCCTGTTAACAATCCTTAGATGCTCCACTAATAATTATCAGATTTTTTAAAAAGCCTCCTTTATTTTGCTGCAAGACTAGTCTTAATCCTCCTCTTAAAACAATATAATGTGCATAATAATGGAGAGGAATGCTTCTTCTTGACAGCAGGCTCTGCCGCTCGTCACGTGTGACCCGCGACCTCTGAATTTTCGCCACCTAATAGGTACATTCTTGCACAAATCTCTTGAGCTGCTGAAAGGCAGACCCATCCTCCCTGTCTGCCCAGCACAGATTATTTGGAGTAACTGTCATCTGTCAACAAAAGAGTTCTAACTGTTTATTATGGTAAGTGACAAAATAATGGATGTAGTTTGTTTAGGAGCCGTGGTTGTACATTGAAATGCTTCTCAGAGCAGGGAGCACTAAAGCATGCGAGATGTGAGGCCTTTTCGAATATTCTGATTCACTGCAAGAGCGCAGATTGTCTATTATGACAAATGACAATGTTATCATTATCTTATGATAATTATTTCACTTGAAAGGGATTTGGCAGCTTGCACAGTACATCATGTGTTTTCTCCACGAAAGTGTAAATATGGCCACGTGTGTGAGCAAACTAATAGTATTAAAAATATGAAATACCTAACTCATATCAAAGCACAAACCAACCGAAATGGACTTTGGTCTCAGGAAGAACACATTAAGGTTTAAGTGAACTGCTGAACTGACCATATTAACACTTAATAGCTGTTTCTTGTGTTTAATGAACAAAGGGGATTATCTATTTGTATATCATACATAACGTATAAGCTGTCTGTCGCTGTTAATACCTAACCAATTACCTTTTGTAACTGCAAAGCAAATTGGCTATAAAGTCTTAAAGAAATTAGAGTGGTTATAGGAAAAAATGGCATCATGATAGACAGCAGCCTGCTCACATCTCTAGGGCTGCAGGTGTAATGTTACATTGGCAGTGTGTCTGTGTGTGTATGTATGTATGTGTGTGTATGTATGTGTGTGTGTGACCAAATGTCCCCACAATGTGATAAAAACCAGTCATTCTGACATTGTGGGGTCCCCACAAGGGAAAATTCTAATTTGTAAAAATTTGTGACTGCATAGAATAGAATAAACCTTTATTATCCCACGAATGAGAAATTTAAATGTTACAGAGCTCTTATACAAAGGAATATAAGAGAACAAGAACAGGTGGGTCAGTTGTATATACTGTGGTTAAGGTTGGAGCTGGGTAGCTTTAAGGTTCTCATTGTTGGGATTAGGGTTTTTGCCCATAGAAATGAATGGATGGTCCCCACAAAGATATGAGTACAGGTCTGTGTGTGTGTGTGTGTGTATGTATGTGCTTTCATGTTCTCCCTGCATTCTTGAGGGTCTGCTCAAATCACCATGGTTCTCCTCCTTTAGACTACCTCAAACACATGCAGTTTGTGTGGATTGGAGTCTCTAAATTGGCCTCAGTGTGTGATTTTGTGTGTGAGGTGAGTGCATCCTGCCTTGTGCCTGCTGGTTCCTGGGATGGGCTCCAGACATGCTGGGAGGCTGCACTGGATGAGCAATTATGGAAAATAGATGAGGAGGTGATTCCAGAAGCGTAACCAGGAGACAGGTGACACAGTCGTAAAAATGCCGGTCAGACCAAACAAAGTCTTCTGTTAAACAATGAAAGGAGCATGGCTTAAGGGGATGCATTGAAATGCACATCGGCAGAATACCGATTAAAATAACACCGATTTTTAGCTTGCTCAGTAATTCGAGTTTTCTGGCGCTTCCAACATAATAAGCAGGTACGTTATAAAAAACAGCTGCAGAGCGGCTCTTCATGTGCATGAAGAACCTGCAGAAGACAGGCTCCCACCCAAACACAAATCTCTGTCTCCATGTGGAACTAATCAGCAGGAAGGCCCCCGAGTTGCATGTAATTGTGGTGTCTCTTAAAATGCCCGTCCCAACGTAAGCGCCGTTAATCAAACAGCACAATTAACAAGCTTCCCCGGCCCGTTCTTTGTTTATCCGGCTGCATTGTCTTAATCCCTGCCATTACAGCAAAGCACAGTCAGCAGCGGCATTCATATCCATAACACCCTCCATTTTTGGCGTGAGAAGCAAGTCTGGGGCTCGCTGGCCGTGCGACCGGCGAGTGTCCGCGATGACGGGGTGAAGACGGGAGAAAGCGATCCGTTAAACTTTAACCCACGATCTCTGTGATTATGTAGGGAAATACAGGCATAAGGCAGAGGTCAAGCTAATGCGGAGCACAGGAGAATCCTGTACGTCGATAATTAAGGAACGGCAGTGTGGGAATGCGTGCGTGCACGTGTGCTTGCATGTTCACACGTATGGGCTGGCGCCTACTGTGAGCTGATGGGAATTTTACTTACACAAGATTTTTCTGAGGCCAGGGCGAAAAATGATTGGTTGAGAGAGATAACCAATCAGATTGTAGAGAAGGTGGGTCTAAGCAACTAGAGGAGGGGGGATTGGTCGGTCCCATTTCCTCTAGTTGCTCTAGAACATTTTTGTGTAAGTCAAACTCCCACGAGCATCCTGTGAAGTGGCCTAACAGACAACGCAGCTCATAGCTGGCTGTGCTGGTCCCCAAACCCTGCTCCCAATTAACAGAGCCATGCAGTGAAAGCGGAGAGCCTCGCCGCCGTCTTTGTTTGGCCGCGGTGTTTTCTCCGGAAATCCCCGGACCGCTCTGTCACCCCTTAATTGGGGAAGGCTGCCTTATTGTCATGCAAACGTACGGGATGTTGAGTTTAGCATGACCTGCCGGCGACATCACACGGTGGCGAGAGTGACTAACGTGGCGCCTGGCACCTAAACCGCACAAATGGCAAGTTACCGCTAACTGAAAACAGCTCTGCTGATTGAGCAGCCAGGTTTCACCAGGAGGGCCGACTCGACCGCTACATCAGCAGAGCTGTTTTTGGTGAGTTAACTGAGATGGTGTATGTGTTTATTTTAAGATTCTTATTTCGAGGTGGCACAGCGGGTGGCTCTGTCACGCCACACCTCCGGGGGGGGGGGGGGGGTCAGGTTCGAGTCCCGTCAGCACCCAGTGCGTGTAGAGTTTGTGACGGTGAGCTCCAAGTTCTCCAGTTTCTGTCTGCCATCCAAAAATGTCTCTCCAAATTGCCGATAGCGGGTAAGTGTGTGGCCTGAGACATTCTGCCTAATGCACACTCTGAACACAAGTTAGGACTGGGGTGTAATCAGAAGATTTTCCAGAAATACTGGGGAGCGGGGGCTTTTGAGCTTAATTGCTATTATTTGACAAACAGGGAAACCACAAGAATCGTTTTTCATAATTAACTATTGCTGTCTTCATGTTTCCAAACTTGCCTCACATTTATGTAAGCCCATTTAATCTTCTTTTTTACGTTTTGTCTAGGTGTTCGTCCATGATCTCAACTTCATTTTGATATTCTATAACTATGGTGTGCACTGCTAAAGCAGAAATATATCATCATATTTCCCGCCATACTTTTATCTAATCAAATCAAATCAAAAAACTTTATTTGTCCCCGAGGGGCAATTTGAGGTACGTAGAGCGGTGTTGACACAGAACCAGACATTAAAGGGATAGAACAGTAAAATAAAAATAAAGTAATAATAATAATAAGAATAATAAAGAAACAAAGTAATAAATGGTTCTCGATGTATACATAAGGTACAAAATTGCAGTTGCAAGTCAGCAAAAAAATACTTTTATGGTTCTTCGATGTTACTCCAGCACACGGCTCCATATTACCAGCTAGAGATGTTACTACTACAACATTTAAAACTGATTTTACCTTTAATGGTCTCAGATAATGATTCTCATTACAATGCTGCAGCATGCTGATGTGCTTAGTAGTTCATAAAGGTGAATAAATATCGGATTGGTATCGGTATTGGCAGGCACTCGAAACTTTAATATCGGTATCGGACCAAAAAATTGTATCAATACATTTCAATTAACATGGCAAACTCTTTGCATGTAGTGCTGCAGTACCATTGTTTGAGTACGCTAAGAACAGTGAAGTGTAATGGTCATGTTTCTCGGAAGAAATCCATGGCCAAAATGATTTACACAAGTCTGCTTCTGTGTTTTGGTCAGTAGAGAGGTAAGGAGCATGCACTGGTCACAGTGCGTTACCGCACCCACCACACGACAAACCACCTCAGGGATGAGAACCTGAGTGCAGCTGTGCAGTGGGTGATACCTCAGCACCACACTAGTCCGAATGGACCAGAGTGAGTTTTTTTTACAGTGGCTGGAGTGCCAATCCTGCTTCAGTAACAATGTTCACAAAACCGAACAGAAATGTTTCTTAAAGTGCAAATCTGTTCCCAAATGAAATATAATACAGAAATCAATCATAAAAATAAAACTGTATACCTCGACTAACCATTTCTAGTCAAAAAGTACTCATAAGTCTCCAGTACAATACATGCGATGGAGCACAGATAAAACTTTTAAGTAGCAGTTATCCACTTCTGTTCACGGTATGTTGCGCTGAGGCTACAACATTTTCCCAATTTTTCAGGCTAGACTGAATCTCTGATGGAAAATCGGATCGGATTAAGACTCCCTTGCCGATATCCGATCCAGCATTTTTTGCTACCGATACTGATAGTGGGTATCGGATCGGTGCAATCTCCATTATTATTATTATTACTATTATTATTATTATTATTTTTTAAAAAATTATTATTATTGACAGAACTTCAGGTGAATGCAGCTGCTTATCACCCGACCACATCCCTGTCCTTCTTTGGAGAATCTTAGTAAAACAAGGCCTTGAATATATTTTGTAATACGTTACTTGATGTGGCACGAATAGTATAGTATTATACTATCACTTACGTATTAAGTAACCACAAACTAAGTATTAGTTACATACTGATCTCATGTTAATTCATCATTAATGAATCGTGATGCATGTTTTATTTCAAGCGGTTACTGCATTTGTTGCTATACCTGTTAATTCTATAAACCTTTGTGAGCTACCGAGGGACCAAGTCATGAATAACACAAGTGAAATACTGATCTCGTGTTTATTCGCTAATGAACTGTGGTGCATCTTTCATCTCAAGCAGCAACTACATTTGTTCATGATCTCTTTATAATTTGTACTTCAGCAATAACTGAGATATTAAGTAATTGTGCCCCGTCAAGTTAAGTGTTACCATTATTATCATTGTCATTATTATTGTTGTTACAAATTGGAATTGTGTGCTGTCTATTTATCATGCCTATTTATTGCTTGTATTGTATTGTTTTTACTGTAAAATCTCTGCACTTTTTATTTACTACCTGTTTGCACGCCCTGTTACTCTAATGTTAAGTGTACTATATGTTATCATATGTTGCGCCAGGGCCATGGAGAAACGTTGTTTCATCACTCTTTGTACATGTATGAAGCTGCTGATGACAATAAAGTGACCTTGAACCTTGAATAATAATAATAATAATAATTTGGACTGAAATTAAGACTTACAATCGAATCACTCCAAATAAAACGAACCCATGTAGATTTAACAGAAGACCATTTTTTCCATGAGTTCGGCAGGTCAGACTGAGGTCAAAAGTTCAGGTTCATCGTAACCATGCTGAGATACGTAAGCAGAGTCACTCTGTATGTATCGTGTGTAACGACAATACGACAATAAAACAAATACGGCTAAAAACCTGGCAACGTCAATACCCGTCAAAGAGAAGCGTTTCACACAAAGGAGGCCGACAGGAGATCAGGATTCATGGTTTAGTGGCATGAGCCACAAAAGCGAGTGTTTCTGCTGATAAAGACACTTGGATCCAAAGCTTAAATATCCCCCTGTGCAAATTAATCAAAGGCAGGGAAAACACAGTAAATAGAGGCATCCTGGGCTCCTACCGCACTGCATTCACCATAATTTTTGGCAGCGCTATCCTATTTGACGGTGATGCCGTGAAAAACAGCGATTTTAGAGGAATCGAAAAATTCAATTATGGCGGTCTCCGAGGACATAAGTGGGTCCAAGTTTAATTTTAATTTAATTTTTTTTGTTTTGCATCAGAGAATTATCTGCTATTTAAGTGACACGATTCCGCTACAGGTACAATGTCGGACAAGTCCTCACAAATAAACACGCTGTGAAATGTGACAGTTGAAATTCGACGGCTGTGTGTTGAATCGGATCGTGACAGCAGGACGACAAGCGCGGAGCACCCGCTCTTAAAGGACCGGAACGCATCACAAAGTGCTCGTCCTGCGTCCACGTGGACTGACCTGGCGTCATGCTGTCATGTCATTCACACACTTCACATTCACTTTTCATGTCTCTGCTATAAAGTCACGGGTAAAGACTGCAGAGCATTTCATTGGGGGCAGTGTGGGGCTCATCGGGTAAGGACGCTCTGTCTGTGATCAGAAGGTCGCCAGTTCAAATCCCAGCATCGGAGGAATGATGTCATCACTGGGTCCTGGAGCAAGGCTCTTAACCCACAATTGTTCTAGGAACTGTCTGACCCTGACTACTCTCAAAAGTATATATTGCTCTGGATAAATGCATCTGCCAAATAAAGAAAAATGCACACAATTGCAAAATAAAAACAGCCTTTCCTGTTGGCAGAACGCTGCTGCAAACAGGTGTCTCAGTTATGCACGTGTCCACACGGAAACACTTTGGCAGGGCATCAGGTCATTTTAAATAAAAAAGAGAGGTTTCAGTGATGAGAATTAACGGGAAAAAAATCTATTAAATCTGCCGCTACCCCCCCTCCCCCCCACATCTCAGGGGGTGTGCAGTTGGAGAATAGGGGGGCGGGAGGGGAATAGAAGCATCCTCATGGGATGGTCCGTTCATGGTCTTTTGTTAGGGAGGGGACCAAAATAATAATGAGTTAACGTTAAACACGGTGAGGACTGCGGACGGCCGGTGCGTCAGTGCGGATGGCCGGTGCGTCGGCGCGAGCAGGAGACAGACACGTCTGTCCGCGACCTTGCGGCCTCCTGGTGCCCTTACTGACACCCCCCAGGCCAGCTGGGTCTCCCGTCTGTTCCACTGCAAATTCTCACAATCCCACTGCAGCAGCTGTAATCTTTTCACTGTTCTTTTACACCGAACCATTAAAAGAGTCATCGCAGATGTGTGTCATATATCCGCCCCACTTTGGTAAAAGGTATTAGCATGGCGCTTATGTACTGGGTGGGGGGGGGGAGGGGAGAGCGAATGAGGGATCCAGCAGGTGCACAGGACAGACCTGAGTTTACACTGGGCTATGGAGCTTTCTGAAGCAGGGTGGAGCCAGGGGAGGGTGTCACGGGCTCATATGTAATTACTCTCTTTCGTTCACGGAGGTGTCAACTGCGAATTTTCCAGCAAGACCTGCTTTTTTCCATAGCAGAAATAGTCTGAGTGAAAGTCATTATGGTTTTCAAATGTGATGGTCTGAATAAGGTGGCGGGAGGGGGGACGTTCAACACATAATTAGTTCTTCTCACTACAGGAGACGGCTTGCCAGTGAGACAATGACAGGCACAAAGCAGCCTGTCAGTCTTTTGTCTTCGCTTGTGTACTGAGACGCCGCGGAAGCTGAAGCGCGTGCTCCGAAAGCAGCGCTAACGTCACCCGGGCTAAGCTAACAGCACCGCTAACACCGGCCTATTTCAAAATGGCCCTGTTTAGAAATAAAAACGCATTTAAAGCCTCCCACGCACTATACCGGACCTCGGTATCCAAATCCCTCCAAATCTGTCAGCGAGTGTTTTTTTTTAGCTGGGGGGGTGGGGGCCAGGTTGTGTCTTCCCTTCCCGGTAACTGATGGCTTGATCTGACCTGTCAGGCTGCTTCTGTACTGTCAGCCTGCGATGAAGACGGCCCTGTGCTGTCGCGTGGAGCTGCTCCCTTTGAACGGCGCCAGGCGATCGGCGGCTCGCAAGCCAGCAGGGGTGCAGGGGGACATCTCAATCCCGACGGCCACATGCAGGTGTCTGAAATCCTGCTGCATTTATTGGACACCTGTGACATGCACCTATATTCAGAGTTACTGCCTCTCTCTCTCTCTCTCTCTTCGCTCCGGTTCTACGACAGGAAATGAAACACTTTACCACCTCGACCAAGACTGGCCCGTAGATCCTCGGGACGGGGGGGGGTCATCTACACCGCGAGCATTTGCTGCTCATAAACGAGGCACCAGGGGACTGCAAGGGCCCCGGGGCCACGCAAGGGCAGTAAAAGGAGATTGGGGCCAAGAGGGCCCCCAGCTGTCCACGCAGTGACCGCTGTCATCAAGTATGGATGCGTAAACGCACACCAGTTACACGATGGTTCCGAATACACAGCTCTGGCCAGCTGTCCCCAAATCCGACTGATCCAAAGATCTTTCTGGACTGCGTGCAACATTAAATTCGGGGACAGTGGGCAGATCCACATGGAACTGAGATGAGAGAGACTGAATGGTAACCTTCTTAGTGCTCTAGATGTCAACAAACCCAGTGTATTATTATTATTATTATTATTATTATTATTATTGACAGAACTTGAATGCAGGTGCTTATCATCCGACCACATCCCTGTCCTTCTTTGGAGAATCTTTTAACAGATGACGCCATAATAAAATTAAAGAGGAACAAGATTTTGGTTTTATTTGTTTTTCAATCCACCTTTAGCTCACAGAATACCCTCCCATGCTGACCAACAGCACTTTACCATTACGCTGTAATACTGAACCCAAATTCTAAATAATTCTTACCGCCGGCTCATTGTTCAGAGTTTATAATGCCCTTATTTATCATCTGTCTCGTCTGAGAGATGAGACCGCTATCCTTAGAGACCACTTCAATTAGTACCTGTCATTCAAAGGAAACTCATTAATACAAGTTTAGTGAATCTGAAATTAACATTAAGACTATTAATTTGTGGTTTAAAAATAGTGTTTCATTTTCATTCTCCATGACACTTTCTCCAGAGGGCCTTCATGTTGCAGTGGAATGCCATCCACTTTGCTCTCACAGCTGTCGCAGCTTAAAAGCTTTTCACAAGGCAGGAAGCTTTCCCGTAAGGCACAACTTTGGCGGTTTTTTTTTTCATGCAAGTATAATGGAATCCCAAAATGTTTTTTTTCTACCCCTGTTAAGTGTCAAATGCCTTAAACACACTCCAAAGGTGAAGTTTCCATATTAAAGTTCACTTTGGCTTTTTGTTACTATAAACAATAGCCAGTCTGGCATAGACATACAGGCAAAACTCACTCAAATCCGAATATTTAAAGTGCACCTTGATCTGCACACCTTCGGAGAAGGTGATGCCATGGGCATCTCCCCACCGTCTTTTAACCCAGAGAGACCCCCTACAGAGCAGAGCCATGGCCAACATATAGAGCTGCACGCTTCTTACATACATATTCTGAATCTGCCTCATAAATAACACCAGTTCTGGAAAATGCACATTAAACTGTTACATGTATGCAGAGATATAACATTTAAAAGTAACTTTGGCAATTGTTCATTCTCAGCAAAGAAAGAAGAGCTTATACACATGGGGAAGATTTTGGGCCCCCAACCCAGACCAACCCAATTATGATCCAGATTCTTAGGACCCCTGTCACTGAGGGGCCCTTGGGGTCATCCTAATTACAAGCAGCTGTGCTTATACAGTACAGTCACAATCAGCATCAAGCCTATCTCAGGAAGAACACGGCACAGTGGCTTATTAAAATTACCATTATCAATATTATTATTATTAATGATAATAACAACAATAATAATAATATGACGATGATGATGGCGACGGTCCCTGACAGTGAGACAGTGTGGGGGAAATGGCCACACAGCAGCAGCACACTCACAGTAAGGGATCTGGCAGAGTGCCCCCCCCCCCCCACACACCAGTATCCTTCCCAGAGAGACACAGCACCTCGCGGTTCCCAGGGTCCGAGGCCAGCATAGGGCCGACCGGAGAGCAAAGGCAGAGGGGGCCTCACTGTGAGCGGGGGTGCTCATTCAACCACATGGGATTCTGGGAGGGGGGGGGATTTAGGGGGCTCGTCTGCCCGCAATAAAAGGCTGAAACAGGATACTTGGGGAGATTAATTACCTAGATAGGGCACGATAATGCCATTTAAATGGGAAAGTAATTAAAGTGCACCTTCCATGAAAATTATTCATTGCTGACGGATTGGGTGGCAGACGAATCGGGAGGCTTTTGCGGGAAGGCGGGGGTTAAGTGCCGGGAGCCCCTGCCCTGAGAGACCACCGCCGCTCTGCTACAGCTGTCGAACCCCGCCGCTCTGCCCAGGGCTCATCGAATTACTGTGAGGAAGGAGGTAAAGAAAAGGATGTATGTGTGTTAGAGAGAGAGAGAGGGAGGGAGGAGTCAGGGGAGAGAGGGGGAGATAGAGGTGGGGTGAGTCGGGGGAGAGTGGGAGAGAGAGGGATAAAGGGTGAGAAAGAGGGAGAGAGACAGAAAGAGAGAGATAGAGGAGAGAGAAAGAGAGGGATAGAGAAGGAGAGACAGAGGGGGAGAGGGGGTGAAAGGGAGGGAGAGAGACAGAGAGAGGGAGAGATAGAGAAGGAGAGACAGTGGGAGAGAGGGAGAGGGGCGGGAAAATGGGTTGCCAGGTGATGCAAAACTGCAGACAAATGCCACAGCAGCGGATCCACTTAACTAGAAAATGACACTGGCTGAGTCTGGTTATATGGGACGGGCACGGATCAATCCACCTTTACCCTGCAGCGGCGCTCTGCCGGAACTAAGGCGCAGACGCTGCGTCGATGGCCTTATCACTCCCACCGGCCACTGTTTACAAATACATCGAGCCGCATCGCGTACAAAGTTAGCCGGCGACGGCGATCGAATTAGCACCGCCGCGGCTAGCTTATGCAGGCACCCGAGCACGTCGCTCCGCCCGACGGCCATTCGTTCTCTCGCAACGCCCGTCTTCGCCGTCAAGACTGAGGAGAGCGGTTATATAAGTTATTCTTAATGACCGGGCAAAGCGCAGACTATGGGCAAGTCTTCTGGGGGGAGATTAGCATCACAAACATAGCTTATGACTAATCTGAGGCCCCGACAGTGAGCCGCCGAGCTGCCGATTTCCCACAGAAAGGCTTACGTGTCTGGCTCTGCTCTTCTCTTTACCAGTGGGAGAAGCAGTGGGATAAACAACTGCATGTTTGTTGAAAAAAAATAAAACTTCTCATCCTGGTGAGTTACTACCTCATCTTTGTGATTAAAACGGATCTGTCCTAAAGATTCCCCATCCCCGTCTCGAAAGCTGCAGCACAGCCCATGACGACTCGCTGCTTGAGCAATAAAGATTTATTTATTCGGTTTCCTTAAGAGGCTCAGGTTTATATCTAGTAATTATCCTGAACTGCTTCCAGGCAGTGGGGACCCAGTGGGCAAGCCTGTTGCCTGATGCCCTCAGATTCGCAGGTTTGAATTCTCTGTGCGTGTGGAGTCCGCATGTGCTCCCCATGTTGTGGGGGTTTCCTGCAAGCTCTCTGGTTTCCTGCCACAGCCCCACTTGGCAAACTGGCATCTGTAAATTGCCCGGTGTTTGCATGTGTGTCTGAGTGTGTGCCCTGTGAGGGACTGGCATCCTGGGCTAGGTATTCCCTGCTACGTTGCCAGGGGTACCGGGAATAGTGTACTGTGGTGTTTCCCAATTTGGTCCTTGAGGACCCAAAGTCGCTCCATGTTTTCGCTTCCTCTCAGCTCCTTGCCAGACAGTCCATGTTTTTTCTCCCTCCTGGGAACTGGGGAGGAGCAAAATCGTGGACTGTCTGTGGGTCTCGAGGACCACACTGCTGTACTGGATATGTGGCTGAAACGTATGCATGTGTGCTTCCAAAGATTCCAAAAATGAATGAATGAAGAGAAAAAGAGGACACTGTTAACGGTTGTGTATGCATTCGGGCAATAACAATAAATCAATAAGTCAATGAATAGCAGCTTAAACACTGATGAGACCAGGGGGGGGGGGGGGGGGGGGGGGGGGGGGGGGGGGGGGGGGGGGGGGGGGGGGGG
>JAODKC010000043.1:2798598-2810130 GCA_026777985.1 Mormyrops attenuatus
GGGACCGTAACCTTGGCCTGGCGCGAGCAAACAAATAGGTCTGATCTATAAAATGAAAAGATTTAAGGGGGGGGGGGGCACCCTCCTTTGCACCTCCACTACAGCAGAACAGGCATTCCACGATAGATGTGTTACCCCAGACAGTGTCTTCAGTATAATTAGGGGAGACGTGCGATCCTCATCAGCACTGCCACCTGCCCTCACGCAATCACATCCTCCCCATGCCTGTTTCGACCGTGCGGGTTAGAGGAAGGTGTCCCAAGAAGGCCGATGCCCTCTTTAGCACTTCTCCCGTGATAGGATTCCTGTGTCGGTCTGGCAAAGGTTAACAGCTTCCAGAATTCTCGATAATAAAGTCGCCCTCCTGAGCCGGGCCGGCGCCGGCCACCGATTCCAGAAGCCGAGTCGCTCGGGCGTGCATCGCGAGCGGCAGGAAAACGGCTGGCGCCCACCAGCTCACGGAGACAGGTTAATATCCCATGTGCGGGAAAGTGAGACTGCCTTGCGTGCCCGCTAACATACATCACTAACGCGGGGATCCCCATGGACAGTGCGCGACGTAATCATCTATTAGGCAAACTCTGATTTAAAGTGGCGCTACTTAAATGTAATACATACCCTTCGTGTTGCATAAGCAAACTCATTTTTTTATCAATTAACACCCGGTACCACTCGACGGCAGCGGCATGGACGCGGCGGAGCTGGTTGGTTGGCGCGGTAATTGTTAGCTGTCGGCGTGCTGAGCGTAATGATGAAAGGCTCACGCTGAGGCTGTGTTAATTGTTTTTCACAGGTCTCCTTCCTACGACCTTGCGTCCTTGCCAAGGCTACCCACGGCACATGCCTCCGTGCGCCTCTGTCACAGGCCCTGTCACCCAACATACATCATACCCCTTCTCCACATCACACATTCATTCTGCTGCCTGGCAACAATTACCATGTCTTTTCCGTCTGACCTCCTGGCAAATTGAGAACGAGATGGCTCTCATAAGACCCATTCTGTCTCCTTGTCTTCTGTGTGTTTTTCTACTTCATTTTCAGATTATATACACAGACACACATAGTCCTATTACATGCATAAAGACACCAGCATGCTGCTGGTAGTATCCAGGTGTAGTACAGTAGGACGAAGCACCAAAACACCAGCATCACCAACAAAGAATTTTGCTTCTTCTGCTGATTGGATGCTTCAGCTTGTTGAAATACATTTTTTTTGATCCTCAATTAACAGTGTTTGGCTGCTTTACAGTAAACACAGTATGCGACAGGAGAGTATACAAGCTTCCACGGCAGCAGATTGGGATGCCATTAACGCCAATCGTACCGGCCCACCCTCGGCCTACAGCCAGGTCCCTTCCAAGGCACTAAAACGGTGACAGCGAGCATTCTTTAGCACAGGAAGCGTGCACCGCGCACACTTAAGCGGAAAACTGGAGCCCCATTTGGTGGATTCGATGGAAATAATTACAGAGTTCAGTGCAGTCCGGTTTACGTTCTCAGGCCGAGCGTTTTAATTACTGTAGATTAAAAGAAGAATATATGACATTGTTCCCAGTGCTAGCGCCGGCGGAGAGGCTTAACGATGCATGTTATCATAAATACTATAGATCTGCAACTACTGGAGCGTATTTAATTGCCGAAGCGTCAGACCTACACTGGCAAACTGCGTACACGTTTCTGAGATGTAACCGCTGACGTTGTCGCTACGGCAACGTGGTTCTGTGCTGCGGAACACAAACATCGCAAATCGCTTAACGGGTTTAGGACGCGGCTAAATGCAAGCAGGAATAATGGATGGCAAACAAGCGGTGCGTGCATATGCGGCACGGAGGTCATCGCTCAGCATTTCTCAGCTGACAGATGCCGCGAGAAGGTGTACGCCTGGTAACAGCGGCCGCCTCGGCGCCGCCCTCTGCTGGTGCTCACTGGCATCTCTTACCTGCCTGGCTGGTGGCGATGCTGACAGCGGCAAAGAGCCGCTGTGTGCGGCTGAGGTCCGAGACGCCGTTCACCGCTTCCACCTCGAAGGTGTAGTTGGCGTGCGCCAGCAGCTCGGAGATGGTGACGTAGGTGTCGGCTAGGCCAGCCTGCTGTGGGGTATACACCGCGTTGCTGCCGCATGGCACACACTCCTCAGGGTCCCAGGTACAGCGGCGGCACACCACCCGATAGGTGACGTCACTCCGGCCTCCCGTGTCTGCCGGGGGGGTCCACTCCAGGGTCACTGTGGTCTGGTTGATATTAAAGACCAGGTTCTGCGGCGCTGAAGGGGGCCCTGTGAATGGGGGGGAACGAAAGAAAGCGGAGGTGAGTCAGAGGTCTGACAGCGCGAGAGGGGAACCAGCAGGTCGGTGAGGCTAATGTTAAGGCCCAAGAGCAAAGTGCTATCTGGAGTGCTGCGGGACATTAGCCGTATACTAGCATGGCGCTATTGCCGCCGGCGCTCGTGAAGACGATGGTGATGGTGATGATGATGATGACTGTGAAGAACCTCACGGCTCTTCGTGCATAATGAGGCGTGCCGTTCGCATTTCATTACGCATATATGTAAAAAAAACAAAACTAATCAGAGCCTGCGAACTGCAAACCATGCGCTCGCAAAGATGACCGCAGAGGCCACCTCGATACAGCCGATCGTGGAGAGGGTCCGACTTCACGATTCCTGGCCAGAATGCATACTCCCGCCCCAGCGATTTATGGGTCAGATTTAAACTCAAGTTACTGGCCCATTTTGTACTGCAGACAGAGTGCAGTGTTGTGATAGGGCCTTGTTTAGCTCAGCGTGGTGTGCAGACACAGTGTGGCATGCTGAAGGATGGTGTCATTACCCCATAAAGCCCTGATTTATAAACAGCATTTGGGCTTTAAATATTACGAAGTCCAGGCCTAATCTGACAGTAACAATCTCTACCTCAATTAAACTGCATTTTTTATGAGCCAGATGTTAAAGTTTTGCGTAAAGGTTCTTCTGAAACAATGCAGAAAGTGACGTAACCTGGCAATGGGAGGAAAGCTACCTTTAAAACGCCTTTCTTTATTCCCAGGAACTAAGGAAGGGCAGATGAGGAGAAAGAATTACTCAACACTATCTGGAATTAGTACAGCTGCTAAGTGTAATACATGCACGTGCATGTCGGAGTAGCGTAAAAGGCCAGGGGAGGTTCGTGAAAACAGGAATTAGCTACTATGCTGAAGAAGGTCTGGAATGTTTTGAAACGACAAAGCCTGGGACAGCGGTCTGGTCACAGGTGGGACAGTATTGGGAGACTCAGTATGAGTATGCGCTTTTATTCCTCCCCTCCAGGCGGGGGCGCTAGCCATTCCACAGGTTAACACAGGGGCTGCTAATGGCCAGGAGTTGCTAATGGATTTAGCCTGGACTCCACAGCACAGCGGCAGCAGCCATGCACTTTGTGCCGAGCAGTTTATCGTTGGCATGCCGCAGTGTCGGGAGGCAGTTGGCCATAGACCTTCTGAGGTTTTTCATTCTCCTGTAACTATTATATTCCACTGATTTGTTTTTCCCCCCTATGCTTTTTTACTACAGTGCAATATTAACAGTTATGTAAATCTATGCTGTTAAGTGCTCTGGGGCAAATATGTTGTGAGTATAATGATACTGAACGACACGGCAAACGCATATGTAACCACCTGATTAAATTCAGACAGTAAAACATCACATGTCTTATCCTGAATTTCTTTCTAAACAATGCATGCATCAGGTATAGAACATATACCTTTTCTGGCGTGTATATACCGCTTGCTGGACTGCACGGTGGCTAGCTAGTGGAGCTGAAAGCCCCAGGACAGGAAGAGATGTAAATGAGTGTGTCGATACAGGCAGCAGGTGCAACTGCAATCCCACTGGCTGATGCTAATCCCGCCCAGGAGCCAATCGGCGACGCATGCGCGGCTCAGTCTAATGCGACAGCTCAGTGCACATTTTGTTAGCCCACACTCACCTTGGCAACATTTACTATTAATTAGCCCAAAGATTCTGAAATTACTGTCATCCACAATTTGAGAAGCAAAAAAAAAAGAAAAAATCAAAGCGGTTTCCTCCGTCGTGAAAAATGTAAGACATGGCACAAGGGGGTCGCGACTCGTGCTCGGGCAACGCAAGAACAACGTTATAACGCTAATTGTCATCATGGATCGGCCTGTTTCAGATGTGGGCCTGTATTCTTATAAATCACTTAACTGCACACCTGTGGAAAGACGCGGGGAGACTGCCCTTACCCTCAGCCCTGACCTCCCCACCTCCGCCCTGCTCAGCAGACTGTAATCAATAACACATTACGGACCAAAATTGCAACAGAAACCACAGAGGTGGGCTAAAGGTTTGAGTAAAGGGCAGCCACTTCCCAAAGGCATTAGAGAATAATTGCTGAAAAAAACAGCGCATTTCACCAGCAACTAAAAAAATGTACATATATAACGGTAATATGAACTTGTGAATGTTGTCTTAATGATGTCCAATAAAATGTAATTATTGTCGGTTTTATTTAAAAAGTCATTTACAAATATTTCAAATATTCCATCCATCCAACTTCTAAGCCAGTGTTTCCCAGTCCAGTCCTCGGTGACCCACAGTCGTTCCACGTTTTTGCTCCCTCTCTGCTCCTTGTCAGACTGTCTACATTTTTGCTTCCTCAGACCTGGGGTCTGTGAGCCTCTAGGACCAGATTGGGAAACACTGTTCTAATGGCATATCCGGTATGGGGTCACTGTGACCTTGTGTCTGTCTCAGGCAGGACAAGGCACAAATGCAACCTAGAGGGGATGCTTATCGACCCTGGGGTGTGCAAGTCACACACTCGCAGTCACACACCACGGGAACAAAGCCAGTGTTCCTAACTGCATGTCTCTGACCTGCGGGGGCAGGCTGGAGCCCCCAGAGGACATCAGCATGATGCAGAGAAGACCTGCAAGCCCCCCCCAAAGAACATGAATGAGACTCGAACCCCCAACCCTGGAGGTATGCGGCTACCCACTGAGCCGCCCCGGCATCATTTTAAAAATAATTTTTACTAAAAGCATCACATGCTGAGCACTATAAATACATGCTGGGCAGGCGCCCTGAACACAGCGCTCGCTGTCTGCACCCCCCTGCGCGTGCCCGGCTCCCGCTGCACCCCCCTGCGCGTGCCCGGCTCCCGCTGCCCCTCCCCCGGACGGCTTCCTTTCCGGCCCGCTGTACCTGCGGCGCACAGCACCGACATCCTGAGCTTCTGCTGCCTCTCTGCTGATCCTCTCATCTCAGGGGCTTGTGCCTCAGTCCGCTGCATCGGCCCATGTTCCTTCCCCGCTCGCTCTCTGCCTCCGACTGAAGCTTCATTTCATGGATTTGCACAGATTGGGACGTCTCAATTGAGCGGCGGCGGTGGCGGGGCCAGCCTCTGCTCCCCGCGCGCCTTTGTCTGTCTGCCCCGTCAGCCACTTCTGACGGCACAAAGCCACGGAGACTCTTGTCCGTCGATACTGCTGTCCTTCCGTTCCGCTTTTGAATAAGCGCCCCCCCGGTGACTAATTCTCACGCCGCGCCGCCTGCCCCCCTCTCTGGCGGACTCCAGACCCGCTGCTCCCCCCCGAACCTCGGCACTGCTGCCAAAATCTCTCGCTTCCACTTGGCCTTTGAAATGACTTTTTCGTGGCCAGCCCGTGCTGTTGGGAAGGACGCCGGGAGAAACGACAGAGCACGGTAAAGGTCTTTAATAAATTAAACTAATTTGTCGGCTGTCTTCATAAAACAGTGTTGACGCCTCTTTATTGAACTACTAAATGTCCTTAAATAAAGCTCTTCCCTTAAGCTTGTTTTTATTATCCTGCACAGAGTTTTAAAGACCTCCATGAGTCGGGGCTTAGGACAAGCGAATCTGAAGCTTAGCTGCTTAGAAAACGACTCTTGGGCGGTGCGGACATACCACTGCCTATTATGGATCTAGGGACTCAATGGAGAGTCGCTTCTCCTTAAGTCAGGCTGGGAAGGGGAGGGGGGTTGCCCAAGCATGGTAATTACATCACCCACCAGCTCTAAATCCTAATCGCCAAACGTGTGCCCTGACCTTTGACCCCTGAGCCAACATGGAGGGGGCCGGCACATTCTTGGCAGAAAATGGCAGACGAGCGCAGAGCGCACATGACAGGCGGACGGACGGGAGGCCCTTACGACTCTCTGTCCTACAGCCCCCGCCTCGTCCCCTAGCAACTGCTGACAGGATGGAAGCTTTGAGAGATGTCAGCCCAGAGAGGTGGCGGACACGAAGGAGGGAGGGGGGGCACTCAGAGCTGCCCTTTTCAGACCCCACTAGCCCCGGCACTGCTCACAGCTGTCGCCTGATTGATGGGGAATCCAAAATCTGTCACCATCTCATGCCTCCCCTCTGTGCTAACAGAAATATCCTCAGCAAAGGCCCCTCAGCGTATCTCATTATCGCATCGGTTTGCATCTGAATGAGACAGTTCCTTTTATGCTGGGTGCCACTGGGCACATACACTAAACCATGGCATCCCATAATATACATTTTAGCTTAATGTCCTTTTAAAAAAATTATTTTCATTCGTTGACTATTCGTTGACTCCGTAACTGGAATTTCAAGAAGATGTTCCTAATCCATGTTCTATAGTGATATGTCACATTGTTTGTCTTGAGCCTACGATTATGTCCGAGCGCTCATTTAAAAACCTGCCAATCAAGCGCTTTATTCAAAGCATGTAAATTCACATCCAATTACCTTTCAATTTAATGACATTCTAAATCCCAGCAAGTAAATCTCCCTCCTTGTCAATTTGTGTGGCCAAAATAACTTAATCCAGATATAATTGAGATAAAACAGACAGAGAAAAAGCACCGTTAACCGTGGCGGATGGCCATGCTGTACCAAATGCGGGGAAAAACTCATACAGGCGGCCCATCAGCTATCAGGATGCTCAGAGACTCTTTTCCTGCTTAAGTATTTTACCCCCGGTGCATGTGGAACAGAAATGCAGAACAGGAAAGTTAAGCAAGTCGCTCGCAGACGGTAAAAGCAGAGCTCAGATGCGAGAGGAGGGTAATGGATCTGTCATTCATAAAATGGACTGAGCGGTTAGGGGGGAGACGGGGGGGGGGTGTGACTTTTCTTTTTGCCCAGTTTACCAATGGGGAGGCTCTACGTGGCGATTGGGTCGACCCGGCCATCTGCACCCGCTCTGCCGCTGATTGGGTCGCGGAATTAAGACCGGGAAGAGAGGTGCCCAATTTGATTCAATTTCCAGCTAATGTGTAAAGTATAAATCAGCATGTCAGAGGAGGACCCTCATTTTCCCTGATCCGTCGTTAATGGAGTCCTTCTCCGCCCTGGAACGCTGTTCGTTAAATTTAATTTTCAGCCCCCTCTCCCTCCCGTCTGACTCCGCTGAGCTGGCCGTCGGCTCCCTGGGGAGAGATGGTACAAAGGCAGCACGGCCCGGCTCCTGGAGGAGCGCCGCCAAGGGGGAGGAAAGCCTGCCCCCCACTGCGGGCTCCCAGCGCCCACGCGAACACGCCAGCGACATTCATCCCATAAGGGTAACCTTCGCTGGAACAAATGGAGACATGAGGGGCATCCGGGCCGTAATTGCGATCTTTCCGACAGGAAGTGGCAAATTGCTCCTCTGATCGTTATGAAAAACAATGAAAAAAGGAAAAGCAGACGCTGAAACCTAATTATAAAAAGACAATGCAGGAGCAGGAGGGGTGGGGGTTTAACGAGCCCTGGTCAGAGGGAGCACCACGTGCTCTCCAATCGCTGAGGGACTTACGCGTGCAGGCCGCGGACGGCGGGTCGGACAGCGCGCGGTAGTAGCCGTCCTCGCAGTCGCAGCGCCAGGAGCCTTCGCGGTCGTTGTAGCTGCGTGCCGGACAGCGTGAGCACTGCAGGTCCTGGGAGGATGCCTTGTAGAAGCCACGACCACAGGCTGCAGGAATGGAGAGGGAGGGAGAGAGAGAGGGGCGGGTCAAGAGGGCCGCGTCCACAGAGGAGTCCATGTTGAGCAGGAAACAAACCCGCGTGGCCATGGGCAAGGAGAAGGACGTAGAGGCCTATGTACGCGACCAAACAGCTCAGCTAAGGAACACATTCCTCGACAGAGAAGACACCTAGGCATGACATCATCCGTTGCTATGTTATGCATTACATCGTACTAAGCAAAAATTCAGCGTATTTAGAGTAACAAAAAATTTGCCGACTGTGTGTCAGAGGCGTTGCGATTCGGGTCTGGTCACCATAACAGAAACAGTGTATTCCAGCATTTCACCTTCAAAGTTAAAGGTAACATGAAATGACTTGTCAGCTTAGGATCAAACACAATTCATAAATTATTTCGAAATCGCCGGTGGCTACAGGCATGGATGGTTAGATTTATCCGAACTCTGCGTTCATAAATAATGTAGGCACTTATTTTATCTCACCATATGGTCACAATGTTCTACTGAAGAACCGTGAAAGGTGATATTTAGAAACAGGAAGTAAGCGATGTGTGTCGGAATGAGCTCATTCGCTTCATTTGCCAATGGACAGATAAACCAAAAAGAAATCCTTCAGAAAATGTGGATTTATGCCTGATTTTCAACATGCTAAACAGACACAAAGTGTTTGCTTACAGTGTCCGGGAAATGAGAGGTCAACATTAACTTCCAAGAATTTAATTTAGCTAAAAATTAAATACCAGAGCATAGATACGTAGGAAATTTATTAACAGCTTATATAAACCTTACAGAGACAATCTGTTTTGTCCACTTCTTGTCAAAGGAGAAACAGCCTGCTGCAATTTAATGTTGCTAAATTCAGTCCTTTCTCTAACACATCCCAAATAAGGTGTTACCTCATATAAAGGTTATTTTGGTGGGGATGACGTCGTGGGTGGCCAATTAAAACAATCAGCCGATAGATAATGCCTGAGTTCGACATTTTAACACGTCTCGGCCATAATTACTCCGCTATATCTGCTTGGCACGCACAGAAGCCGTTACTTTGCGTTTCAGACTTCACAAAATAAGACAACTGGCAAAGTATGTAAAAGATCCAATTTCATCAGTATTGTTTCCTTACCCGTAGGACTGGGAATGAAAATAGGAATTCCAGTGCTTTGTGGTTTCAATACTTTGTGGTTAACTTCCTAACAGGAAACACAGCCCCATTAACAATACTGTTAAACTAATTTTCTATGCTATACTGTTTATTTTTTTAACTAGGTCATAAATATACAACAGAATAAATCTGTTTGGAATTACGAGATTAACTCATAGCTTTTGTGTCTTTCAATTTCACCCGTGTTAATGGTAAAACGATAGGCCCGTTACACTGGGATAATCACAGACATACTGCGATCCTTGTTTAAATGTTTCCAACTATACGGCTGTTTAAACATTCTGATAAGTCGGCCCGTCTGTTTGTCGTTTCTTATCTGAGAGCCGTAAGCCAGAGGGCCAGCAGGTCCGTGGCCTAGCCAGGATACGCACCGGCCGTATGGCTGAAACGGCTGAAATGTCTACCGGCGCGAAATTAGCGGTTATCTGCACCGGTGCGACGTAAAAGGAGGCCCTGAAAGTAAACAGCCCTGAAAAGTTACAGATTTTGCGCTATCGTGTTTATTTTACGTTTTTTTTTCCCGATCGCTCTCTGTTTATCGATGTCTCCGAACAGCTGAAATGTTTGTATAATCCAGAGCAAGTAAAAGGCCTGCAAATTGGGCCTGAAACCAAACAGTGCTGGGACATGAGTGACCGTGTGCACGCCCTCACGCCGCTTTTACCTCCGCCTCACTTTCAGCGACATGCATAAACACGACGGCCCAGGGCGTGCATTCTTAACCTGGCAGCAAGTGCTGTGGGCTGGCAAACTTCCCCTGTTTTGCAAACCCAGTGCCAGCATCTGCCTCCATGAGCACATAACTGTACGTTCGGGATTAATTTTACGTGACACTTCCTCCATCACGACTCGAGGATGGGAAAAAAATTCTATTGAGTCATAATTCTCTTGTTCTCTGTTTTTTTCATAACGTAATGGTGCCATTATAATACAGGCCTATTCTGAACGGCTAGAATAAATCTATTTGTTTTTTTTTCCTTATCAATCTAACCTGATGACTATAAGCAGACATCACGTCCTACAGCTCACACAGCAATAGGGCTTTAGCATGCAGAGAATATTCCATAAATATTATTCAAGTGTCTGGGGGAAAAAATAAATGGAAAAAAGGAAGGCTTTTTTTAGACTAGGTTTGACTGACTGACTGTCCTCATTGGCGATGAAGACATACAGCAAACAAGGGAAGGAAATTAAACAAACAAAGGCAGGACGAATAACATATTAGCGGATTTGTGACCCTATTCTGTCAGGCCCCCGCTGCAGCTCAACACAGCGGCAGGTTGACACAAACTAAAGGAGGGCCGGGAAAAACACAGCGCTCGATTACTACATGGGGAAATTAGGCACGCCTTAAGAATAAGGCTGAGGTTAAGCAACGAAAAAAAACGGTGGGGGGGGTGGGGGTGGTAGATTAAAACCATCTGACATTCTAGCGAGCTCCTTGGCAAACTACACACAGTCTGCATCTGTAATTTTGCCTTCCAGTGGTCAAGCTGTCGCATTCAGAGCAGGAGACAAACCGCCACACTCAGCATTTCTTTATATATGGCCATGGTGGCTCCGGAGGGGGAATAAGACCCGGCGCATTCTGTGGGGGGGGGGATGTCTCAATCACAGGCTGCCACCCCACAAGCCAGACAGCGGCGTTCGTCACGGACACACTAAAACACAGCAAAGGGCAGCTAAAACCGGTCAGGTTAACGTGCTTCAAACAACCTGCAGGTTACATGAAAACGACCAGGACAGCAGTGAGAAGGCGGCCATGGATGGATGAGGCCTCAAACTCAGGGATGACATTTTAATGCAACAGTCTACATCTACATTCTGTCATCCACACCAGCTACTAGTGACCGCTGGTGTATTAATGTACCAGACTCATTTTCAGTTACTAGTCACCGCCGGTGTATTAACGTACCAGACTCATTTTCAGTCACTAGTCACCGACAAATATCAATGTACCAGGCTCAGATACTTTCAGACACTAGTTACTGTCAGTTTATTAATGTACCAGACTCATTTTCAACTACTAGTTACTGCCGGTCTATCAATGTATCAGACTCATTTTCAGATAATAGTCATTGGCAGTCTATTAATGTACCAGACACATTTTCAACTACTAGTCGCTGCCAGTTTATTACTGTACTGGACTCATTTTCAGATACTAGTTACTGCCGGGGTATTAATTTACCAGACTCATTTCCAGATACTAGTCACTGCTGGGGTATTAATGTACCAGACTCATTTTCATATACTAGTCACAGTCGTGGACCAATGCACCAGACTCATTTTCAGCTACTAGTCACCAGAGGTGGGTTAATGTACCAGACACATTTTCAACTACTAGCCGCTGCCAGTTTATTACTGTACTGGACTCATTTTCAGATACTAGTTACTGCCGGGGTATTAATTTACCAGACTCATT